>LR753350.1:1009838-1123776 GCA_902729485.2 Mus minutoides | reverse complement strand
GGTGACTCAGGTCGCAAGGGATTGGGCAGGAACAGATGCTGCGTTCAGCTGTTCACCTTGATGTGTGCCTCTGCGATTTCAAGGCCCCCGGTGCGCTCCACTCACCTTTAACCCCGAAGTGTGCCTAATGTCCTGGGGTTTGGAGAGTGCGCAGGCGGCCCTATCCCCTGCGTTCAGAGAGGGATGATGGCGGTCCGGCAGCGAGGGAGGTCCTGGCTGGCTGGGAGGGGTCCCAGCCTCTGGTTGGACTGAGGTCCTCTGTTCCAGCTGCTGCTCCAACTGGCCACTGGACCCTCTGCGATTTCAAGGCCCCTGGTGCGCTCCACTCACCTTTAACCCCGAAGTGTGCCTAATGTCCTGGGGTTTGGAGAGTGCGCAGGCGGCCCTATTCGCTGCGTTCAGAGAGCCAAATTGTCCTTTCTAACTCAGTGAAGAATTGAGTTGGAATTTTGATGGGGATTGCATTGAATCTGTAGATTGCTTTCAGCAGGATAGCCATTTTTACTATATTGATCCTGCCAATCTATGAACATGGGAGATCTTTCCATCTTCTGAGATCTTCTTTGATATATTTCTTCAGAGACTTGAAGTTCTTATCATACAAATCTTTCACTTCCTTAGTCACACCAAGGTATTTTATATTATTTGTGACTATTATGAAGGGTGTTGTTTCCCTAATTTCTTTCTCAGCCTGTTTATCCTTTGTGTAGAGAAAGGCCACTGATTTGTTTGAGTTAATTTTATATCCAGCTACTTCACTGAATCTGTTTATCAGGTTTAGGAGTTCTCTGGTGGAATTTTTAGGATCACTTATATATACTATCATATCATTTGCAAATAGTGATATTTTGACTTCTTCCTTTCCAATTTGTATCTCCTTGATCTCCTTTTGTTGTCTAATTGCTCTGGCTAGGACTTCAAGTACTATATTGAATAGGTGGGAGAAAGTGGGCAGCCTTGTCTAGTCCCTGATTTTAATGGATTGCTTCAAGTTTCTCTCCATTTAGTTTGATATTGGCTACTGGTTTGTTTTATATTGCTTTTATTTTGTTTAGGGATTGGACTTGAATTCCTGATCTTTCCAAGACTTTTATCATGAATGGGTGTTGGATTTTGTCAAATGTTTTTTCAACATGTAATGAGTTGATCATGTGTTTTTTGTCTTTGTGTTTGTTTATGTAGTGGATTATGTTGTTGGATTTCCTTATATTAAACCATCCCTGCATTCCTGGGATGAAGCCTACCTGATCATGATGGGTGATCTTTTTGATATGCTCTTGGATTCGGTTTGCGAGAATATTGAGTATTTTTGCATCGATATTCATAAGGGAAATTGGTCTGAAGTTCTCTTTCTTTGTTGGGTCTTTATGTGGTTTAGGTATCAGAGTAATCTTGGCTTCATAGAATGAATTGGGTAGAGTACCTTCTGTTTCTATTTTGTGGAATAGTTTGAGGAGAAATTGGAATTAGGTCTTCTTTGAAGGTCTGAAAGAACTCTGCAATAAACCTATCTGTTCCTGGGCTTTTTTTGGTTGGGAGACTATTAATGACTGCTTCTATTAGGGGATATGAGACTGTTTAGATAGTTAATCTAATCCTGATTTAACTTTGGTACCTGGTATCTGTCTAGAAAATTGTCCATTTCATCCAGGTTTTCCATTTTTGTTGAATATAACCTTCTGAAGTAGAATCTGATAATGTTTTGGATTTCCTCAGGTTCTGTTGTTATGTCTCCTTTTTCATTTCTGATTTTGTTAATTAAGATACAGTCCCTGTGTCCTCTAGTTAGTCTGGCTAAGGGTTTATCTATCTTGTTGATTTTCTCAAAGAACCAGCTCCTGGTTTGGTTGATTCTTTGTATAGTTCTTTTTGTTTCTACTTGGTTGATTTCAGCCCTGAGTTTGATTACTTCCTGCTGTCTCCTCCTCTTAGGTGAATTTGCTTCCTTTTGTTCTAGAGGTTTTATGTGTGCTGTCAAACTGCTAGTGTATGCTCTCTCCAAGTTCTTTTGGAGGCACTCAGGGCTATGAGTTTTGCTCTTAGGACTGTTTTCATTGTGTCCCATAAGTTTGGGTATGTTGTGGCTTCTTTTTCATTAAACTCTAAAATGTCTTTAATTTCTTTATTTCTTCCTTGACCAAGGTATCATTGTTTAGGTGTTGTTCAGCTTCCATGTGAATGTTGGCTTTCTATTATTTATGTTGTTATTGAAGATCAGCCTTAGTCCATGGTGATCTGTTAAGATGCATGGGATAATTTCAATATTTTTGTATCTGTAGAGACCTGTTTTGTTACCAATTATATGGTCAATTTTGGAGAAGGTACCATGAGGTGCTGAGAAGATATATTCTTTTGTGTTAGGATAAAATGTTCTATAGATATCTGTTAAATCCATTTGTTTCATAACTTCTGTTAGTTTCACTGTTTCTCTGTTTAGTTTCTGTTTCCAGGATCTGTCCATTGATGAGAGTGGAATGTTGAAGTCTCCCACTATTATTGTGTGTGGTGCAATGTGTGCTTTGAGCTTTACTATAGTTTCTTTAATGAATGTAGATGCCCTTGCATTTGGAGAATAGATATTCAGAATTGAGAGTTCATCTTGCAAGATTTTACCTTTGATGAGTATGAACTGCCCCTCCTTGTCTGTTTTGATAACTTTGGGTTAAAAGTCAATTTTATTCGATATTAGAATGGCTACTCCAGCTTGTTTATTCAGAAACAAGAAAATTGTTTTCCAGCCTTTTACTCTGAGGTAGTTTCTGTCTTTGTCCCTGAGGTTGGCTTCCTGTAAGCAGCAAAATGTTGGGTCCTGTTTATGTAGCCAGTCTGTTAGTCTATGTCTTTTTATTGGGGAATTGAGTCCATTGCTATTAAGAGATATTAAGGAAAAGTAATTGTTGCTTCCAGTAATTTTTGTTCTTAGAGCTGGGATTCTGTTCTTGGGGCTATCTTCTTTTAGGTTTGTTGAAGAATTACTTTCTTGCTTTTTCTAGGGCGTCATTTCCATCCTTTGTTAGAGTTTTCCCTATATTATGCTTTGAAGGGCTGGATTTATGGAAAGATACTCTGTGAATTTGGTTTTGTCATGGAAAACTTTGGTTTCTCCATATATGGTAATTGCAAGTTTTGCTGGGTATAGTAGCCTGGGCTGGTATTTGTGTTCTCTTGGGGTCTGTATAACATCTGTCCCGGATCTTCTGGCTTTCATAGTCTCTGGTGAGAAGTCTGGTGTAATTCTGATAGGTCTGTCTTTATATGTTACTTGACCTCTTTCCCTTACTGCTTTTAATATTCTATCTTTATTTTGTGCATTTGTTGTTCTGATTATTATGTGTCAGGAGGAATTTCTTTTCTAGTCCAGTCTCTTTGGAGTTCTGTAGGCTTCTTGTATGTTCATGGGCATCTCTTTCTTTAGGTTAGGGAAGTTTTCTTCTATAATTTTGTTGAAGATATTTACTGGCCCTTTAAGTTGAAAATCTTCATTCTCATCTATACCTATTTAGGTATTCTTAGTTTTGGTCTTCTCATTGTGTCCTGGATTTCCTGGTGGTTTTGAGTTAGGATCTTTTTGCATTTTTTATTTTCTTTGAATGTTGTGTCCATGTTTTCTATGGAATCTTCTGCACCTTAGATTCTCTCTTCCATCTCTTGTATTCTGTTGCTGATGCTCTCATCTATGGTTCCTGATTTCTTTCCTAGGATTTCTATCTCCAGAGTTGTCTCCCTTTGGGTTTCCTTTATTGTTTCCACTTCCTGTTTTTAGATCTTGGATGGTTTTGGTCAATTCCATCACCTGTTTGTTTGTGTTTTCCTGTAATTCTTTAAGGGATTTTTGTGTTTCCTCTTTAAGGGCTACCTGTTCAGCAGTCTTCTCCTGTATTTCTTTAAGTGAGTTATTAATGCCCTTCTTAAAATCCTCTACCAGCATCATGAGATATTTTAAATCCAAATCTTGCTTTTTGGGTGTGTTCGGGTATCCAGGACTCACTGTGGTGGGAGTACTGGGTTCTGATGGTGCAGAGTGGTCTTGGTTTCTATTAGTAAGATTCTTACAATCTGGTAATCTCTGGTGTTAGATGTTCTAGCTGTCTCTGCCTAGATCTTTTTCCTCCTGTGATTCTGTTAGCCTCTGTCAGTACTCCTGGGAGTCCAACTCTCTCTCATGCCCCAGTGGTCAGGCTCTCTCTGCAGGCAAGCTCTCCTGTGGCGGGGCAGGTGAGCAGATGTCTAGAGCTCAGATGGGACCCTGTCAAAGAAGCTGTGTTGCTTTTGCGGCCCCACATGGTCTCCTGCACGGACTAGTCTCAGAGAGACCCAGGATACAAGATGGAAATCTCACCTGAGTCCCAGGGTCAGAGCTCTCTCTGAAGGCTGACTCTCCTCTGGCGGGGAAGGTGCACAGAGGTCTGGGTCTTAGCCACACCTCCTGGCTGAGGATGAATGCCCGAAGGGACCCTGGTTGCTTCTGTAGCCCATGTGCTCTCCTTCCCGAACTGGTCTCTGAGAGACCAGGGATACAAGATCACCATATCATTTATAATGATACCAATTTCTGTACTTTACAGTGTTTGAGAAGTATATGAATATAACCCAGACATGGTGGTAGAAGCCTTTAATCCCAGCACTCAGAAGGCAGAGACAGGAGTAGATATCTGAATTCAAAAGTAGCCTAGTCTACAGAGTTAGTTCCAGGACAACCAGGGCTACACCAAGAAACCCTATCTCTAGGGAGAGGAGGCAGAAATAAAGAGAGGGGGGAGGCGGGGAAGAAATGATGCCACCATGTGGTTTCTGAGAATTGAACTCAGGACCTCTGGAAGACCAGTCAGTGCTCTTAACCTCTGAGCCAATCTCTCCAGTCCCTATTATTTGTATTTTAACAATGGACTATGTGTATATACTGACCATTGTTAGGAGAGACCTTGCTTGAATGTTAACTGCTTTATTGCCTTGTCAGCCATAAGTGCTTAAAGTCTTGGCTCCTGTGGAAAACTGCCTTATCAGCCATAAGTGCCTACTGGCACAAAGTCTTGGCTTCTGTGGGAAAGTTCTAGCCCAGTTGAGAACATCTGGCCTCTGTGAGAAAGAACTGGCATAGTTAAGAATAAATAGCTATAGATCTTGAGAACAGGTACCTACCAACCCCCAGTTAAGAACAAATAGCTATAGATCTTGTGGACAGGTACCTAGCAACCCATTCAGTTCTGTTACTCCTGCTGAACTTTTTACCTAGCCAATATCCTACTTTGGGGAACAGGTGCATTCCCCCAAAAACAAAGCGACCCCCCCTCCACCTCCCTTACCCCATATCCTGCTTCTATGAGTATATAACCTGTGTGGGAATAATAAAAATTTGTCAGCTTGATCAGCCCTCCTGACTTGCTGTCCATTCTTTGCCCTCTCTTGTCCTCCATTCTCTCCACAGGTGATCCTCAGACCCTGTTCGACTGTCCCATGGGTCAGGGCAGACCATCATGAAAATAACTTTATTAAGTATTTTTTTTAAACCTCAATGTTGGATACACACACAGAGAATTCTTAAAGCTAAGAAATAAAGCTAAGTATATATGGCATGAGGCAATGCCTGTAATATCAGCTTGTAAATGCCAAAAGCTGAAGGCCGGCCTGGGTAACCAGTCCAATTCCAGACCAGCTAAGTGACATGATTAGACCCTATCTCTAGGAAAAGAAAAAAAGTAGAAATATTTTTTAACTAGGGAAATAAGGATAGAGCCACATAGACTATCAAAAGATCTATGCATTTTACCACAAAAAGTGGGGAGGTTTAAAAATACAGTTTACATTTTTAAACTTCAATATTGAGCTGCTGAGGGAAAGGGGGAAAACATCTCTGGTACTTTAGAAATGTAGCCTAGTATGTGCCTCACAGTAATTACAGCTCATGTTCATACTACCTGGGTGGTCTATAAAGCCTGAAGCAAAGAACTTAGTTGAAAATTATCTCAAACTTCTAATATGGGGTTTATTAACTTTATTTCATATAATTATAGAGAAAACCTCCATACCGGAGACAAAGTCAGAAACTTCTTAATAGTGTTTACTTTAGATTCCGTTTAATTATCAGTTATTAGTATTTTTTGGATTAGGTATTTCTTTTATTAATATGATTTTGTAGTTTTCTTAAGTGTTAGGTCGTATGATTTATCTTGGTATCATAATGCTAAGTCCAGCCCATGGATGTTTTTTGGTTGGCAGTTCAGACTCTGAGAGCCTCAAGGGTCCAGGTTACTTGACTCTGTTGGTCTTCCTGTGAAATTTCTATCCCCTTCAGGGCCTTCAGTTCTCCCCTCAACTCTTCCGTAAGACTCCCCACACCATCCACTGTTTGGCTGTGGGTACCTGCATCTGTCTGAGTCAGTTGGCAAGTGGAGCCCCTCAGAGGACAGCCATGTTAGACTCCTGTCTGTAAGCATAACAGAGTCTCATTGATAGTGTCAGGGATTAGTGCTTGCCCGTGGGATGGGTCTCAAGGTGGGCCAGTTATTGGTTGGCTATTCCCTCAGTCTCTGCTCTATCCCCAATCCCTGCATTTCTTGTAGACAGGATAAGTTTTGGGTCGAAAGTTTTATGTGAGTGGGTTAGTGTCCTGTGCTCCACTGGGTTCCTCACTGGACACAAGAGGCAGCCTCCCCAGGCTCCATGTCCCCAGTGCTGTGAGTCACAGCTAAAGGCAGCCCTATTGATTCTTGGATGCCTCCCCTATCTCAAGTCTCCATCTCTTCCTGGAGATGTCCCCCATCTTCTCCTCCCATCTCATCTCCTCCCATCAGTTTCAGATTTTCATTCATTCTCATGACCATCCAGCCATACCCCCCTACTCCTATCCCTCCCCACACCTGATCCTGAACCCCCATTCCCCTCCCAATCCTCTCTCCCACCCAGGTCCCTCCTTCTATCTGTCTTCCATGACCATTCCATTTCTCCTTCCAAGTGAGACCCTTTGTGCCCTCCTTCCTGTCTGGCCTTCTTGGGTTGGGGGAGCATAGCATGATCACCCTGTATTTTATGGCTAATATCCATTAACAAATGAATATATACCATGTTTGTCCTTTTGGGTCTGGGTTACCTTACTCAGGATGTTATTCTCAAGATTCATCCATTTGCCTGCAAAATTTATGATGTCTTTGTTCTATATAACAAAATTATCAGATATAAAGAAAACTATAAAGTAACTATTTATTTTCTTAAATCAGAAATATATTTCAAAATCCAATAAGGTAACATGCAATATAAAATGACTTAGCATCTTTCGAAAATTATAACGCCTATGAATGGAAGATAAGAATAAATTCAAAATTCAGCTGATTGTTTAGAAATTACAGATTATAGACATCAGAAAGGAGAGTTAATTACCTAGAATAGAAAGCAGAAAACCCTATCCAGAATATAGTACAAAGAGGTGAGCAATAGTGCAGTGAAGCTTAAATGACAAAGGTCATTTCCAATCTAGGGAGTACTACCAACATATAGAGGGAGGAGCCCAGCACATTTCAAAAGAAATAAAAGGAAACCCAGCACTCGGGAGGTAGAGGCAGGTGGATTTCTGAGTTCGAGGCCAGCCTGATCTACAGAGTGAGTTCCAGGACAGCCAGGGCTACACAGAGAAACCCTGTCTCAGAAAACCAAAAAAAAAAAAAAAGAAAAAAAGAAAAAGAAAAAGAAAAGAAAGAAAAGAAAAAAAGAAATTCTCTTAGTGTGAGAAAGGTCCTGAGTTCAAGTCCCAGCAGGAAGAGGGAATAGGCCTCATTGGCCTGAAACTCACTATGTAGGCCAGGCTAGCCTCAAACTTAGAGAGAGAGCCACCTGCCCCTGCCTTCACCCTATTAGCATTGCAAACATAAGCCACTACAACCACAGGAAAAAAGGAAAAAAAAAAAGAATATTTTTACTTTGAAAAAAGAAGACAAAAAGAAAGTATAACATATTTTCAAGACACTAGAGATTCCCTCTTATCACCTTCAGTTTTATATAATTGTTTCCAATCAAATTGCTTTTAATTTTGGGCCTAGTATACATAAAAGGACTATTTCTGGGTTCAATAGGAAAAGAATCCTATATTCAATTTTCAATATTTTGACTCATCAGAATTCTTCAGTGATTCTATGTACATAAATAATTGTTTTTGTGTCATGGTATGATTTTTCAGATGTACAAGAAGCAATTCGCAAAAACCCTTCTATCAAAAATACTTTACAATTAATACCACTTCTGGTAAGTACTTCCCAAGTTCTTTCTTTGGTTAGTTTATGTGAATATTAATAGAAATAAGAACCTTCAGAGTCAGGCTGGAGACATAGTTTAACAGTCAGGGACACTTCTCTTAACAAAGGACCAAAGTTTGACTCCTAGCACCTACATGGTGGTTCACAATCATCAGTAACTCTAGTTCCTGGGAATCAGATGCCCTCTTCTGACCTCACAGGAACATGAGTGCACATATATGTGTGCAGGCAAAACACTCAGTCAAATAGAATACAAAATAAATAAATAAATAAATCTTTTTCACATGTAAGAACCATTGGAGATAACATTGAGTGCCCTCGGTTCTGAAAACTTGATAGAAAGGAATAAAGTTGTGCAAAGGCTATATTTCCCAGTACTGCCTCTTGTGTAAAATGCGCCTACAGGGGGCAGCAGTGAGGAGAGGAGGCGCTGCTGCCCCCACCCAGGCACAGCTCTGGAGCAGCCTTGTTGGCCCACCCAGGCACAGCTCTGGAGCAGCCTTGTTGGCCCACCCAGGCACAGCTCTGGAGCAGCCTTGTTGGCCCACCCAGGCACAGCTCTGGAGCAGCCTTGCTGGCCCACCCAGGCACAGCTCTGGAACAGCCTTGTTGGCCCACCCAGGCACAGCTCTGGAACAGCCTGTTGGCATCCGATTCTTCCCTACTTGCTTGTGTTTTCCCCAAGTTTTTTTAATTGCCTAATTTGATATTTCCAGTGATTTTTTTTTCCTTCCTAATAAAAATTTAATGGATCCAAAATTTAAAAATTCTAAGTATCTTTACTTTGGTTCATTCATTATGAGACTTTGTTTATGTCACATTTTAAATACATTTTTTTTCTCAAAGGATCTAGCTCCATAGAGAAATGTCAGTTAATGACCTAATGATCAAATCTGTAACAGAAATGCTTAAGTTGTTAGCATTTACCCATGCTTAATTGCAATGATCTGTGAACAGTAGTTCTATCAGGATGGGTCCAGTCCAATAACAATGGGTAACCATCTGGCTACATTAGGTCCAAATGTTGTTTTAGTGTCTTTTTGTTTTGTTTTTCAAAAAGACAGGGTTACACTGTGTATTCCTGGTTGTCCTAAAACTTGATCTTTAGACCAGGGTGGCCTTGAACTCAGAGATCTACCTGCCTATGAATCAAAAATGCTGGGACTAAAGGCATGAGTGACCACCTTGTGACTATTGTGATATTTTTTCATTTAGAATAGATTATTTTCTCATACCATACATCCTGACCACAGTTTCCCCTCCCTCTACTTCTCCCAGCTCCTCCCCTCCCACCTCCTCTCTCCCTCAGATCCATTCCCCAACCCTTCAGAAAAGATGAGGCCTCCAAGAGACAACAACCAAACACGACAAAAGAAGATACAATAAGACAAGGCAAAGGCCTTCACACCAATGCTGGACAAGGCAACCTAATAAGACGAAGCATCCCAAGAGCAGGCAACATTGTAATTTTCTTTTAATGCCGGAAAGAGGCATTCTGGTCTCTGCAGCTTCACCCTGTTGCTCCCTGGGAACTTGTTCTCTATCCTGGCACTCTTTGGGGTCTCCATTGCTCTTGCCACCTTACCTGCCTTTTTCCAGGTTATTCTTCACGACATGACTGCAAGCTTCCATCTGGGAAGGCTATTTCAGCCCAAACTTTCTCCATGTTGGCCCCTGTACAGTCTTACCAACTCTGATTCTTTTGTGCATCTGGCACTCTGATAGAGCACAGCTAGAAAAAAGAAGGTGGCCCCTGAGGCAGCAGGTGAACTGTGCAATATAACAGAGTCGCCAGGAGACCACCAAGGCCTACAACTGCTTAGGTATAAATTATCAAAGTAAAAAACCCCACAAATCGTACAATTTTCATTTTAGAGTATTTTATTTAGTTTTAAAATAAAATAAATTTAATGAATTTTTAAGAAGCAAGTTTTTTCTTCGGCCTAAAATATATGTTAAACAACCTCAGAATCTTCTATGACTTTCGAGTGTTTCTGTAAAGAACAAACAAGGAAGGAAAGAACAGATGACAGAAACGTTCCTCTGCGTTGTGTTGTGGCTTTTGAGACAGGACATCCTATAGCTAGGCATGAACACTTGGTCCTCCTGCCTCTCACTCCCAAGAGCTGAGATTATAGGGTACACACCACACCTGCCTTCAGAAAGCTACTCTTACTGATCTGGAGACGTGGCAGTGGCCCAGTAGTAAAGACCTGCTGCGCAGCATGAGGACCTGAGTTCAGATCCCTAGCACCCACATAAAAAAGTATATGTAGTCTCTGGATCATCCCTTAGGCACAGAAACAATCAGACCTCAGGGCTCTACTGGCCAGTCAGACAAAATGGTGATCTTCAGGTTCAGTGAAAAGACCCTGTCTCAAAAGAGTAATAATAATTAAGTTGGAGAGAGAAAAAATACCTAGAGAGAACCTCTGGCCTGGAAGTGCACATGCAGATGAGCACATCTGCCCATGCAGAACCATATCACTCACACATTCAAAGGAAATTCCTTCAAAGCACATATTACCAATAGTAAAATATGAAAATTGTGAATTATTACTGTCCATAGGATGCCCTACAAAGAGCAGGATACAGCATCGTTAAAATTGATGCATGTACTATTTTGAGTTGAGTTTTAGTCTTCTTAAAAGTATGATCTGAAAAGAGAATGACCTTTGAACATCTGCAGACATGACCTTTAAGAGAACCCTCTGAACTCTCTTACAGAGAAGCCAGCCAAGGGCAAGTATGTCTCCTGATGTTGGATCCACAGTGCAAAGAAAATATTGATGAGCTGTGATAGTCACTACTTAGTGGAATCATTATTTTTGAGAATTCCTGTAAATAAGTTCTGTACGTCTGCATTTATTAATGATTTAAAATACTAGACTTTTATGTTTATAAAAGTAAATCATAATGTACCTAATGGAAATGAATTTACTAGCTTATATTTATGCTACAAATTATACTTTATTATGTATTTTCTTGATACATTTTTAATGAATGAAATATTTCATTGTTTTCAATAAGCATGCTACTGGATATAAATTTTCTCTATTTAAAAATAAGAGACTATTTTATTATTCAAATTATGTATTAGGTATGATAGTGAATCTTTGTTTTCTGAAGTTCTAATAAATTTTGTACAAGTATATAAAAAACTTATTATTAATAACACCCCATAAATAATAAAGCTATTTGTTTAAGATTTTACAGGATCTCTGCTTTTTATGTTACCATAATCTTACTAGATTGCATATTCATTTTATTCAAGGGTTATTAGTCTTCCAAAAAAACTGACATAAAAATTCAAAGTAGGGGCTAGAGAGATGCCTTTTGACATTTAAGAGTTCTTGCTGAGCCGGGCAGTGGTGGCACACCCCTTTAATCCCAGCACTCAGGAGACAGAGGCAGGCGGATTTCTGAGATCGAGGCCAGCCTGGTCTACAAAGTGAGTTCCAGGACAGCTAGGGCTATACAGAGAAACCCTGTCACGAAAAAAAAAAAAAAAGAGTTCTTGCTGAAGCTGGACGTGGTGACACACACCTTTAATCCCAGCAGTTGGGAGGCAGAGGCAGGCAGATCTCTGAATTCGAGGCCAGCCTGGTCTACAGAGTAAGTTTCAGGTCAGCCAGGGCTATACAGAGAAACCCTGTCTTGCAAAACCAAAAAAAAAAAAAAAAAAAAAAACCATAGATAGATAGATAGATAGATAGATAGATAGATAGATAGATAGATAGATAGATAGATAGGATCTTCAGGTTCAGTGAAAAGACCCTGTCTCAAAAGAGTAATAATAATTAAGTTGGAGAGAGAAAAAAATGCCTAGATAGAGAGATGGATAGATAGATAGATAGATAGATAGATAGATAGATAGATAGATAGATAGATAGATAGATAGATAGATAGATAGATAGAAGCAAAGACAAAACTTACATAACATATTCTTTCAGAAGGGTTTATAAAATTATATATGACAGGACCAGGTGCTTTAATCCAGCACTTTGGAGGCAGAGGCAGGTGTATCTTTGTGAATTTGAGGCCAGCTTGGTCTACATAGGAAGTTCTAGGCAAGCCAAAGCTACATAGTAAGACTTTGTCTCTCAGGGTCCAGGAGTCTTGATCAATTTGTAAACTTAAGTATTTAAAAATTTGATCTTCCTAATTAAATGCTGCTGCTCCCATATTGGAAGACCCTGCTGTGCCCATGTGTATTAGGGAAGAAACTAGTACTGGAGCTGCCCTGGCCTTCTGGTATCAGTGTAGAAGTCCTAGGTGTTCCCAGCCTCCCTCACCATAATAATAGCATACTTAGGAGATAGATGTACAAGAATGACCTAAAGAGTTTAGGTACCTCAGTTTCTTCTGTTCCTAAGGGGAAAGGAAGAACTCATGGGGTAGAGGGAAAAGTGGCCAAGGTTGGGGAGAGGCCTATTGGCCAGGCAATAGCAGAAAGATTGCCAGGTGGTCTGCTCTTGCCTAGGGGCTGTCTTTCCTGGGTCAGGGAGATGGTTTCACACTTTGTTGAAACCAGTAACATCTAAGGCTCTGTTATTGGTGGCCTGGACTATCATCCCAGGGTCACTACCAGATGCATAAAGACAGAGTCTCCAAGTCTTTCATGTACATTAGTTACACCATTTTTTATCTTAGTTTGAATGGGGCTGGGTTATTTCGGGGTTTTTTGTTTTGTTTTGTTTTGCTTTTAGACTGACTCTCCATCCTCTGTAACTGAATATGATTATCCTTATCAGTGGCCCAGGGAGCTAATGTTTCACAGCCCTGTGAAGCACAAAAGTACACATCTTGTCCCCTAAGCTGGGGTCTTCATTTGAGGAACAAGGAAGGGTTGCCAAACTCTTTTCCATACTCAGAGTCTTCATCTGAGGGACAAGCATATACCTGAAGGGTAATCAAACTATTTTCCATACTCTGGATCCCATAACCAAAAGACCTAGAGAATGAGGGAACATACATGTTTGCAGTCTTTAGGTGCCTATTCCATATTGGCCCAAACAATTTACATAAGCCAAAGGTGAGAGTGGGGGGAACCATAGGCAGAAATACTAATAATTAGGCTCCCATCTGTAGTTCTCATCAAAGTTCGTATGTGTTGTACTGGAGCATGTGCCTCAGCAGCCTGGGGAAACAAAATAGAAAACTAGTCTCCAGAGTCTGGGAAAAGTCTGATTTTTTAACAGGTCCTGCAGATGTCGTGTGATGACCCGTTGGTGGTCCAGATCCTGATGTTTGGGGGTTGTTGTGGGGGTGCTTCAGTTGAGAGTGATGAATCCAGGATTGGATCCCATCTACTTTCATAGCCATTGGGGTGGGCAAGATCACAAAATGGATTCCTTTTCAGCATGGGTCTAATTTCCTTTTTGACTTTCAGCCTGTTAGGCGGGGCAATGGATGGCATTAGGATATTGTCATAGGGGCCCAGGAAAGCTGAAAATGCTGGGCAATGGAGCACCTCAGCAGTTCCAAAGGGGGTCCCTGGATGGAGTCTGTCAGCCAGGTGAAAATCTAAGTCAAATATAGACTAGGAACAGAAGTTAAAATTGTCTAGCAATTGAGGAAAGTAAGGAATCCCAAGACCAAGTGGAAAATCCCATTTTTAAGAACAGGCAGATATATTTATCTGGAATCCATTTGATTTGTGGCAGGTGGATCCAAATCCTACAATTTTTTGATTCCCTGAAGCTTATGTGAATGTTAGTTTTTAGAAGAATGTACAGTAGTAGCCCCATTGTATTGAAATCNGTCTAGCAATTGAGGAAAGTAAGGAATCCCAAGACCAAGTGGAAAATCCCATTTTTAAGAACAGGCAGATATATTTATCTGGAATCCATTTGATTTGTGGCAGGTGGATCCAAATCCTACAATTTTTTGATTCCCTGAAGCTTATGTGAATGTTAGTTTTTAGAAGAATGTACAGTAGTAGCCCCATTGTATTGAAATCTATATTTTAGAAAAAGTAGTTTCTATTGATTCTTTATGAATTTCACATCATGCACCCCAACCCCATGCATCTCCCATTTTCTCTAAAAACAGGTGTCTCTAAGACAACAGAGTAGACTAATGCCTTTGAGACCTAGTAAAAGTTAGAGGTTTGGGTCAAAAAACACAGAACATTCTTTTTTTTTTTTTTTTTAGTCTAGAGGGGTAGGTATACAGATTGAACAGAGATCTGAATGAAAAATAGCCAGCCAGCTTAGTGGTGGTGAGAGAATAGAGGACGTGACATGGAAGGACCAGACACAAGGAGCAAGCTGGGGCCTTTCAGAGTCCCCCATATGTTACAGAAGAGAGAACGGAGTATGAGTCTGAGCAGGGCCCAGTAAAAGCTCTCTAGAATCAGTGACCCCAGGGTTAGAATCTAGTTTAAAAAAGCAGTAGTGACCGCCACCACCAACACCATCATCACCAGCACCTCGGCTCCTGCGGGTGCCATCACCACTCCCGCCCACCCCTCGCCATGTCCGAGGAACTTTCGGCGGCCACGTCCTACACGGAAGATGATTTCTACTGCCCCGTCTGTCAGGAGGTGCTCAAGACGCCAGTGAGGACCGCGGCCTGTTTCTGTAGAAAATGTTTCCTGACTGCAATGAGAGAAAGTGGAATACATTGTCCCTTGTGTCGTGGAAGTGTGACTAGAAGAGAAAGAGCATGTCCGGAACGGGCCTTAGATCTTGAAAATATCATGAGAAGGTTTTCTGGTAGCTGCAGATGCTGTTCAAAAAAGATTAAATTCTATCGCATGAGACATCATTACAAATCTTGTAAGAAGTATCAGGATGAATATGGTGTTTCTTCTGTCATTCCAAACTTTAAGATTTCTCAAGATTCAGTAAGGAGCAGTAATAGGAGTGAAACATCTGCATCTGATAACACAGAAACTTATCAAGAGGATACAAGTTCTTCTGGGCATCCCACCTTTAAGTGTCCCTATGTCAAGAGTCAAATTTCACCAGACAACGTTTATTGGATCACTGTAATAGTAACCACCTATTTCAGATAGTTCCTGTGACTCTTCAGCTAGATGAGGAAACCCAATATCAAACTGCTGTGTAAGAGTCTTTTCAAGTAAACATGTGACGTGTATAGACATCTCTGACTCCTTGCAACCTACAAGTGCCATCTTTAAGAAGAAGACATGAAGTCACTGTTTTCAGTAATTTGTTGTGCATATTAATAAAAATAATAATTCAGTCTAGTGTATTAGGTTTTTAATACACTAAAAATAAAGGTGGGCCACCCTAATACCATTCTCTACAGTTACTTTAACTATAGACTTAAAGTTAACTTTAACTTTAGAGTTACTTTAAAGTAACTTTATAGTTACTTTAACTGTAGAGTTAAACTGTAGGGTTGTATTTCCCTTGTGTGGTGTAAAGGGAATCTCTATTGTCTTTTTCTTCCTTGTATTACATATTCTCAATGTTTCATTAAGTTGTTTTTGGTATTTGATATAGTTCCTTCTGTTTAGTACAGAGATACCAGTAAATTCTGAACGATGTGATTCTTATAAAACTAATAAACCTGAGCCATTTGTCAGAGCTGTAGAATGGAAACTTGAAGTGCTAAGTGGGATAATCCAAAGGGATTTTTTTTAAGTATAGATTCTAGCTGAGGAATTCAACAATAAGAAAATTGTATTTATGTAATGTTTAGTATTTTTGAAGACTAGTGAGATTTCTTTAATAATTTTTACTTTGAAAGCATATTGCTATTAGAAGAACATCAAGAGAAGTTTTCTTTGGTGGTTAGTTTGTTATTTCAATCTAGGTTGAATAATTTGTAAGCCTAAATGTTCTACCACAGTTCTTTGTAGTCAGTATTTCTCACTAGCTGATGAAACTTTTCAGCCAGTGAATGATACATTCAGTTAGTTTTTTAAAAATCCAAAGTTGCAGATGTATGTGGATATGTACATAGACTTTTGCATGTATATATACACATATATATCTTTGCCTACAGTTTGTCAGGTTATGTATAGAATTTCTATTAAAGAGTTTTAATAATGGACAAGCAATTTAGGATTGAAGTATTTATCTCCTTTGTTTAAAATTTTGTATGTTACCAAGTTTTTAAAACAGTAAGCCAAATACTACGTGGTATAGTTGGCTGTTATTACACCTGAAAAATGTTAAATGGTGCTCACTTGTTACATTTGAAAATGATGCATAGCTGATGTGTGGTGAGTGATTTTACCAGCTACTGTTTCACTACATTTTAGTCAAAACAAAGTTTGTTGTTAATCTTTGGTATAAAGTGTTGTAGAGAAGGCCAAGTCACAAAGTAAAGGGTGAAGGGCATTCTGACATTCCACGCTAACATAACACTGTTATGCTTTCTTTAAAATAACTAAACACAAAAGAAAATCTCTGAAGTAGTTTGCTGCTAATATATACATATATTGTTTTAAAAAGTATATTTTGATTTTCTTAATACCCTTGTTGACTTTTTTACAATGAACAGTTTTAAACTTGATTTAATAAAAATGTTAATTTGGGATGTGCAAAAAAAAAAAAGCAGTAGTAATAAGCCAGCAGTAATGAAGATATTTTTAATTCTTTTCTAATCAATTGGTCATAAGGTATAGAATGGAGAGAAGAAATGGAGGATGATCCCATGGGTGTCTGTGGTTAGGTTAGTTATGCGAATGGTTGAAGTCCTAAGATGGAGTATATGAGAGCCGGAAGGTAGGGATTAAAAAAGCAAAAACAGTTCTAACATTTTGATTTTCCTATTAGCTGTCTCATGGTGATGTGGCTAATGGAATGCAACCACCTGAGGCTGTGGTGATGTCCAGGCTGGGCTGCCACGAAGGGCCATGTCTGGGTCCATGGCCATACTACATCTGGGGTCTGTGCTGATGTCTGTGGCCCAGGTTGTCACCAAAGGCCATCCGGATATCAGTGGTCTGGGCTGCTGCCAGAGACCATGTTGCTCCCTGGGGACCATGCTGACTCTACAGGAATGGAGTGGGAACACACAATAACACAGACTGATCTGGGTAGCCTGTACTGCCACCTGAAGCCATGATGACATCCTGGCCTGGGCTGCCACTGAGAGCCATGTCCATGGTTCTGTCACAACCAGGGTCTGTGGTGATATCCAAGACCCTTGTTAACCACCAGAGGCCTTGTGGATGTCCCTGGTCTGGGATGCTGCCTGAGCCCTGTGCTGGGGTGGCCCTGCTAATTGATTGCCACCATACTCAGGAGAGCTGGCCTCTCCCCTTGCCTGGGCAGACCAACTTAGCTTCCACCCAGGCCCATATCCAGGGCTTTGAGTTGTCCCACCCCAACTATGAACTACTGGAGAAGGTGAAGGGGCTGGTCCTGCAAATCCAAAGCTGCAGGATCTCCATGACACAGAGAAAATGGGATGAAGAAATTGACTTGTGGACTTCGATAGAGACAAAAGAGCTCAGTGAGAATGAAGTATTGCTAGTGTAGCAGAACCCAAAGGCTTCAAACCAAACACTCATTGCAATGAACATTTTTCAGTAAAGCTGTTTGGGCAAAGTATGTACTGTGGGACGCACTATGACACACTGCAGCTTCCATGACGAGATGGCTTTTGTTTTTTTTGTCTTTTGGGGGCAGAGGGCAGATATGAGGAAATGGGAGATGCATGGGATTGGGGTACATGATGTGAAATTCACAAAGAATCAATAGAAAGAAAGAGGGGGAAGAGGTAGAGAGGGAAGAAAGGGGGAAAGTTGCATGTATTTCTCTGACTACTTGCTCTTGTACCCTATATTTCTTTCACTAAGGAATTCTTTTTTTCCCAGTAGATTTTTATGTGGAGAGTTGTGCAGTGCCATGCCTTTAAGAGGGGGCTGGCTTCCACCTTCCACTAGCCCAATAGCGAGTGCTCTCAGGGATACAAGTCCTCAATTGGCTAAGGCTGATGATCTGGCTTGCTTATGTGGACCTATCTGCTGTCACCGCATGGCTTACTGGGATTGGTTGGTCTAGAACTGTTTAGCCTATGGGCTGGCTTTCCCGGTGTTCTATTAGTGAGAGTAAGTTGGTCAGAGGCAGTTAATCAGGGTCAGTTAGAGAGGGCCAGGGAGTCTGGGTGAGGGAGACAGGGTGAGTTAGTTAGAGTTAGGTTAGAGTTACTCAGGGTCAGTTAGAGTTAGTCAGAGTAAGGGAGTCAGAGTTAGCCAGGTAAATGTAGGGCAGAATAGTCAGAAGAAATTCATTCAAGATTTCCTGAATAAACTGTTTAAGGAAGAGCTTGGGGGTCATGTCCTTCTTGCTGGGCAAGAGGCCCACGACAAATTGGTGGCCTTGTACTGGGAACAGCCAAGTGAAGAAAATTGTACGGTGAACCCAAGACTCAGAACCTTTTGCAGTCAGGACAGCGCTGGTAAGGTCCCAAGGTAAGGTGGGATCATAAAGTCCTCGTGAAAAAAAGCGGCTATAAAGCTCTAGGATAAGAGGCAATAAAGTTATCGGGTAAGACACAATAAAGTCCTCCGGTAAGAGACAATAAGGTTCTCAGGTAAGAGACAATAAAGTAAAAGAGTGCAGTTAGAAAAGGAGTAAGTAATCATGGGCGCTTCTCATTCACACCCAATTTTTTTGGCTCTTCAGGAGCTGCTTGTATCTAGCTTTGTTTATCTCAGATGAATAATAGAATGCCAAGCAGAAAAACACTAGCTTCTCTGGGATACCAACATCAGTTCAAGTACTTAATGAATTTGGAAGGTACCTGGACTTGAAAGCAATCATGTGTATCTACAGTACCTTCAAGAACTACTTGGGAGGCAGAGGCAGGTGGATTTCTGAGTTCAGGGCCAGCCTAGTCTACAGAGTGAGTTCCAGGACAGCCAGGGCTACACAGAGAAACCCTGTCTCATCTCGGAAAATAAAAAGAGAGAGAAAGAAAGAAAGAAAGAAAGAAAGAAAGAAAGAAAGAAAGAAAGAAAGAGGAAGGATAGAAAGAAAAGAAAGAAAGAAAGAAAGAAAGAAAGAAAGAAAGAAAGAAAGAAAGAAAGAAAGAAAGGGAAAGGAAAGGAAAGAAAAGAAAAGAAAAGAAAAGAAAAGAAAAGAAAAGAAAAGAGAAACAAAGAAAAGCCTGGAACTTATAATTTCCCAATGGATAAACCAGAAAAAGACTGATTTTTCTTGTCTCTGGAAAGAATAGTGTCTGTTCAACTATAGATTTTTTAAAGTTTATTTATGTATATGAATATTCTGCCTTCCTATATGTCTACATGATAGAAGAGGACATCAGACTCTATCTCCATTATAGAAGGTTGTGTGGTTGCTGGGAATTGAACTCAGGCTCTCTGGAAGAATAGCCAGTGCTCTTAACCAGTGAGATGTCTCTCCAATCCCTCAACTCTGAATTTTTAAATTAGGTGATCAGGCACTTTATTCAAGCAAAATAAAAGATAAGTCCAGATTCCAACAGGTCTTTGTTATCAGAGATCATTTCCCTTGTCTCTCTGGGTTTGGTTTTTTGTTATTTGTTTGGAAAATCTTCAACTTTATTAACTAACTATCGCCACTTATCTGTCTGTCTCCCAGGGAGTCTAGTCTCTCATCCTCCATCTCAGAACTCACCCCAGCTCCTCTTAGGTCTTAACTACTTGAAAATGATGGAGAGGCAGTACACATAATACCTCAGAAAAGGGTCTATTTAAAGACAATAAGACTTAACTGATAGCAGTGGTCCAGAGCATAAAATAGCCATTTGCCAATGGTCTCTATATCCCGGAGCTTATCATCTGAGTGAAGTAGAATCATGGTGAGTCAGTGATCCTTAGAAGAAATCCTAAAGTGACATCCCACATTGATACCATCCTCAGAAAAAATCCAATACAAGGACCCAAAGTCCAGTTAATGTCCAGTTTAGGAATTAAAAATGGGAAAAATCTAGAGTACAAGAGGTGGCAGCACAGAAATCTTTCCAAGACAATAGCAATAATTTCCAAGACAATAGCAGGCAGAGTCAGCAGTTGAAGAAAGGTTTTAGAGGTAAGAAACCATGTGCATACAGCAGGAACACAGAGCAAAAGACCTGGAAAGGGAAGGGAGGCTTGGAAAGCAGAAAAGTTTCTGGGTTTTTGTACTAGTTTCGCTTTCTAGTGATAATGGTAATCTCTGTTTCTGGACCCTTTCATTTGGAGTTCACACTGGCTTCCTGAAAATCAGGTCCTGCTCTTTTGACTTTGGTGTTCCTGTAGTCTGGTGAGAAAACCGACCCTTCAGTATACTGGAGGTGGTGGGCAGGGAGCTTATGCCTGAGAAGCAAACCACAAGGGTAGAGGTGAGTTAGCCTGGGAGTTTAGATGTTTAAATTGAAGCACTTAAAATGAAATCTTCAATGCGTTGACTCCTTCAAGAGTCTACTTAGGCACTCTAGGACTTACCAGAATGAATGACTGTCAAAAACAATCAACATACAAATATTTTAAACATATATGAGTGTTTTGCCTGAGTGCAATGTGTGTGTGTGTGTGTGTGTGTGTGTGTGTGTGTGTGTGTGTGTATCAATCACATGGATGCCTACTGTTGTGCGTTGTTTTGATATTGTTTGTATTTTTATGTTAATTTTGTTTCCTCAAGACGGATTGGCTCTACCAAGCAGTCCATTGTGTATTCAGAATGATCTCATGTGAACCTTCTCTTCATTTTAATTGATCAGTAAAGGCTAGAACCCATGATTAGGCAGTGGAGGGGAAAGGTGGAACTGGAGGTTTGAAAGTAGAAGCAGGTAGAGAAAGAGAAGAGGACAAGAGGGGAAGGAGAGAGGATAAAGGAAGAAGAAACCATGATGGACCAAAACCACATGGCCAGGAGAAACTGCAAGTAGCAGGGGATCTTATAGCTGGGAAATAAGTTGGTATAGTGTTAGATCTGCCCAATCTAGGCTTATAGTTTATAATAACTGGATTATATATTTCTATATGGGTTTATTGGGATTGGAAATTCCAACAATAGCCTACTACCCCCAAAGTCACTCCCAAAGGTGTTAAGTCCACTAGAACTGGAGTAGCAAGCAGTTAATTGTGAGCCACCATGTGTTCATGGACCTGAATCTGGGTCCTCTACAAGAGCAGCAAGTAGGCAGCCACAGAAACCTCTGTACAGCCCCCACATTCATTATTCAAAGGTGTATATTCCTGGCCTAGGTCTTGGCTAGTAGAATGCTTACCTAGTAAGCACAAGGTCTTATGCTCGATCCCCAGCACCAAACAAAATTGGATATGAATGATGGCATGTGCCTAGAATTCCAGGACTAAGGAGGAGGGAGGAGGATTGTAAGTTCAAGTTTGGCTACATAATGAGTTTGAAGCCAACTTATGCAACATGAGATCCTTTCTAAAAATAATTTTTCAAAGTATTTATTCCTGAACTTCTTGGGGTTCACCATTTCCTTGTATTTGAGGAAACTAAGGTATGTGTTAGTTTGAAGCGTATCGTGACCCACAGTTTTGAGGTGTCAGGCTGCGACTGCAGACACACATTGTATTGGGCCTCTGGTGGCAGGTTAGCAGCACAGCACAGCAGGAACATTATACAACAGAGCAGTTCACCTAATGGCCAGAGTGTGAAGGGGAGGAAGAGGGGAGCTGGGGTCCTCAGTAATTGGAAGGCCTCCCACCATGTACTGCAGCTAAATGTTCTTTCACTTCCCACTAGCAACCAACCTAGTGAATAAACCTTTAGCATATAGATCCCTGAGGAACATTCTATATCCAAACAAGAGCAAACTGCTTTCTATTTGGATCCATAAGTATACCTTCTTTAACTTCATACAAGTCATTGATGAAAATGTTGAGTGGGATAGAGCTTAAATAAAAAATCCTCTGGGAGAGCAGGGGAGATGGCTCAGTGTCTTATTAGGGTTACTATCACTATGATGAAACACCACGATCAAACAACTCATGGAGGAAAGGGTTTATTTGGCTTACACTTCCATATAGTTGTTCATCAGCAAATGAAGTCAAGACAGGAATCCAAACCGAGCAGGAACCTGAGGCAGAACCTAATGTAGAAGCCATGGAAGGGTGCTGCTTACTGGCTTGCTGTTCATGGCTTGCTCAGCCTGTTTTGTTTTTATTTTTTTATAGAACTGAGGACTATCATCCCAGAAATGACCCCATCCAAAATGGGCTGGACACTCCATAATGAATCAGTAATTAAGGAAATGCCCCTCAGGCTTGTCTACACCTTGATCTTATGTAGTATTTTCTCTATTGAGGCTCCCTCCTCTCTGATGACTCACTTATGTCAACTTGACATAAACTATCAGGTACCTTCAATTAATAGATTGCCTCACAAGTTGGGAACTAAAAGGGGGGCCCTGGGGAAGTGAGGGGAGGAAAGACCCACATCCTGCCAAAGTTTTACCTATTCTCTGGTCTGTCAGGTGTGGGAGGGCTGCCATACACTTTCCACTCAGCCCTGGCTGAACATTCAAGCCTCTGACCCACTCTTCAGGGGGTGGCCAAGGGGCAGCCCTACCTGGGATCACCAGAGCTACTTTGCTAAAGCCACCAGGGTTATAGGAGAGAGGGATGAGGGAAGAGGTTCCCAACACTGACCAGAGTGAGTGCAGCAGATCTTGATGAGCAGAGACTCTCTATGGTTTTAGAGCTTTATTATAGAAAGGCAGGGGAAAGAGAGAAGGTAGAAGAGAGAGAGAGAGAGAGAGAGAGAGAGAGAGAGAGAGAGAAGGCTAAAGAGGAAGAGGAAGAGGAAAAGAGGAAAGAAGACAAAGAGAAAGAGAAGAGGAGAGAGTATGAGGGGTAAGAGGGAGACAAGTAAGAGTGAGAAGTAAAAGTGTAAGAGAAGTAAAAGCGTAAGAGAGCGAGGTGGGGGGCTGGTGAGATGGCTCAGCGGGTAAGAGCACCTGACTGCTCTTCCGAAGGTGATGAGTTCAAATCCCAGCAACCACATGGTGGCTTACTACCACCCGTAATGAGATCTGACACCCTCCTCTGGTGCGTCTGAAGTCAGCTTCAGCTGACTTAAGAATAATAATAATAAACGAATCCTTGGATGGGAGCGAGAGGAGCCAACCGGAGCGAGCGGGGCCGGCCTGAGTGAGTGGGGCTGGCAGGAGCGAGCAGAGCTGAACTGAGCAAGTGGGGCCGAACGGGGGTGAGCAGGGCCAGCTGGAGCGAACAGAGAACGTGGCAAGCAGGGCAGGCTGGAACAAGCGGGACCAGAGCGAGCGGGGCTGGCCAGAGCGAACAAGCGGGACCGGAGCGAGTGGGGCTGAATGGATTGAGCAGGGCCGAACGAGACAGGGCCGCTGGGGGGGGGGGGGGGGGCAGAGCAAGTTGGGCTGGCTGGAGAGAGCGGGTCCGAACGGGGTTGGCCGGAGCAAGCGGGCCGACCTGGGCTGACCTGGGCCAACCGGGCCGACGGGAGTGAGCGGGGGCAGACTAGAGCGAGCAGGGTTGGAAAAAAAAGAGAGTGGGGAGGGGCTGAACAGCTCTTTTTTTTTTTTGGTTTTTTTGAGACAGGGTTTCTCTGTATAGCCCTGGCTATCCTGGAGCTCACTTTGTAAAGGAGGCTGGCCTCGAACTCAGAAATCCACCTGCCTCTGCCTCCCGAGTGCTGGGACTAAAGGCATGCACCACCACGCCCTGGCTTTGAACAGCTCTTTTTATGGTCTTCACTGTTGCTAGGTAACTGGGGAGGAGTTTAATCTGAAGGTCAGAAGCTTAGGACATTGCCTATGTGACTTCTAGCCATGTTTTTCTTGTGGGGGCTGGGGGGAGGGCAGTAACTTAGGCAGGAGCCAGAGTTCCAGGAGCATGACAGAACACCTACCGTGTCATGTAGGTGAATTATCACCCTTCGGGGTTTAGACCTCAGCTCTACTGAAGACCAGCCTGCAATTCCCCACAGAAGAACCTGAATTTGAACCTCCAGCACCAACACAGAAGGCTGAACATTGTGGTGATATCTGTAAGATCACTGGCAAGCCAGTCTAGCTAGTATGAAAGCCAGGTGGAGGGCTAAGGAGATGTCTCAGGGAGCAAACTGGTCTGCAGGCATGAGAATTGGAGTTCAGATCCACTTACGGATTGGCTGGTGTTGTGTGTCAACTTGACACAAGCTGGAATTATCACAGAGAAAGGAACCTCCCATTAGGAAATGCCTCCATGAGATCCAGCTGTAAGGCATTTCTCAATTAGTGATCTAGGCGGGAGGGCCCATTGTGGGTGGTGCCATCCTTGAGCTGGTAGTCTTGGTTCTATAAGAGGGCAGGCTGAGCAAGCAAGGGGAAGCAAGCCAGTAAGAAACATCCCTCCGTGCATCAGCTCCTGCTTCCTGACGTGCTTGAGTTCCAGTCCTGACTTCCTTTGGTGATTAGCAGCAATGTGGAAGTGTAAGCTGAATAAAC
The DNA here is from genome assembly GCA_902729485.2 of Mus minutoides. Classification (NCBI taxonomy): domain Eukaryota; kingdom Metazoa; phylum Chordata; class Mammalia; order Rodentia; family Muridae; genus Mus; species Mus minutoides. Next base: position 1,099,144 of record LR753350.1, on the reverse strand, counting down.
CCTTTCCTTCCCAACTTGCTTCTTGGTCATTATGTTTGTGCAAAAATCTAACACTGACTAAAACAACGTAGATCAAGTGGCTGTGATGACCTACTTCTAATCCAGGAACTGAAGAGGTAAATATGAGATCTCCAGAGGAAGCTGAATGCCTGGACTAGCAGAATTGGCAAGCTGTAGGTTCAGATGAGAGATTCTATCTCTAAATATATACAATAAAGCACAGTTGAAAAAGACACTCAAGATCAACCTCTGGCCTCTACCTGAATACCATACATGTGCACTAGCATACAAACATACACTGGATATTGCTTCCATTTTGGAGCAGTTGGGAAGGAAACTGCCAGCCAAGAACATTCAATATAAATCACTGGATAGTGTCTTCTAAAGAGACAGTGTTAGCTTTTCATTAAGTCCATTTGAACATCCTTTCTTTTTATATGGTTTATGGTTTGGGGCCTAATCTAGAAAACTTTTGCTAACTCAAAGATTTTTTTCCCATATTTTTTACAGAAGTTTCATAATATTAGATTTTATATCTAAGTCTAGTATATTTTGAGTTTGTTTTGTATATGACACTGTATGATTCAAAGTTATCTATCATTTATTCACATTTAATCAATCCATTCATTTGAAAAGACATCTTTTTTTCACTGAACTGCATAGCACTTATATTTAAGCCTATGGTCTGGTAAGACATTTCAACCAGAGATGTGACAAGGTCTTTTAACAGGGTCATGTATCTGTGATAGGGAAACTCTGTTATAATAAACACAAAAATAGAAGAAAAACCTCACACTTAGGAGGCTGAGGCAGAGGGATAGCTGAGAATTCAAGGTGAGCCTGGGCTACAATGCTGGTGATGGGAGGAGCATTGCTCAGCTGATGAAGGCCCTGGCCACCAAGCCTGACCTGAGTTCAATCCCTAGAACCCAGTCAGTAGAATAAAAACCAATTCCCACAAGTTGTTCTCTAACTCCACATCTGAGTACCTCTCTCTCTCTCTCTCTCTCTCTCTCTCTCTCTCTCTCACACACACACACACACACACACACATGCTAGAGGTAATAAAATATTTTCTAAAAGAAAACAAAAATAATAATCAGCAGCTGGTGGGGGTGGGGCATCTCTAGGAATTGGCAGAGACCTGGAATGGGAGAGGCTACCAGCAGTCTATGGGGTGGCTTTAGCTGAAACTCCTAGCAGTAGGGATATGGAACCTGTAGTGGCCACCTCCTGTATTCAGGCAGGAACCCCAGTGGAAGGATAAGGACACCAACCCCACAAAACTTTTAACCCAAAATATGTTCTATCTATAAGAAATGCAGGGACAAAGATGGAGTTCAGACTAAGAGAATAACTAACCAATAACTAGCCCAATTAGAGACCCATCCCAGAGGCAAACACCAACCCCTGACACTATTAATGATAGTCTGTTATGCTTGCAGACAGGAGCCTAGCATAACTGTCCTCTGAGAGGCTCCATCCAGTAATTAAAACAGATACAGAGGCCCACTGCCAAACATTGGATGGAGCTTGGAAAGCCTTATGGAAGAGTTGGGGGAAGGATCAAGGGCCCCAGAGGAGATAGGAACTCCATAGGAAGACCAACAGAGTCAACTAACCTGGGTCCCTGGGGGGCTCTCAGAGACTGAGCCACCAACCAAAGAGCATACAAGGGCTGGACCTAGTCCCATATATATATATATATATATATATATATATATATATATATATATATATATCAGAAATGCAGCTCCATCTTCATGTGGGTCCCCCAACAACTAGAGTAGAGGCTGTCCCTAAAACTGATGCCTGTCTGTGGATCCTGTTCCCTTAACTTAGTAGCCTTGTCTGGCCTTAGTGGGAGAGGATACTTCTAGGCCTTCAGAGACTTGATGTGCCGGGAGGGGATAGGAGGGTGGCCTCCATGACCTCTAAGGAGAAGGGGATGTGAGGACTGTGTGACAGAGTGGGGCAGCAATTGGTATGTAAAATAAATAAGTTAATTAATGGGAAAAAAAAAACCGAGAACAAAACCAAGAGAGATAATGTAGATTTGTAGTCCGGGTCAGAAATGATGGAAAGTTGGACCAACGGTAAGCAGAGTGATGATGAAATTTGTTTTAATTGGCATTTCCCTGGTGACTAAAGGTGTCAGCTCTCTTTATATGCTGTTTTCCTTCCATTTAGCCTCTGGGCTGAGTGTCTTTTCAAACTATCAAGCCACTGCTCCCCACCTTTCTTCTTGACACTTGGATCTAATGTTCCCTGGACAATATAAAACAATGGAGCAACAGGATCCCATGGTGGTTTGGGGCTTAATATCTAATGATAGTGATCTTGTTAACGTGATTATTTCTCAACCATTTTATATCTTCACAGATGCATCTGTTCTAATCACACATCTATTCCATGTACATTAGTGTTTTGTCTGTGAGAAGATGTCAGATACCCTAGAACTGGAGGTACAGACTGTTGAGAGTGCCATGGGGTTGCTGGGAATTGAACTCTGGTCTTTTGGAAGAGCAGCCTATGCTCTAACCACTGAGCCATCTCTCCAGCCTGTGCTTCTTTTTTCAAATAGTTTAGTTCTATGATCCTTTAGGAAATTTTAAACAGAGCAACAAGATCTTTTAGTGGGTATGTGAGGCTGCTCTGAGCAGAGAGATGGCTATGAAATAAATGTAGATTGAGAGGTCGGGCAGATCGTCCTTCATGTGGGAAATACCTGAGGCTTGTCCTAGATCAGAGTAGGAGAAGACAAGAGAAGGGAGCAGGTTTAGAATGTTATAGAAACAGTTTATTTTATGTACTTATCATTGCTCCTTTCTTTAAGTTCCATTTGTGTTTTGTGTGTGAGTGTGGACATGTATGAGCACTCAAGCCATGGCACATGTCTAGTGATCAGAGCATCAGGAGCCCTTACCTGCCTAGCTCTGCTTGGCCCAACATTCCCTATGTAGATCAGACTAGCCTAAAACTTTTGGTGATCCCCGTGCTTCTGCTTCCCAAATGCTGTAATCACAGGTTTGGGACACCATGCCTAGCTTTTTATTGTTATATTATTGTTTTTTGAGACATGTCTCCTCCATTCAGCACAGCCTCTTGCTCCTGGCTTCTGAGTACTGGGATTACAAGTGTGAGTCAGTATGCCTAGCTTTTTGGGTGTTTGGTTTGGTTTTGAGACATGATCTTGCCAAACAGGCCATGCCCCCCTTTCCTACATTTTGGACTCAAACTGTAAAGTTAGGGACTGGAGAAATGATGGAGAAGCAGAAGGGGAAGGTAGCTAATGTTGACCATGTAAATGTAGATGCTGACTAGACACCCGTGCCAGATAGTAAGAAGGTCATTACCTAGATGAGAGATAGAAGTCCAAGATTTAAAGATTAACCTATTGATGGTGTCTTGGTTACTTTTCTGTAGGTGTGAAGAGACACCATGATCAAGACAATTTACAAAAGATATTGGGGTTGGGGGTCTCACAGTTCTAGAAGTTACAGTCCATGACCATTAGGATGGGGAGCATGGCAGTAGGCAGGCAGGCATGCTGGAGCACTGGCTAAAACCTTAATCCCGATCCACAGGTACAGGGAGAGAGAGCTGAGTGGGAATGGTATGGGCTTCTGAAACCTAACTCTCTCACCCAAGGCTCTAGTTTTCTAGTTCTTGGTAGTAGAGGAGCATGTAAGGGACAGTTAATTCAAAGGAGGCTATCAGAGAATGCTTCTCTACAAAAGAGGCATGGTCAGGCCAGAGAGAGAAACAGACATCGGAGCAGCATGTGTGACTCAAGTCAGAGAGCGAAAAGCAAGTCTGAATTTGTCCTACAAGTCTGTGCTTTGCTTCCAGCCTCTAGGCCAGACATCTTAAGTGGCGAGGCTCCATCACTGAGCAAAAACAGAAGGGAAGTGTCCTTTCCCCAGAGCTTGCAGTCTGGGAAAAGAAAGAAGCCAGTGTTGTCAGAGTCAGAACAAGAAAGACAGTGTGGCACTGGTCGGGATGAAGAGGTGGGCAGAAGCCAAAGTGCTAATGTCCTGGCATAATTTCAGAATTCTAATACACCCAGCTGGGTGTGAAAGCTGGTTCCTATAATACCATCACTCAGGATACTGAGGCAAGGAATTGCCACAAGTTCAAAGCCAGTCTGGGCTACATAACAAGATTCTATCTCAAAAACACAAACCAACAAATAACAACAACACTGCTGTTGCTGCTTGTTCTGAAGGCAAGAGAATGTTCTCAGAACTTAACCCAGGGTCTCGTGCCTGCTAAACACACACTATACTCAAACAGTGAGCCACGCCCAAACCCGAAGATTATTATGTAAGTGGTAACTTCCACTGTGGTGTGTGCACCGTCCCCGTTCTATTGTACCAGTTCTTAGACGACTACTCTGCAGATAATAACAGTCCAACACGTGCTTCTTTACAAGTAATATGACTCAGTAAAAAATAATGGCTAGCACCTGAGTGCCTACCATGTGCTGAGACGGGTCTAAGTACACTCCATGTATAATCAACTCATGAATCCTCGAAACATACCATCTCAACTAACTGGCTGTATTAGAGGCAATGGATTGACTTAGATCACAGGAGCCTGGATTTACGCAAGCATCTTCTATCTTTGGCTCTGTCCCTTCTCTTACCACGACTCTCTTCTCTCCCTGACTCCTTTCTCCCTCTTTCCCCTTCCCTCTCCCCCTCTCTCTCCACTTGTTCCTGCCCCCTTCCACTCTCTGTCTCTACTCCCTTCTCAACTCCCCTTTCCATGCCCTAAATAAACTCTATTTTACACTTAAAAAAATATTAGAGAGAGAGAGAGAGAGAGAGAGAGAAGCCTTTGTGGCTAGAAGGGTCCAGGAAGGAAGCAGAAGATGAGGAAAGAAATAATAATAAATACCAAGTACAGCTTCCTGTGCCTTAGCATCTTTGCCACACAAGGATTTAAAGTAACATTGACAGTGAGCTACAGGCTTAGAAATACATAGCCCTGGAAACTCTATTGATTCTGTAGCCAAAAAGATGAGCAAACACGTGTGACCATCTCTAGGACCCTACATGAGCTTATTTACAATCTTTCTAAACAACGTTTTATTTCACAACACAACAGTCTCTCAAACATACCAGCAAAAGCCCTTCCTTTTCTGGATAAATAAATAAATAAATAAATAAATATTTTAAAATGTCAAGAATTTGTTATCTGGGATCTGTAAAGAGACTTGTCTGGTTGGCTTCTCGCAACCTGTTCTGCTGTGGCCTGAAAGCAGCTGCACCTCCTTGACTAGGAAACTAGATAAATATCACTCATACGGGAGGCCCTGGGGAACAGTCCCCACCTGAGCTTTAGCAATGTGGTCACAGTTCCAAATGAGAAAACAACACCTGGTGTTTTAAAGGATGGAGATCAAGAGGCGTGTGCTTAAGCAGCTTGTCACTATTAACAAGATGGGGCTTTCACCAAACTCAGCTTTAAACAGAAAATGAACTCAATGGCATCTTGGCAGACTCCTTGTCTCACAATGTCATGTCTGAACTCTTCCTTTTCTAGAAATTAAAAAAATCTATCTATCTACCTATCTATCTATCTATCTATCTATCTATCTATCTATCTATAGTCTCTCTTCCCTCTTTTTTAAAAATATATATCTTTTTGCCCTACAGTTCAAAGTAGCCTAGCAAAGTAGCTGGCAAAGTAGCCTAGTTGGTGGACTTCTTGATGGTATGAACTTGTAATCCCAGTACTCAAAAGATGAAAGCAGGAAGATCAGGAATTTAAGGTCATCCTCAGTTATACAACAAATTCAAGGCCAGCCTGTGTTACATGAGACCTTGTCCAAAAACAAAAACAAAAACAAAAAAGCAAAATAAGCAAAAAATCACACTAAACGAAACATTGTGAACCAGTTCATCCTTATTGGTCTGGCTTTCATGCTTGCCCTCTTCATGTTTAAAGGCTCAGACCCAGGGTTGACCAACAGTTGAGTACCTTCTGTAAGTAAGGCTCAATAGGAAGTACATAGGTCACGGGATGCCTGCCTACCCTTAGAGTGAGTTATGGAGCCTAGGTCTCTTGCATTTTGCTTCCTAGTTGGGGTGGTGAATAGCTCACTCTGCCACTGACCTCATATACAGTCCAAAGCCATGGAGCTGTTTGCTCTAAATTTGTATAAAAACTTGAGCCCAAATCACCCTTTTCTTTTTGTTAGTTAGCAGAGGTATTTTTTTTCCTTTTATTGAAAAGATAGATTTTTCCCCTCACATAATACATTCTGATCACGATTTCCCCTTCCTTTACATCTCCCAGCTTCTCCCCACCTCCTTTCCAACTGGATCCACCCCTTTTCTGTCTCTCACTAGAAAACAAACAGGTGCACCGGGCATGGTTGATCTGATTCAAGATGCAAACTCTATGAGATGTTACTTGTGAAATTTCCCAAATCTCATGTGCATACACAGACATTGTGCCATTAAAATGTTCTAGAACCAGCTGGGCGTGGTGGTGCACGCCTTTAATCCCAGCACCCGGGAGGCAGAGGCAGGTGAATTTCTGAGTTCGGGGCCAGCCTGGTCTACAGAGTGAGTTCCAGGACAGCCAGGGCTACACAGAGAAACCCTGTCTCGAAAAGCAAAAGAAAGAAAGAAAGAAAGAAAGAAAGAAAGAAAGAAAGAAAGAAAGAAAGAAAGAAAGAAAGAAAGAAAGAAAGAAAGAGAGAAAGAAAGAAAGAAAGGAAGAAAGAAAGAAAGAAAACAGGTCTCCATAGAAATACGATATGATATATGATATATGATATGATATGATAAAACAAAACTAATACATTACAATTAGACTAAACAAACAAAAGGGAAAAGTCCAAGAGAAGTCACAGAAAAAGAGCCTCACTTATTTATACACTCAGGAATCCCATAACAACACTAAACTGGGAATATATATATATATATATATATATATATATATATATATATGCAAATGACCTATATGTATTTATAAAAAGATATATATTTTTTAAAAAGAGGGAAGAGTGACAATAGATAGATAGATAGATTTTTTTTTTTAATTCTAGAAAAGGAAGAGTTCAGACGTGACATTGTGAGACAAGGAGTCTCCTAAGATGCCACTGAGTTCATTGTCTGTTTACATCCACTGCTGGACATTCAGTCTACCCTTAAGAGTAGTTTGTTGGGGCTGGTGAGATGGCTCAGCGGGTAAGAGCACCCGACTGCTCTTCCGAAAGTTCAAATCCCAGCATCCACATGATGGCTCATAACCATCTGTAACGAGATCTGGCGCCCTCTTCTGGACTGTCTGAAGACAGCTACAGTGTACTTACATATAATAAATAAAATAAATCTTTAAAAAAAAAAAAAAAAAAAAAGAGTAGTTTGTTTCCCCAGTGAGACTCCATTGGAGATGCTGGAAAGATGGCTCAGCAATTAAGAGCACTGACTGCTCTTCCCAAGGTCCTGAGTTCAATTCCCAGAAGCCACATGGTGGTTCACAACTATCTGCGATGGGATCTGCAAGTGGTTATCAATTGGACATAGCGTCTGGGTTGGGGATGGGAGCATGTGTCTACTTCTTTCAGCTCAAGGACTCCATCTGATGTAACCCTGTGAGGCCCTGTGCAGGCTGCCTCAGTCTCTGGGAGCTCATATGTGTATTGATCCTGTTGATTCAGAGGGCCTTGTTTTTCTGGTGTCCTCCTCCCTTCTGGCTCTTACACTCTTAAAGTCTCTTCTTCCACAGGATTCCCTGAGCTCTGAGGGAAGGGATTAATGGAGACATCTCATTTAGAGCTGAGTGTTCCAAGGTCTGAAGGAAGAAGCTTCTCTGGTGATGGTTGACAAGGCACTGACCTTGAGCAAGGCACTGACCTTGAGCAAGGCACTGACCTTTGAGGATTAGCTGACAGAAGAAGCAAGCTGGTTTCTTTTCTTCTGAGTACTAACAAAGAGTTTCTGAGTTAACTACAGATTCTAAGTTTATCCATATTGAAAAGCTAATAATCAAGAATCACCTTTTCACTGGGCATGATGACCCACATCTGTGACCCTAACACTTGAGAAGCAGAGCAGGAAGATCAGGAGTTTAATGACTGCCTCAGCTCATTGTGAGTTCAAGGCCAACCTGAGACACATGAGACACCCCACCTCACCCCCCTAAAAATGTCTAAACAAATCATGTGCTGGAGATGGCATGTGCTGGAGATGGCATGTGCTGGAGATGGCATGTGCTGGAGATGGCATGTGGTGTAGTTAGTTGGTAGCCTGGTGATCTAGCATGTACAAAGTCATATGGTCAATCCATAGGACCATGTAAAACCTAGCAAATAGGCTCACGCCCTTGACTGAAGGACTCAGGATGTAGGTAGAGAGTCAGAAATTCAAACATCCTCAGCTCTGTACCTGAATACCTGAGGCTGGCCTGTGGAGCAAGAGATTTTGCTTCAAAGGAAAGAGGAAAGTCACCTGGACTGGCAAGATGGCTCAGCAGGTAATGGTACTTACTGCCTAATACACAAGTTTGAGTTCCACATGAGAAGAGTAAAGGAGTGATTCCCAATGTTATCTTCTGATGTTCACTCATGCCTGTGCTCAATACATCCATCTACCCACCAATTTCACTAGGACTAGAACTCCTGGTGTGTTTTTAACCCTCACCTACATCTGGAACAAGAGTCCCTTACCCTGCTTAGCCACACATTCCCTGGCCTAGCCCCCTCCAAAGTGCTAGAAATTTACATAAGCAGGATATTGGGCGCCTTGCTTTATATCATTTTGTAAACTCTGTTTAAACAAATGTAAACCAAAAGCTGGGATTCTGCAATTAAATCTAATTTTTATAGAAACCAAACAAAGGCCACTGTAAGCTGTTATACCCAACCATTAGGAACTTGAAAGAGCCACTCTGTTTGACAGCCCTGCAGAGCTTGAAACTGATAGGAAAGCCAGCCAGCATTCCTGTCAAGGAAGAGACAGGTTCCAGCCAGCCTCTACTTGTTTACATCTTCCTGGGGCCCTAACTCCTCCCAGGAAATTTGTCTTCCAGAAACTGAAAGCAGTCAAGCTTAACCCCAACTTTTATCCACAAATACATTCCACCATGAACAGGCTGGGGCTTCACTAACCAAAACTATTATAATAATGTCAATGCTCAACTCATGCTGCACTAGACAGCAAGCTCTGTCATAAATCGTGCATATGTGTACACACACACATACACACATGACATATATACACCACACACACACACACACACACACACACACACACACACACACTCTCTCTCTCTCTCATGGGGAAACAGACTTTGAACCTATTGGGTCACCATCTCTGAAATCAGTTAGGTAGAAAGGCAGGCAGATCGGCTGAACCTTAAAATCAGCAATTTAACTATGCAGCCTATAAAGTAAATTTATGCTTAATGCATTACCTACAGAGTTAACGTGAAACTTTTTAAAGTCAGGGCCAGGAGATGGTTCAGAGGGTAAAGGCCTGAACGCCTGAGTTTAATCCCTGAACTGTAAAGGTGGAAGCAGAGAGCTGATTCCACAAAGTTCTCCTCTGACTTCCATATGCATGCCATGGCATACACATACACACATCACCCAAACATTATGGTATTTTTTTTAACTATAAGAATATACAATTTAGCTGAGCATGGTGGTGCATGCTGTTAACCCCAGCGCTCCAGAGAGAAAGGCAAGTAGATCTCTGTGAGTTTGAGGTCAGGCTAGTCTACAGAGCAAGCTCCAGGCCAGCCAGATCTATACAACAGGTCTCAATACATACATACATACTTAAATACATACATACATACATACATACATACATACATACATACATACATACAAAATAACATAAAACCTACAATTTTTAAAATTAAATGTATTTTGTAAGTTAAACATATATAGACTGTTATTTAAAGGTATTCCTTGAAAATCAAAGATCAACTTATTTTTTTAAGATATATTTATTTATTTATTATATGTAAGAACACTGTAGCTGTCTTCAGACACCCAAGAAGAGGGCGTCAGATCTCATTACAGATGGTTGTGAGCCACCATGTGGTTGCTGGGATTTGAACTCAGGACCTCTGGAAGAGCAGTCAGTGCTCTTAACTCCTGAGCCATCTCTCCAGCCCAACTTATTTTATTCTATTTTCACTTTTTTCCTAAGGTAAGGTATCATGTGACCCAGAGCTGGCATCCAATTCTCTGAGTACCCAAGGATAAACTCTGATTCCCTTGTCTTTACCTCCCAGATTCTGGGATTTCAGGACAGCATCATCTGCCCTTCTAAAAAATAATTCTCTTTGCAAAATACTATCTGACACCATGACACACCCAAAAGCCCATATAAAGGTGGAAAAGGAAGCAGGCATTGTGGTTCATGACTATAATCCCAGGAATCTGAGAGGTCAAGACAAAAGAGGCTAAAGCAAGAAAATTGCTCCAAGTCTGATGCTAGACTGAGCTACATTCTAAATTCAAGATCAGCTTGGGCATGGTGGTACACATTGCAAGACCAGCAAGACCCTGTTTCAAAACACCCTCTCCCTTCCAAAAACAGAAAACCAGAGAAGGGGAAAATGCCAATCCATTTCTGAAATTTCTTACCTTTCCCTCCCCTAGCCATGATTAGCCCTCTTTCCATTATAGTCTGTTTTTTAAAAGGCCTCCTAAGCCAGAGAGAGACATCTCTCCTCTTGATTCCTCTATAGATGGTAGGCTGGTGAGTTTTATATCAACTTGAGGGTCTGGGAGGAGGAGCAGGGTTGACCGAAATGAGGAAAATAAAAAAAAAAAGCACTAACTGCTCTTCCAGAGGTCCTGAGTTCAATTCCCAGCAACCACATGGTGGCCCACAACCATCTTTAATGGGATTTGATGCCCTCTTCTGGTGTGTCTGAAGACAGCTACAGTGTACTCATATAAATAAATGAAATCTTTAAAAAAAGAATCCTTTAATAGTGATATGAAGGTGTAAGTCAAATAAACCCTTTCCTCACCAACTTGCTTTTTGGTCATGATGTTTTATTACATTTATAGAAACCCTAACTAAGACAAATTAGTACCAGAAGTGGAGTTTTGCTGTGACAGATCTGACCATGTTGCTTGGGGAAAAATTGTAGAAGGGTTTTAGAACTTTATGCAAGAAAAGGATTTGAATGTTCAGTGCTTAGCGAGTTCTTCTGTGAAGGCCTGGAAGATAAGAATATTGAGGGCAAGACAGAAGATGGAGGCCTTATTATGATAAAAAATGTGGTGGGGAGGTACCTTTGGCAGGCTCATGCTGTGCCAAGGTATATCCCTGAGAAATTAGGCCACACCACAGATCTGGTATCAGAGATGTATTGGGGGAGGGGAGAAGAGTGGGGACCTGGGGGACAGAGAGATAGCATGTGCTGAGAGAGGGGGGTGGGAGAGAGAGAGAGAACTAAAGTGGCCTGCATACTAACACGCCTAGCTTGTGAAGTTTCAGAGGGAAGTTTAAAGACTCTATCAGGTCCTTTTTTTTTTTTTTAAATTAAGACCCTGTGGTTCTGGATAGCTGGGACTGAAAGAATCAGCTATGATTAACAAGATACCAAAACCACCTTTGCTTTGCTGGGATGCTGGATGCTGGTCAGCTAGAGCTAAAAATTAGCACCAATTAAGACAAGGCCAATGTTGCTAAGGTGAGATCTGTAAAGTGTTTGCTGACAGTTAGCACACAGAAACTATGTACCAGAGGCAAACAAGGTTGTACCTCATGCTGGCAGCTGATAAGAGTGATCCGGGTAGTATGTATTTTGAAGGGATGAAGGAGTCATGGAGATCACCTGAGGCTTGGCACTATGAGAAACCAAGAGAGGCCATTGGTGAGGGTGCAATCTCAGTAGCTATTGAAGACCCTGGATTGAAGGAGTCATGCAAAGGATCTGAGCCTTGGCACCATGAAGAGAGCCTATGAGAGGCTATAGGGGAAAGTGCAGCCCGGTTGCAGCAGACCCCAGAATTTTGGGAAAACTGGTTCAATGGGATGATGACCAAAAGCAGCAGCAGCAGCGGATGAAAGTCAGAAGAAAAGCTGTGTGTGATGGAGTTGGTGGAAAAATGACCCAAGTCCCTTGGAGAAACCCAGAAGATTGCAGTGAGTCCCAGACATTGGATACTGAGTTATTTACACTTTTGGAGCATAGTTTTGCTTTGATTTGATTCTGACTGTTCCCTGATTCTTCCCTCTTGAAGTAAGAAAGTATTTTTGATTTTACAGGAGCCCATAGTGGGTTAGAATTTTTAAAGACTTTGAATTTTAAAAGACAATGGCTACATTAAAGATAATTAATTTTAATGTGTTTACATTTGAAAGGATTATTGAATTTAAATTTTTTTATATTTTTAATGTGATGTTTTTTGAGGATGAATGAGAAAGAAAAGGGTATGACTTAATAGTAATGTGCTTGTGTGTCAAGCTGACAAGGAGTCAATTGTGACAAGATGTCTGGATAGTTTTATGTCAACTTAGCACAAGCTAAAATCATCTGAGATGAGGAAATCTCAGTTAAGAAAATGCCACCATAAGATCTGATTACAGGGACGTTTCTTATTTAGTGATTGATGGGGGAAGACCCAGACCACTGTGGGTGGTGCCATCTCGGGGCTGATGATCCTGAGCACTATATGAAAGCAGGATGAGTAAGCCAGTAAGCAGCACCCTTCCATAGCCATTGATTCCATCAGCTCCTGCCTCCAGGTTCCTACCCTGTGTGAGTTCCTTTCCTGACTTCTTTGACAATGAACAGTGATATGGAAATGTAAGTCAAATAAGCCCTCTCCTACCCAACATGCCTTTTAGTTATGGTGCTTCATTGAGGCAATAGAATTCCTAAGACATTCTACACTTATATCTTACAATAAAATTTTGTTTCCTTTACAAAAACACTTATGAGGGGCTTAGAGACATGGCTCAGCAGTTAAGAGCACTCTCTGTTCTTGCAGTGGACAGGGGTTCTCAGTATCCACAGGACAGCTCACAACTGTCCTAGGGGTCTGATGCTCTCCTCTGGCCTCTGAGAGCACCGGGCTCCCATGTGGTACATAGACATGCAAACAGGTTAACACTCATATACACAAAAAATAAACAAACAAAAAATTCATAAACTTATGAATGGGAGGGCTGAAAAAAAAAACCTATATAAGAATGTTCACTACTAGCCGGGCGTGGTGGCGCACGCCTTTAATCCCAGCACTCGGGAGGCAGAGGCAGGCGGATTTCTGAGTTCGAGGCCAGCCTGGTCTACAAAGTGAGTTCTAGGATAGCCAGGGCTAGACAGAGAAACCCTGTCTCAAAAAACAAAACAACAAAAAAAAATGTTCACTACTGCATTCCTAATAGTTTCAAACTGTAATAACCCAAAAGGATAAACTGTGGAATAATATTCGTGGCACACAAAGTAACAGTGAAAACAAGCCTCTCTCCCCCTCTTCCCTTCCCCCTTCTCCCCCGTCCCTGCTCCCTTCTATTTGACCTTTTGATTCTTAAGGTTCAAGCAGAAGGAAATGAAGTTTGTAGAGGTAAAAAATTCTTACTCCTAAATCCTAAAACAGCTCCTAAACAAAAACAAGTTGGCTCCTGGATGAGATTTTCATCAGGTAAGCATACATCCCACAGTGATTAGTGTACTGTGGTGTAGTGCCCGCGGGAACCTGCCTGAGATGCAACTTCAAAAGGAAAAAAGCCACCACAGACGAGCTTATGTTCCTTAGAGTCAGTGGGCCCTGGCCCGGAGTTGAGGGAATGCAGAGCCAGGAACGAACAGGGAGAGAACCCCATTCTCCCATTTGTCTTTCAAATCAAACCAACTTAATTAGACTTTTGCTTGGTGCAAAGAAAATTGTCAAGTTTGTAACTGTAGGTTTTGATATTAGGTCACTGGCCGGTGTCTAGTACTAAGAGTTCCTGTCAACACAAAGACTGGCAACCTCCCTCCATTTCCTAACAGCCAAGCTAAGAGTCCTCAGTGGTAAGACGGGACCCCAAATGCCATGGCGCATGCGTACTGAGCCAAGGGGCCCACTTCTCTCCCAGGCCCGCCCTCTGAGCGGCGCCCCGCCCCCTGAACGTGGTGGCAGTTCATACAGCTGTGTCGCTATGGAAACGACTACTGCTTTCTTTACTCTGGTCGTAAGCAGGATGGCGGCTGGGGAGCCGCGGGATGGAGGCGGCTACTACTTCAGATTCCTGCCTCATAGAACCTTCTCGTCGCTGAGCGCCCGGGAGATCACCAGCCGGCTCCGCCAGTGGTGAGGGCCGAGGGGCGGAAGTGGCCATGCGGCGGGCTCCGGTCGGTGGGCTGGGGCCGTGGCACCGCGCTCGTGTCCTGGGATTCTCTCCCTGTTCGCGTTCGTGTCCGTGCCTGGGGACTCGGCTCTGCGCTCCCTCAACTCCGGCCAGGGCCCACTGACTTTTCCCCCTCTGCTAGGTCCATGCTGGGCAGAATCCAGGCGCAGGCGTTCAGCTTCGACCAGACGTTCCAGCCCTACCAAAAGGATGATTTTGTCATGGTTGGTATTGGCTTGGGGGGGGGGGGGGGGTCGTGTCTTTTGGATGTTCTTGAGACCACTCCATGACATGTTCTTAGAGTTTGGGAGTAATAAAAAGTGCAGGTTGGGTTTTCTTTTGTTTTGTTTCTTAGGGGGCTTTTTGACACAGTGACTCACTCTGTAGACCAGACTAGTCTGGCATTCACTGGGATCCTCTTGGCCCTGCCACCCAAGTGCCACCATAACCACCTTGCCAATATCTTTTACCTACCTTCGGAATTCTGCCTCAGATAGCTTTACAAATCTGTAATTATTTTAGACAGTGTCACTGTGTAATTCACGATGGCCTCAACTCTATCAGTCAGTCATCCTGCTTCCACATCCCAGTTCTGAAATACAGGCATGTGTTACTGATGTTGACTGAAAATTCTATGGGATTTTTTTTTTTAAACAAGCACATCTTGTTTTTAAATACTATTACGCGGATTTACCCCCTGACTTTATTAGGCTTAACTCTAAATACTTTTGGTTTCTGAAAATCACATTCACCCTGAGAAGTGGACATCAAGCTGTAACAGCAGTACCCAAACAGGATTTCCTCCCAAAGGTTTCGAGTACTGGCCTGTTTGAAAAAAACTTTAGCTAGAAGGGAATTCTTTAAAGAAGGCAAAATTCATTCAAAGGTGTGAGATTTTTATGTGCATCTTAAAACCGAGCCCCATCGTTTTCAGTGTTGCCTCCTACCCAACAGTAGCTTTGTAAAGTGTTCAGGTTTGTGAAGTGACCTTCATTCTTTGCCATTCTCCTCTGAGCATTGACTTTATAGCTGGCATGTAATCCATTCACTCTGACACTTTCTAAAAGCCCACTGTGTGCTAGGAAGATAGCTTCCTCAGTAGCAGAGATAGAGACCTTGGAAGAATGTCTTGGGCCCTCACCAAAATGCCAGCAAATAACATCAGTCACCTTACCCACTGCCATGAGTGAGAAGAGCAGGAAAACAATCCATCCCATTGTCCCTGCTTCCAGATAGGAGTGGTTCACTTCCATGAACCCGTACAGGTGAAGCTTGGCCCACTCCTTGCTCCAGCTGGCCAGCTTCCTTTAGTCCCTTGTCATGACCCTGTCTCTTCTAAAGACACCTGTCAAACTGAATCAGAGGTCTGACCTACAACAGGATAACATTAACATCTACAATGACCATCTTTCTGAGCACACTTTGATGCTGAAGAAAGGACATGAATTCTGAGCTACATTTTCTAATCTGTTTGCCATAACAGGGCAGATTGGTCTCATAGTCCATTTCCCTTTACCTGTGGTAGGGTTTTAATGCCATATTACTACTAATGACATGTTTTAGGCATGGTTAGATTTTGATAAGCTACCAGTACTGACCCTCTACTGATTTTTAAGATCAAAATTTTGAAATGCTACATTATTTTCTTTTTATTTATTTATTTATTTATTTATTTATTTTTGAGACACAGTTTCACTGTGTGGCCCTGGTGGCCTCAAACTCAGAGATCTGCCTGTCCAAGTGCTGAGACTAAAGGTGTTTGCCACCACAACCAGTTTTTTTCTTTGATACTTTTTGTTGTTTCCATATATAACATTTAATATACCTGTTTATTCAGTAAATACTTGTTAAATGTTTTCTTTATCCCACTTGGAAGTTGTTAAGATGAGCCTTCATCCTAGTTTATGAGGCACACACAGTTTCAACAAATCAGTCTCCACCACATACTGAAGTAGTGTTCTAATAGATCCTGTAGAAAATGTCCTGGGCACAGAGGGAAGGGACATCTGATACAATGTGACAGAAGGTATACTTTTTCTTTCCCTTCTTCCTTTTGGTTGCTCAGTAGAGTTCTTCAGTGGACTCAGTATTCATCCATAAAACTCAACAGATTTCTCTCCATAATTCCAAGAATTCATTTCTTTCTAATTTTAAAGTTCTTCTCGGGCTAGAGATGCAGTGGAATTGATAGAGTATGAGTTTAGCATGCATAAGGCCGTGGGGTCCATCCTAGCACTACATACACCAGACACAGTCACATATACCTATAATCTCAACTCTGTATAGGATGGAGGTAAGTGGATCTGTTCAAAATCATTTTTGGCCCAGGCTAGCTCAAAACCAAATAAAGCAGGACTCATATTTAAACTACTGGGATCCACGCGTGGTGACACAGCCTATAACTCCAGTTCTTCTTAGGGTTACTCTAAAATGAGTGCTTGCTGAGGTCCTCATTTTCCACTAATCTTGAAAATGGCTCAAAAGTACTCAGGAGGAGGCTTAAGACTGGTGAGATGCCAAAGGGAGGGGGAGAAACGTGAATCCTAGGGTTCTGACAGTCAACTAGAGTAGCTGACTTGACTAAACACATAAAATACTCGAGAGTAAATGATGCCAATTAAATTTATTGTTAGGCATGTTCAGCTACAAGGTGCATGCAGGTGGCTGTCTTCTAGCTCATTGACTGTAATGTTACTTTAGGGTCTCAAGAGAGCACTTTCAGATCAACACATAGGGCTCAGAGCCTCACCCTGGTGTGCCAGATAATGAGTTTTCCATGTAAACGGTGACAACCCTTTTATTTTGCAGAACTTTACCTAGAGGCCTGCATAGCCTTCTGTGTCCACTTCCGGAGCAGAAGTTAGGCAGCATCCCATCAACCCTAGCAGATTTGGATGAGGGAATGCCACTGGCTCAGAATTCCTTAAGGAAGAGAGGGCTGGGAGGGCCTGTGTACTGGAGCAGTGAGACTGACAGTGCACTTAAGACTGTGGGCTGGACTTGTAACTCAGCCCGTGCACCACCAGCCTAGTAGGCAGGCCCTGGGCTCCAACTCCCGTTACAGGGAGGGGAATGACGAGACACCTTTTTCATGTTACCAAACACATTTATTTAATCTCTGCATCAGTACCTTTGTTACTGCAAACTATTTGGATATTTTTAAAGAGTACGTCATTTTACTAAAGTTGACATTTAGGAAACCCCTGCAGATACCTTGATGTCAATTCTGTAACAAACCAACAAAGCCATTTACACATATACAGACCCCCTTCTGTGCTCGCTTCCGAGGCACACTTATGAATGCTAGTCAAAAACACTAAACAAATAAAAATAATCTTTTTATAAAATCTATTTTTAAAAAACACATTTCAATTGGCAGTTGCTGCAAGTCAGTTGATCTACTTCTGTTTATGACAACTAAATAGAATTAAAGGAACAGCCAGTGTTTGAGGCAGGCTGCCCTCATACTCTCAGTCCTGCTGCTGAAGACTGTAAGCATATGTCCTCCTAGCTAGTTGATTTACTTTCTTTTAATTAAAAAAAATTCTATTTTCTCTGTCTCTGTCTATCTGTCTGTCTGTCTGTCTCTCTCTGTGTGTGTGTGTGTGTGTGTGTGTGTACATGCACGTGTGTGTTTATGTGCATGGGTGAGTTTGTGCCATAGTACACATGTGGAAGCTGAAATGCAGAGAGAGAGAGAGTCAGTTCTTTTCTTCAAATGCATAGAGCCTCGATTGGACTCAGGCCCTAAGATGTGTTTGTTTTATCTTCTGAACCACTGTCCCTTGGTTTCATTTCTTTTCTTTCCTTAAAGAATCAAATAGCCAGTTGTGGTGGTACACACTGGTAGGATTTGCTGAAGGAGGCAGAGGCAGGAGGATAAAAAAAAAAAAAAAAGAAAGAAAAGAAAAGAAAAAGAAAAAGAAAAAAGAAAGAATCAAATAACCTTTTTCTTTACTTAAAATTCTAGCCAGTGTGATGCTACATGCCTTTAACCCAACACTTAAAGATAAAATTAGGGGGCTCCAGAGTGCAAGGTTATCCTTGGATATATAGCAAGTTACAAGTATACCTAGCTTGAGTGCTGGAGCAGTAGCTCAGCAGTTAAGAGCACTGACTGCAGTTCCAAAGGACTCCGGTTCAAATACCAGTAACTGCTTGATGGCTCACAGCAATCGGAACTGTCATTTTGGGGCTGGAGAGATGGCTCAGTGGTTAAGCCCACTGACTGCTCTTCTGGAGATCCTGAGTTCAAATCCCAGCAACCACATGGTGGCTCACAGCCATCTGTAATGAGATTGATGCCCTTTTCTGGTGTGTCTGAAGACAGCAACAGTGTACTCACATATAATAAATGAATAAATCTTTAAAAAAAAAAAAAAAGGTTAGCTTGGAAACATGAGACACACTGTCAGAAAAAACATCCTTCAAGCTGGACATAGCGGCTCATTCATCTCTGCGCCCCTAGCACAGTGGGGAGACCAGAGGAATAAGATTTTGAGGGAAACTTTGGGCTACATAGCAAATTCAAAACCAGCCTGAGCTACAGAAGGAGAGCCTGTCAAAAAGACAAGGACTGAGGTTGTAGCTCAGTAGTAGAACATGTTCAATGTAGACAAGATTCTGGGGTTAATGTCTAATACCTTAAAAAAAAAAAAGTAAGTCGAGCAAATCTTTTCTTCTTTGTATCAAATGGTGTTTTATTAGTTTTGTTCTAACATGCTCCCTTGCAATTTGTATTTTAGGCTTTTTTCAAAGACCCAAATGTTATTCCAAATTTGCAGTTACTCTCAGATTCTTCTGGACAGTGGACCACATTAGGTAAAGATTTTTATATTTTAATTTCCAAGTTACTATTTTAATAAAATTTTGCCTCAGGAATTATCACTAGTGATTTGTATCAGTAGAGTACAAATGGTGACATCGTGATATGTATGACCAGCTGTGTCAGGCCTTCCCTGCATCTTTGTCCTGGGAGTCTCTTGCTGTCATCCTGGCATAGCACATCAGAAGAGTTTTCTCACGGAAGTTTAGAAAAATATGCATTGCATATTTTATATTTGAATATCCTGCTAAAGACACTAATACAGTTGATATGAGTTAGAGGAAGCATGCACTTGTGGAATTCATTGGTGCATTAAGTGGGGACATTTGAGATCCCCAGCATCACATAGTCAGGTGTAGTTGTATATACCTGAAACACCTGTAATCCCAACACTGGGGATATAGAGAGCAGCAGCAACAGAAGTTCAAGGCCATCCTCTGGTACATGGCCAATATAAGGAGAAGGGTGGAATGAAAGAAAAATGGTTCACCAGTGAAGAGACACAGTGCTCTTCCAGAGGACCTGAGTTCACTTCCTAGTACCCATATCTAGCATAACACTATTACCTATGACTCCAGCTCCAGGGGCCTCTATGGTACCTATGTACACTTCCACACACCCACATGGACATACACACACTAAAGAGATAGGGAAAGAAAAACTAATACTGTGTTCCAGGTTTTTCCATAGAAGTGAGAACATGGTGAGAAAGATAGATGGTCAGGTCAATCCAGAGGGGAAGGCTGGGGACACTATCCACTGATGGGAAGACCTGGGCAGAGCATAGCCACAGCTCTCATGGGATTCTGACATTAATTGGCTGCCCTGGAATGTTTTAGAATAATAACAAATCATAGAGAGATGACTTCTTAAATGACCTTTCTCTAGATGACACTAATACAGTAAAACAGTCCTGAGAAGTTTTATTTTTAAAAACTGTGTGTGTGTGTGTGTCTGCACATGCAAGCAAGTCATATGGAGATGAAGAGGTCAGAGGAGCACTTGGAGGAATCATCTCTTCCAAAGTGAAGCTATCGTACTTGCCTGGGCAGCACTTTTACCAATTGAGTCCTCCTAGAAGACTGTTTTGAAAACAAACATGAATATCACATTTTAAATTCAAGGTTGAGGTCTCAGTCATGCCACAGGTTACACCATTCCACTTAAAAAAAAAAAAAAGTAATACCAATGTGTGTACAAGTAAATGCAAATAGCTTAGAAATTAGACATTTTGTTTAGGAGGTAGCCTTTTGTTAAAGTTCCAAAGTGTGTCTTCTTGGAACTCTAAGAAGCCTTAACACAAAGTAACTTTTTAGAGTATTAGTCAAGAACAAGTTACAAAAAGGTTTCTGTTAGACTCAGCAGGTCAGATTTTATTGCCTCTGGCCAAGGACTGCTGCCAAATTCACAGAGTACAAAGCTGGTACAACCTGAGCTGCAGACTACTAGAAAATTAAGCTCAGTTTCTAAACTCATGGATTTGCTAACTTGGATTTTTCAAGAGTGAATAATCAGAGCTAGGTGGGGTTTTAAATGTTCATAGTAAACTATGTTTACAGAAGGAAGGAAGCGGCAAGTCACCTCATCCCAGCACAGGCTTCACAGGGCAGTCCTCCCCTGCTCCGAAGTTTTTTTCAATGATTTCTTTTTTTTTTTTTTAATGTATTCTAGGGGTTGGGGATTTAGCTCAGTGTTAGAGCTCTTGCCTAGCAAGTACAAGGCCCTGGGTTCGGTCCTCAACTCTGGAAACAAAATTTTTTTCTAGCCGGGCAGTGGTGCTGCACTCCTTTAATCCCAGGACTTGGGAGGCAGAGGCAGGCTGATTTCTGAGTTCGAGGCCAGCCTGGTCTACAGAGTGAGTTCCAGGACAGCCAGGGCTACACAGAGAAACCCTGTCTCAAAAAAACAAAACAAAAAAATGTATTCTATGAGAATTTCATACATGTATACAATGAACTTTGACCATAACTCCTCCCTTACAGTCCCCTCCAACTCTGTGGATAACCTCCCCCAAACACTTCCCACCTCTCACTCCCCAACCCCCCTTTTTTTTCAGCGAACTCTCCCAAGTCCAATAAGGCTGTCCATTTGTGCATAGGTGCAGGGCATTCTCCAGAGCATGGGTGAATTACCAGAGGCCACACCCCAAAAGAATGATCCCCACACCACCCCCCACTCCACCCCCACCCCCACACCACTTCCCCAGAGTGCCAGCTGCCAGTATCTCCTCAATTAGGGATGGGTCCTTGTTAGCTCCTCACATCTCGTTGGAATTTTAGCCAGCTTGGCCCTCTGTAGGTAAGCACAGCTGTTGTGGGTTAATAACTGCGACAGGCCTGTTCTGGCTCAGCACTCTGCCTCATCCTCCAGCTCTTAACCCTCTTTCCACCTCCTCTACCAAGGTATTCCCTGAGCCCTTGCTGTTGAATTGCAAAATTACATGTATTTATGGTATGTGTGGAGGTCAGAGAACTTTGCAAGAGTTGGTTCTTGGTCCACCGTGCAGGTCCCTGGAATTAAACTCTGTGCTGACCACATTAGGTCTGTTTCCCCTCTGAGCCGTTTTACCAGACCTTATTCTAAGCTGGGAATGGAGCCCTGTACAAAGAGAGCTTCTGAAGTAGCATGTTTGCCTCTCGGGTAATAATTACAAGTTTAAAATTAGAAACACTCCACTTGGGTCTATTTTCTAAGATGTATTTCCTATTTGTGTGAATGTGCATGGATGTGCTCATGCATGCAGATGCCTACAGAGACCAGAAAAGGGTGTTGGGTCCCTGGAGCTAGGGTTACAAGCACCGAGCTACCTGGCTGGGTGCTGAGATCTGGAAGAGCAGGAAGTGTTCTTAAGCATGGCACAGACTTTCCAGGTCAGCACTTTTATTTTGAAGAGGGATTTCTTATATGTTCCCAGTGCTCTTCAGCAGCCCGTCTTCTTCCTCTCCTCTCATTTTCCATTGCTGTTATATTTCTGATAGATTGGCATCTTCCCTTCAGTTTTCATCTGGAGTCTTCATAAACCACAAAAACAACAAAAATTCAGCTCTTTATGTTTCTCTGAGACAGAGTCTTACTCCATAGACCAGGCTGTTTGAAACTGTGTGCAATCCAGACTTAACTTTGAACTCAAAGCAGTCCTCAGCGTCAGGAGTGCTGGGAGTGCGGGCCTGTACCGCCACATCCATTTTATGCAGTGCTGGGAATTGAAGAGCTTCATGTATGCTAGGAGTAGTCTACCAAGCGAGTGAAGTTATCTCCAGCCCCAGAAGGAGGCATCGTTAAGCAAGAAGGGACTGGGAGAGGAAGATTTAGGTTTTAGCCTTGCTAAATTGTGGAAAAAACAAGAAACCTTGTTCTGAAGAGAACACCAAGGATATGGTAGGAAATCATCTGATGAAGGGATCAAGGTGTGACTATGGATTTAATTAGTCATTTCAGCAGAAACCAGAAATAGAAATAGGATAGTATCAGTAAAAAATGCTGCTCACTTGAGCTCAAGAGCTCGTGGATACCTTAGCCTAGGGGCTGGGCCACAGAATTCCTCAGCTTTCAACATGAACTGTTTGTTAAAAAAGGAAAGACCCAGAAGGTGGTTCATTCGGAGCAGGAGAGAGGGCTCGCAACTAAGAACTTGTACTGCTCTTCCAGAGGACCTGAGTCCAGTTCCCAGCAACCTGTTAGGCCATTCACATTTAGGGGCTCCAACACCTCTGGCTTCTGAAGGCACCTGCACATACACGAACACACCTCACATAATCTTAAAAAATAATCTTTGTGAATCAGAGATCATTTTCCTAGAACAGATAGCCTCTAATCTTATCATCAAAGACAGGGCCATCCCATACAGAGCTCTGGGGACCAAGTTAACCCCTAGAAACCTTAGGAATTGGTTCACCTGGTGCCTGAAGCACTCTCCTGCAACCACTGAGAGCTGTGGGAACACTCCCAGTACACCCAGAAGGCATAAGATAAAAACTAAAATGAATTATCCTTGAGCCTAAGAGTGCGCGGAATCTGTCTTCTCTCAGGCTTGCTGGAAAGCTGTCATCCAGTCCCTAGACATTGTCTTCCTGATATGAAGTGGAAATGGCTGTCCCACGTTCATCCCATTGCTGTATTTTATTTTATTTTATCTTATCTTGGATTTCTCATTCTGTAGACCAGGCTGGCCTGGAAATCAGAGATCCACCTGCCCCTGCCTTCTGAGTGCTGGGATTAAAGGTTTGTACCACCAGGAATACTGCCTCAGAGTAAACTCTACCTCTGTCTTACTTGGATCCAATTTAGACAAAACGTTGAGCCTTAATGAGGTAAAGTCTGGAATCTTTTGAAGTAGGATAAGCCGTATTTTGCATGTGAGGAAACTGAATTTAGGAACTAGGGACAAAATCCTATTTTGTATAATATACAGTCCTAAATTGCATTGCCCTGACTGCATCTGTTCTCAGTTACTTCCCGGCAGTCCCTGCTCAGAATGCACTTACACTGGGTTAGGCCATCATCCTGTGAATGGATAGAATGCACCAGGCCATGACAGATGCTTTCATACCTTCAAATCTGAATTTAATTTAGTAACTCAGTAGACCCTTCATGATGGGGACTGGGGGTGGCACATGCAGGTTATTGCCAGTTCAGGGCCAGCCTGGTTTACAAAAACTATCTCCACGTGCACACTGCACATGTCACTGCTTCTCCCGTGCAGTGTCCACCAGCCAATGCTGTGGATCTGCCAGGCTTTCCTCGAGGTCCTTGGGTCTCTCTGAAGCGCCCAGAGTTATTCCATCACAGTCTGTAGGCTTTTCACTTTATCTGCTCCCAAGAGGGTTGGGCCTCAGAAACAGCAAGCCCTTCTCTCTGCAGCACAGCTTTTGAAGTCACTGAAGCACACACAGTTCCTAGCTTCAGGCATCTTCCTAGGCCCCATGTCTAGGATTGTAACCTGAAATGACAGGTTCCAGCATGAGCTGGTGGGTAGCCAAAACACAAAGTGCAGACAGTTGCCAGGGTTACTTTTAAGCCCTGGCATTTCTCAGGCTGGTGATACAGCAGTGGGCCTGTAAGGTGAGCCTCAGCATGGAGGGGGCCCTGGGTTCAGGTCCCAAGACCTTAAAAACAGCAGGGTGGTCAGAAAACAAAAGAACATCATCTTATATAAGACTATGTATATAGGTTAAAAGGGGGAAAGGGGAGACATTGATTGAGATGATAATAATAAAAATATTTGTCTTCACCTTTATAGCTGTATAACTTAATTTGTACTAACAGAAAGATCTTTGTGGGTTTTTGTTTTTTGGGGTTTTTTTTTTTTTTTTTGAGACAGGGTTTCTCTGTGTAGCCCTGGCTGCCCTCTATAAACCAGGCTAGCCTTAAACACGTAGAGATCCACCTGCCTCTGCTTCCATTCTGCTAGGATTAAAGGCTTGTATCACCACCATGCTGATGAAAATTCTATTTCTAAAAGAAATATTCAAGGAATAAGTATAGCCTGGGGACTGGGAGGCAGAGAGGGAGGAGCCATAGCCATACAGGAAGCAGAGCCCAATATAGTTAATTAATCCACACTTCCCTTTGGACATGCAGTGACTTGGTCAGAGCTGCTCTAAGTTTTACCTTGGCCTGGAAAACTTTGTGTTATACCTGCTGTCAGTGAGACCTAAAGGAGACTTTGTAATGAAGAGAAAACATTTCAAGGCCTCCTCAAAGACTTCACAGGTGATAATTAATTAAATTATTATTTTGGTTTTGATGTTTTGTTTTCTGAAACAAGGTCTCACTGCAGCCCTAATTGGAACTTACTACGTTGATCTATCCTCCTGCCTTTGCTTCAAGTGATAAAATTGTAGATAGAAGCCACCGCCATGCTCAGCTTTTTGTTGTTAACATTTATGTGTACACACATGCCCTAGGATAATTTTCAGGACTTGGTTCTGTTCTTTTATCGTGTGGGTCCAATAGATTGAATTTAGGTCATCAGAAATGGTAGCAAACACCTTTAGCCACTGACCCCATTGTGTCAACCTTTGGAGCTTTGGTTTGGTGTGTGTGTGTGTTTATGTGTGTGGCCTTTTTTTTTTTTCTTTCGAGACAGCGTTTCTCTGTTTCGCCCAGGCTGAAATCCGCCTGCCTCTGCCTCTGCCTCCCAAGTGCTGGGATTAAAGGCATGCACCACCACTGCCTGGCTGTGTGTGTGTGTGTGTGTGTGTGTGTGTGTGTGTGTGTGTGTGTGTTATCTTAAAGATCTATTTTATTTTTAATTATACTCATGTCTGTGTGGGTGTGTGGGTTTGAATATAGCTGTCTATGGAGGTCAGAGGTGTCAGGTCTCCTGGGAGCTGGAGTTCCGGGTCTTGTGAGCCATCTACTGTGGGTGCTGGAAACTGAACTCATGTCCTCTATAAGAGTAGTACATACTCTAAACCACAGAGACATCTATCTCTCCAGATGAGCCCTACCTCACCCACACCCACCTGTTTTGAGACACAGTTTCATTTTGAAGCTCAGGCTAGCCTGTCCAAGAAAGCTAGGCTATAGGTATGTGCTATGATATCTAGCTCTAAATTTGTGTAATATAAATTATAGAGCATTTAGAATTATGAAAACCCAAAATATGTGAAGGAGTCGTATGCTTTCATGGGCAATTCTATACATGACCTTTGCCAAAAGGCAAAGTTTTATAGGCGGTTCTGACATTAGGGTTTCAGTAGAGCGCATGCTGGCATGCAGGACCCCTGGTTTCTGTCCCTGGCACCAAATAATGCTGGGCATGGTTGTGCATACCTGTAATCCTACCACAAAGAGGCAGAAGCAGAAGGTCAGAGGGTCAAGGTCATCCTCTGCTACATGATAATGTCATGGTCAACATGGGTTACATGAAACTTTGTCCCTGTACCAACACGAACACACAAAGGCACACACACACACAGAGCTCTTGATAAATCTCTTGATAAAACACACAAAGTATTTTGCTGTAAGGTATTCTCTAATCTATGCTCACCTAGTTCTGAAATAAGAATTTATTATAAATTATTTTTTAGTTTTAGCTTTTTAAAATGTGAGTATCACCGTAAAGCCTATATGGCTTAGAACCTATTATGCAACCCAGCCCATCTTCAGACTTGTGGCAATTCTCCTGAGTTATCCTTCTAAATGCTGAGGTTGGCTCTAAGGTGTGTGTGTGTGGGGGGGTGTTTGAGATTAAGATTTATTCTCCACCTCCTTGCAGGACACATGCCTTTAATCCCACTACAAGGGAAGCAGAGGCAGTCAGATCTCAGAGTTCAAGGACAGCCTAGTCTTTAGATGTAGAGGGAGTTCTAGAACAAACAGGATTACACAGAGAAACCCTGTCTCAAAAAGAAGGAGGAGAAGAAGGAGGAGGAGGAGGAGGAGGAGGAGGAGGAAGAAGAAGAGGAGGAAGGAGGAAGAAAGAGGAGAAAGGAGGAGAAGGAAGGAGGAGGAGGGAGAAAGAGGAGGAGGAAGAAAGGAAAGGAAAGAAAAGAAAAGAAAAGAAAAGAAAAGAAAAGAAAAGAAAAAAGAGAAAAAAAGATTTCTTCTTTTATTTTATATCTATGTGTTGGTATGGGTTACCTACTAAAATCTCCTTGGAGTTAGTTATAGGTGAGCCACCTGACGTGGGTTGTTGTATCTAAACAGTGGTCCTCTGGAAGAGCAGCAACTATTCTTAAGGACTGATCCCTAAACTTTTAAATTAAACGTAACTGTAAAACAATTACAATTTAAAATGTATTGGTAGTAGTAATAGTGTGTCTATATATCCGTGTGCATGTGCACCTTGGAGGTGGGTTTTGTCTTTTCGTGGTAGTCAGGGACTAAACTCATGACTCTGTGCTGCACTTTCCACCACTGAGCCATTGAGATATGAGTCACATTGGGTTACTTCTTAGAATCTGTACATAATGGTTGATTTTAGAAATAACTAAAAATGGGGGCCTGAGCCAGGCATAGTAGCACACATCTTTAATCTCAGCTCTCAATGAAAGGCAACTATCTGTGAGTTTGAGGCCAGCCAAGCCTACATAGTGAGTTCTAGGACAACCAAGGCTACATACCAAGACTTTGACTCAAAAACAAAACAAAACAAAGAAAAAAAAAAATCCAGAGGAATGGAATTTGAATCCAAGTCATATGCTCATAACTGCTTGTCGCTCCAGCTCCAGGGGATCTGATGCTGCATTCTGACCTCCATGGGCACCTGTACACACATACCAGATACACAGATACCGCATATACACATACATAAAAATACATCCTTTTTAAAAGGGTTAGAAATAACTGAAATCACTAAATTCACTTTTGCATCTTTGTTCTTTACAAAATATCTTCTTTCAGGATCTGAAGTGAAAAAAATTGAAGCTATAAATGTTCCATGCACACAACTTTCAATGTCATTTTTCCAACGGTTATATGATGAAAATATTGTACGAGAAAGTGGACACATTGTCAAATGCCTAGACTCTTTCTGTGATCCGTTTCTCATTTCAGATGAACTAAGAAAAGTAAGTAAAGAATTTTAAATTTTCACAGTGGAACTTTATTGAAGGAAATATAAAATATCAAAACCCAAAGCTTGAGTAAAGCTCTTAAGCTACCTCTAGCTAGTCGATATGACCAGTGCTGTTTCTTCTTAGTGTGTGTACTTAGCAATTTGTATCTGTCAGTCAGATGTTACTGACATGTGAGAGTAAAAATTTAGCTAACACTAGACAGTTCCTCCCAACAGTCATCTGGCTCAGTGTGTCTACAATTCACAGGTAGAGAAATTCTGACCTATTTAATGAGTAGCTATTGTCTTCTGTAGGAGTCTTTAAATCAAGTGAATATGAAGAATATTTATGTAAGATTAGTTATAGTGCCACATGCCATTAATCTTAGCACTTAAAAGGTAGAGGCAAGGGACCAGGAGTTCAAGGCCAGCCTGGCCTACGTATTTATAGACTATACTGGGCTACATAGCGAGCCCTGTCTCAAAAACAAAACTAACAAAACTAAACTAAAAATGGAGCTTGGGACATAGCGCTGTTGGGAGAGTACGTGATCTAGTCAGAGGGCAACCTCAGATTTCTTGGGACTGAAGTAGGCACAACACCTTGTGCTTGATTTCCTAGTACTGCATAAACATGGCATGGTGGCATATGACAATTAAACTAGAAGTTTAGGGTGGCCTTGACCTTCTGATCCTATTCCTACCCCCTAATAATGGGTTTACTAAATGCACCACTACACCATGGCCATGATTGGTTCTCCAAATAAGCATAAGGTTGGTCTGGAAGTGTAGTTAAATGGTGGAGCGTGCACTGTCAGAAACATGACTCTGTGTGATCCCCAGTACACAAAAAGTACTACGTTTAAAATACTCATTTAAAGTATATGTTAAAACTCCCAAAGCTTAAAATCATAACCATAAATTAATTCAACACATTACATTGTATTAAGATGATTTTTTTTAATCTTAGGTTTTGCTCATGGAAGACTCTGAAAAATATGAAGTCTTTAGCCCAGTGGAAAGGGAAGAGTTCCTGTTCTGTCTTTTTAAGCATCTCTGCCTCGGAGGGTCCCTTTGTCAGTATGAAGATGTGCTAAAGCCATATCTGGAGACAGCAAAGCTGATCTATAAGGATCTGGTGAGGTAATGTTCTCACTGTGAAATTTAATTGTAAGCAGGTGGAACCACCCAGTGTTGCTCATGTCCATATTGGCAACTGCATTGGTCCTTTTGTAGTTTGCCTCTGGCTTCTGGAAGCAAGAATTTTATAACTATGACTTGTTTTCGCTTTTTATTTGTTCAGGGGATAATTTTTTTCTTCCAAGTGCTGGTATTGAATCCATAGGCAAGCATTCTACCATTGAGGCAGCAGCCCTGGCTTTAGGGTTCTTACCAGTTCTTGTGTGGTTTGGTTTGTCTTGTCCTGTGAGACAGTCTTACACTGCAACTCAAGCTGCCTTAGAACTCACTCTGCAGTCCAGGCAGTCTCCCTGCATCAGCAGCCCAAGTGCTGGTATCCTCTGGTGCCCAGATTCCCAGACTTAGGTCCCAGTCTTTTCATTCTTGTCCTTTTCTCATTCAGACCTGGCACTCACTCTGTCCCATCCAGTGCTATGATAGCAACTGCCACATCCCATCCCTCTTCCTCCACCCACCCTCCCTTAAATACCGAAGGAACAGGAGAGATCACAAAGAGTGTGTGTATATGGGGAAGAAAGGCAGGGGAGAGTTGTAAAACCTTTATTCTAAATAAGTAGAAGAATTTTCATTTAGACATAAACTTTACCCTTCCAAGTTAATGCCAAAGACATGTAGTTAATTTTAGTATTCTACTAGGCATACCCTCCCTGTCTCCCACCCTCCCACCATCCCACCCTTCCTTACTTTTTGAATTTCAGTTCAAGAGTAGACTATAAACTTGAGCCTGAAGAGATGGCTCAGCACATAAGAGAGTCTGCTTCTTATCCAAAGGATCCCAGCTTGTCCCAGAAACCACAGGGCAGCTTACAACCACCCGTAACTCCAGTTCCAGGGAAGATGGTGCCTTCTTCTGGTTTCTATGAGCACTTCATATATGTTATATACATACATGCATAGAAGCAAATATTCATACATATAAAATATAAAGCAATCTTTTAAAAAAAACATAATTTCAAGATTATGAATTGGGGCCATGCCTATAATTCCAGCCCTTAAGAGGCAGAGGCATGAGGATCACTGCAGGTTCTAGGCTAACATGGTCTAAATTCTGATTCCAGGACAGGTCAGGAAAACAAAGGCAGCACAATGGTTTGACAGATAAAGGCTCTTGCTGCACTAGCCAGACAAACTGAGTTCCGTCCCTGGAAACCCATGGAAAGGAGGAGAGAATAGATTCCACCATGCTGACCTCTGACCTCTGACACTAGTGCTGTGAGAAAGAAAGAAAGAAAGAAAGAAAGAAAGAAAGAAAGAAAGAAAGAAAGAAGGAAGGAAGGAAGGAAGGAAGGAAGGAAGGAAGGAAGGAAGGAAGAAAGAAAGAAAGAAAGAAAGAAAGAAAGAAAGAAAGAAAGAAAGAAAGAAAGAAAGAAAGGAGAAAACATTTAAGAAAAGAATGCATGACCACCAAATGGTCGAGCATGTTCTGCCCACTTGTAATTCGTGTAAACCGAGGAAACTGGTGTCTTCCTCTCTGCAGCCTACCATGCATGCACACACTCCACTCCACCACACTAGCCACACCAACCTGTGGAATGTCTCACTGCCATGTGCAATAGAAAAGGGTTCACCACTGCCATGTGCAATGGAGAAGGGTTCACTGAGATATTTGAGACAAACAACTCTGGAATTTAAACACTACAGAAATACTCTGTCCCTTAGACATCTTGTAGTCTAATCTGAAACTTCCTTTACATTTTGAAAGGTTCTGTTAGCATCTCTTAGTTAGACATAATAATGGGTTTCATCGAGATGACTTATTATAAATGTATGTAATATACTTAAATGTATGTAATATCTTTTAGATCTATTGCCCTCATTTACATTTTTTAATTTTTTTCCATCTTTTATTAGATAATTTCTTCATTTACATTTCAAGTGTTATCCAGAAAGTTCCCTATACCCTCCCCCCTCCCGGCCCTGCTCCCCTACCCACCCGCTCCCACATCTTGGCCCTGGCGTTCCCCTATACTGGGGCATATAAAGTCTGCATGACCAAGGGGCCTCTCTTCCCAATGATGGTCAACTAGGCCATCCTCTTCTATATATGCAGCTAGAGACATGAGCTCAGGGGGTACTAGTTAGTTCATGTTATTCTTTCACCTATAGGGTTGAAGACCCCTTCAGCTCCTTGGGTACTTTCTCTAGCTCCTTCCTTGGGAACCCTGTGTTCCATCTAATAGCTGACTGTGAGCTTCCACCTCCATGTTGGCCAGGCATTGGTATAGTCTCCCACGAGACAGCTATATTCCTCGTTTACATTTTTGTGTGTTAAAATTTTTTAAAGATCTGAAGAGTAACAACAATTCATAAAAAGGATGGGTGAACTGATGGCATCTTATTTTTATGATTTATTTGTATGTGTATGCATGCACAAGTTCAGTGAAGGCAGAAGAGATGTTGTATCCCCTGGAGCTGGAGTTGCAGGAGTTACAGCCTCCTGATACAGACTCCAGGAACAGAACCCAGATCCTCTGCCAGAACAGTGGGTTATCTGAACCACTGAGCTCTCTCCAGCCCCAGGCTTATCATATTTTAAATGTGCCTTTTTTCCCCATCTTAGTGTTCGGAAACATCCTCGAACCAAGGAAATACAAATTACCTCTTCTGTCTTTAAAGTAAAAGCCTACGTGAGTATTGAGCTTGTTAATTGCTCATTACAAATACAGTTGCTATCCTTGTGGCTTATGCTATCCACTGTTGTGTGTATGTTTGTTATGATGGCTCTAAGTACTCATGAGAATCAAATGTGACAGGGTTCAGCTTCATGGGGAGTCATGCCAGGAGCCTGCTCTCAGGAAGAGAGAAGCAGAGACTCTGAAGGAATGCTCCTTACTCCTGTACTCTCAGTTCTGTCTTCAAGCTCTGGGAGAATACCCAACTCTACTTTGAGCACTAAGGGCTTTTCCTGCCCAAAGTTCCAAACTCTTTCCACAATCCTTCCCAAAACAACACGGTCAGGTCTGTCACAGCAATACCCACTATTGTGGCACCACCTTCTCTACTCATTTGCTTGCTGCTGTTGTGATGGAGCACAGATCTGAGCCATCTCAGGGGAGGAGAAGGTTCTTTGCCTTACAGTCCCAGTTCACTACTGAGGGAAGCCAAGACGGGAACTAAAGTAGATTCCATGGGAAAGCTTGACCTACTACTTCGCCTCTTGGCTTGTTCAGCCTGCTCTCTCATATGATCCAGACCGCTTGTCCAGTATTGGCACTACCCATGGTGGGCTAGGTTCCTCCTTCATCCATTATTAATGAAGATAATGCCCCACAGACATGCCCACACACAAGTCTGATGGAAGTAATCCCTTAAGAGAGATCCTCTCTTCTCAAAGCTAGTCTAGGTTTGGACCAAATTGATGGCAACATGTGGCAGGCATGTGGACTCACCAAGTGTCTCATTAGTCCATAAGGTGCTTCTCTTAGACTGACAAGTGAGGAAAAGGTGCAAGCTAGAATCCTAGCACTCAGGG
The DNA here is from genome assembly GCA_902729485.2 of Mus minutoides. NCBI lineage: Eukaryota > Metazoa > Chordata > Mammalia > Rodentia > Muridae > Mus > Mus minutoides. Next base: position 1,066,820 of record LR753350.1, on the reverse strand, counting down.
GACTGAGGCAGAAGGCTATCAAGCTCTAGTCTAGCCTGGACTACCTAATGAAACCCTATCTCAATATAAACATACCCCTAAATAAGAAAAAAGCAAGCCAGGCATGGTGGCTCACACCTGTATTCCAGCACTAAGGCAGTATTGTCATGAGTTTGAAGCCAGCCTGGGATATACAGTTAAATAAAGCACAACAAAACAGCAAAAGTAACATGGAAAGACTATGATTTATACATTCCTTAAGAGCAAGAGGTATAGTTATGATTCACGTGTGTAATAGATTTGTACTATTAATAATACTATTGGTGGTTTATTGCCAATTTATTATCTAAAATTTTTATATATGTTTAATTATTTGTCTTTATTTATTGAGACAGACATCTTGCTGTGCACTCCAGACTGGCCTCAAACTCAGTCCTTCTGCCACAGCCTCCAAAGGACTGGGATTAAAGTTGTACCATTATACCTAGCTATGTTTCATGATGCTTGGGGAGAAGTATATATGATAGTCAAAGACTTCAATGTGGTTGAATACTAAATAATTACAGCTTCTCTTTTCAGGACTCAGTTGGTGTGTGCTACCCGTCACCTAAAGAGCATGAGCAGACATTCTCATATTTTGTTGTGGACCCCATCAAGCGTCATGTGAATGTCCTATACCACTGCTATGGTGTAGGGCACATGGCTTAGGATTGTTTAAGCCATCCATTATACTGTTCGTTTTAGTTCACTGTGTCTCTGTGTCAGCACTAACAGGTAGATCTATGGGCTCTTTGCAGACCAATTGAAGGCCACCGTAAAGAGCTCATTTTGAGCTGAATAGAACAAACACCAAAGTGCCTATTTCTCAATTTTCCCAGCATACTCGTGCTGGAATCCCAGATAGATCCTGTACAAAGTAGAAAGTCACAAGGTCATGTTTGTTCTATTAAGATTCAGGCACATAGCCGGGCAGTGGTGGCGCATGCCTTTAATCCCAGCACTTGGGAGGCAGAGGCAGGCGGATTTCTGAGTTCGAGGCCAGCCTGGTCTACAGAGTGAGTTCCAGGACAGCCAGGGCTACACAGAGAAACCCTGTCTCGAAAAACCAAAAAAAAACAAAAAAGATTCAGGCACATCCCTAATTTCCTTTTTTTAAAATTGTTTTTAGTTTTTTTGAGGAACTGTCTCATGTACCCTAGGATAGGTGAGCCTTGAACTTACTTTGTACCTAAGGCTGGTCTTGATCTCCTGATCATCTTGCCTCTACCTTTTGAGTGTTGTAATACAAACATGGACCACCAGGCCTGGCCTTTGAGAAGCTAATTGATTCTGGATTAGAATTGAGACATTAAACATCACCACCACCAGCCATTAATGTGAATTAATATGACTATTTGACTTCAATTTATATAATTACATTTTTATTATTGCAGAAAGGTTTGTATCTTATTGGCATGATACTCAAGAGGGAGTAGCAGCAGTTCTCTATGAGTTCAAGGCCAGCCTGGTCTACAGAGCAAGTTCTAGGATAGTCAGGACTACACAGAGAAACCTTGTCTTGAAAAGAAAAGTAAGCCAGGCGTGGTTGCGCATGCCTTTAATCCCAGCACTCGGGAGGCAGAGGCAGACGGATTTCTGAGTTCGAGGCCAGCCTGGTCTACAAAGTGAGTTCCAGGATAGTAGGGCTATACAGAGAAACCCTGTCTCAAAAAACCAAAATAAAAAAATAAAAAAACAAAAAAAAACAACAAAAAAAGAAAAGTATAGTAAAAAAAGGTTTATATCTCTATAGATAGGAAAAACATAGAATTCTTTTGCTTCATTTTTCCACTTAAAATCGTCAGTTAAAAATAATTGTAAACTCTTGGGGCTACAGAAATGGCTTTGTGGTTAAGAGCACCGACTGCTCCTCCAGGCAACTCCAGTTCAGTTCCCAGTACCCATCAGGCAATGCACAGCTGTCTGTAACTCTGCTTCCAGGGGACCTGACAAAACACCAATGTACATAAAACAACTGTAAATTCTTATTATATAACAAATTAAAACTCTGGCTGTCACACAGTTTCTAATTGATACGAAGTAGTGATACATATACTATCTGGTACATGGCAGGTGTTGCTAATACTGACACCCAGCATTGTACGCGTGCTAGGCAATTGCTCTACTCACTGTGATATGTCAGCACAAGGTCAGTCTGGCCTCCAACCAAGGATGACCTTGAATTCTTGATCTTCCTGCCCCTATATCCTAAGTGCCAGGGTTACACTTACAGGCCACCAAGAACTGTCTAGTCCTTGAATTTTAATTCTACAATTATTTATTCTGTGACCCTGAGGGGACCTTTCTTTCTTTAGTTGCCTTTTCTGTAGAATGGAAGAAATAGTAAGATCCCTTCATAAACTATAAAGACTACAATATATCTCAAGTATACAATGCTACCAAGTGTATAGTTTAAGGCTATACTCATGCTCAATTAGGGAAATTCAAATAAAACAAAAAAAGCAAAACAAAGCAAAAAAAACAAAAATCTGAGAAGCGGATTCTTTTTGTCTTTGTTGGGGTCAGCATTGCTTCTGTACAGATTCCTTAGACTAGCATGTAAACAGAGGGACTCTGGCTGCATCTCTTCCTGGGCCCAGAGAGTGTAAAGTCCCCAGTGAACTTGGATACCAAACAGTTCATTATTGTCATTTTTAAAAATGTGAGGCTGGTGAGGTGGCTCAGCGGGTAAGAGCACTGTCTACTCTTCCAGGGGTCCTGAGTTCAAATCCCAGCAACTACATGGTAGCTCACAACCACCCATAAGAGATCTGACGCCCTCTTCTGGCATGTCTGAAGACAGCTACAGTGTACTTACATATAATAATAAATAAATTTTGGGGCCGAAGCAAGTAGGGACTGAGCGAGTGGAGTTGACCGGAGCATGCGGGGCCGACTGAAGAGAGTGGGGTTGAGCAGAGCGAGCAGAGGTCCTAAAATTCAATTCCCAACAATCACCTGAAGGCTCACAACCATCTGTACAGCTATAGTGTACTCATATACATAAATAAATCTTTTTTAAAAATGTATATAAGTCTGCATTTGTTTATGAACACAATGTGTATGACTAATGCCCCAGGAGGCCAGAAGAGGAACCTCTGCAGGAGCAGTAAAAGCTCTTAGCTGCTGAGTCCACTCTCTAGACCCTGCCACCTTTTGTACATTTGGACTAAACTATTTTTTAAATATTATTTACTTAATATATATGAGTACACTGTAGCTGTCTTCAGACACACACCAGAAGAGAGCATCAGATCCCATTACAAATGGTGTGAGCCACCTTGTGGTTGCTGGGAATTGAACTCAGAACTTCTAGAAGAACAGTCAGTGCTCTGAATCACTGAGCCATTTCTCTGGTCCCTGGACTAAATTATTTTAATTTACTAATTTGTTTAATATTTACTTCTCATAAAACAGGGCCTGTGGCCCTCGGGAGACAGAGGCAGGCGGATTTCTGAGTTCAAGGCCAGCCTGGTCTACAGAGTGAGTTACAGGACAGCCAGGGCTATACAGAGAAACCCTGTCTCAAAAAAACAAAAACAAAAAACAACAAAAACAACAACAAAAAACAGGGCCTGTGTCTAGTTGTGGTGTTTGTTTGTTTGTTTGTTTTATATGTGGAGGGTTTGTTTGAGGAAGGTTCTCACAGTAGGTTGGAACTCACTGCATAGACCAGGCTGGCCTACAGCTTGTCTAGTCCTCTTGCTGCTGCCTTCAGAGCACAGGAATGCAGGTGTGTGGTACCACAGCAGCTTCTTGTCTGCTTTATATACCCTGGCTGGCAGGTCATTTGAGAAGAGAAGCTCTTCCTTAGAGTCAACTTGTTGAGCATGTGGAGTGAGGTAGAGGGTCCCTTAGGAGCAGGGGTCACAAAGATCCCCTCCACAGGGCTTATCAGCTCTCGAGCCAGCCATGTCTACATGTACATCTTAAGCTCTCTGCTCAGTCCCTCCAGTCATCCCTGAAGTGTTTGCTGAAGTTTTTGAACTGTCAGAACCTGTATTTAGTTGTGCAGTGTGAGGTAAGATATGGAGCCTGGGAACATGCCTCAGGCCCCACGGTCCCTGGAAAATAGCAACAGCCTGTAGAAGCCATTTAAAAAAAAAAGCAAGCTGAGTCAACTGAGAGTGGAAAGGTTGTCAAGGTTCAGACAGCTGTGATGTGACAGCAAACATGACCAGTGTCATATGAATGGTATTCTGGGACTTCAAAACATTCTTCAAAAACCCCAGATGCTACTTAAGGAAGAAGGTCTCAGAATTACAATTTGGACATTAGATAGAGACATAGGGAAATCTGAGAAATGCTGGACACTGTAGTTCCCATGATAGCAAATGAAGATACAGGCATAGGCACAAGAGGCTTGGGAAGCTCGTGGGCACCTGCAAGGGTGTCTGACACTCTATGTACATGGGAAGGCAGCTCCTAGGAACCTCCTCACTGAAGTCAGAGCCATAGTGCTGAGAAATTTCTTGCTATCTTAGGTGGTATATAGCCACCATCAGATGACAAAGTGGCATAGTCACATCTTAAAGTGGTACCTTACAAAGATTACTCTCACTAAACAAAGTACAGAGACCAGAGAGACGCTTGGAGCTGTCAAAGCAGCAGATTGGCCAACTTTAAATTTATACCAACTACCCGCTGTCTGGCTAACATGAGTTAAAAACAGTGAATGAATACTCAAGAAAAACAAATCAGGCTGGGGACAGAGCTCATTTGGTAGAGTGATTCTTAGCAGGCAAAAAAAGCCCTCAGAAAGCAGAGAAGTGCAAGCAGGAACCATGATCTCAAAGTCATCTGCGGCTCTATACTGATCTTGAGGCCAGCATGGGAGACATGAACTCCCATCTCCAAACAAAAATAACAACAAAGAAACAAAACCCAGCAACAACATGGAAATGATGGCTCTGTGCTGACAGGTGCTTGCTGACCTAGCAACGTAAGGAGAGCAATGTGTGTCCTCTGTCCTCTACACCCATACCACAGCCAATGCTTATATACAACACACAATAAATAAATGTAATTAAAAAACTTTAAATCAGGGCTGGGAGCACAGCCCCATGCTAGAGTAGTACTTGCCCGGATTGTATAAGGTCCTGGGTTCAATCCCAGCACTGTAAAATAAGAAATAAGAGTAAGACATACCGAGAAACCCTGTCTTGAAAAGACAAAACAAAACAAAACAAAACAAGACAAAAAAAGAGTAAGACAATCCAATGTGGCCCAAAAGAGGAAGGGTTAGCAAAATGGATGAGTTCTGAGGTGACAGAGCTTGAAGAACCCGGAAGTGGTATCTGTGGGAGGAAGTTGTGGTTAGACAGGGGGAATCCCTCAGCTGTCCCTCCCTTTTTCTTTATTCTCAGGCCTTAATGCTCTGATTCGCAGGCCTATGGGCATTGTTCTAAACCATACTCAACCAGCTTTGATCCCTGTTTTCAAAACAGGTTTGCAGATCCTAAAAGCTGGTTGGAGGTTTCTTAAGGAACAAGATATCCTAAATTCTCTTACCCAATTAATCACCACTGAATGTTACAAACTAATATAGCTGGGTGTGGTAGCTCAAACCTATAATCCTAACACTTGAGATGTGTGAGTTCCAGGTCAGCCTGGGATATAGAGTGAGCCTCTATCGCAAGCAAACAAAATCTTGTACTCGGGAGGCAGAGACAGGTAGATCTCTGGTAGTTTGAGGCAATCCTGGACTGCAGAGTGAGTTCCAAGACAGCCAGGGCTACACAGAAAAACCCTGCCACAAAAACAAAAAAACAAAAGCAAAAACCCAGCAGTCATCCCATGGATGTTTATTATAATTGCCTACTACATTCTAGCCATGGTCCACATATTATGTATGAATAATATTTTGGAGCGGCGAGTCACAAGAGTCTCAGTACTAGAGAGGTAAAGGCACTGGGGGGAGGAGTGTTACTGAAAGTGAGGCCCCGGGGTCTGCAAAACAGTGCCTGGACTAAAAACAATACAGGGCTAGAGAACTGACTTAAGGGTTAATCAGAACTGCTGCGCTTTAAAAAGCCTTGAATGTGGTGCCCAGCAACCATGTCAGGATGCTCACAGCCATCTGTAACCCACTTCCAGGGGCTCCATACCCTCTTTGACCTACCCAGGCACCTGCCTGCATGTGCACACTTTCACACATTATACATACACTTAAAAAAAAAAGTTTTCAGCCCAGTGTGGTGGCACACGCCTTTAATCCCAGCACTCGGGAGGCAGAGGCAGGTGGATTTCTGAGTTCGAGGCCAGCCTGGTCTACAAAGTGAGTTTCAGGACAGCCAGGGCTATACAGAGAAACCCTGTCTCGGAAAAAAAAACAAAAAAAACAAAAAAAACTTTTCAAAGAGTATACTCTCAGCCATGCGGTGGTGGCACATGCCTTTAATCCCAGCACTGGGGAGGCAGAGGCGAATATCTGAGTTTAAAGCCAGCCTGGTCTATAGAGTGAGTTCCAGGACAGCCAGGGCTACACAGAGAAACCCTGTTTCAAAAAACAAACAAAAAGAGTATACTCTCCTCTTGTTCTGCCCATCCTCTACAAAAATAGGTTAAAATTTGATAAATTTTTAAAGGTGTATTTTTATCTTGTGTGTGTGTGTGTGTGTGTGTGTGTGTGTGTGCGTGTGTGTTATTCAAGTGCTCATGGAAGCCAAAAGGGTGTCAGATTCCCTGAAGCTGAAGTTCAGGTAGTTTTAAGCAGCCCAGTATGAGTGCTGGGAATTGAATCCGGTCCTCTGGAAGAGTGCTAAACATCCTTAATCCCTGTACTATCTCTTCAGCTCTGATGTCACTTTTAAGGGAGTTTTGCACACTTTGAAAAACCCCTGTGACCATGATGTGGTAAAACAGTTCAAGAGGCCACACTGCCAGTTCCTTGCCGGCCGGTCCAGCAGAGAGGAGAGATGTCCTGGTCCCACCGGGATATCTCCAGGTCTGAGCAGGATGGCCCAAAAGAAACACACAACAAGCCAGGAGTCTTGCCGAAGCAGGCACTCAACTTTATGGCATCAGCCTCTCGCTTATATAAGTTCAGAACATAGGAAGGGGGATTTTTGGTGGGGTAAGATGATATAGGAGATGGAGAAGGGTGACAGAGGGTATGGAGTGACTGACAGGGCCAATGGCAAAGCTCTACATCAGCAACAGTGGGGCAGAGGCAAGGCCAAACATGTCTTGCTGAGTCACCCCATATGGAAGTGACCAAGACAGGTCTCAAAACTCAAGCCCAAACCAGGGCCAAAATGGGGCCCAATACCACACAAAGTGGGAAAACAGTATCTGAACTAATAAGTAAGAAAAGCGGCATGAGCTTCAGTGAAGATGGAGATAGGAAGAACTAGCCCTCTCCCCAACTTTGTCTTGCAGTTTTAACTGCTAGTGCCCTAGAAGGTATTTGGAGATAGTGCCTGTAAAGAGATTATTAAAATAAAGTTAGATCCTATGGATTTAGACCAATTGGAAATGAGTGGGGCAACAATAGTGAAGAAAGGCTTGGAGATCCAGTGGGATTAACTGGGGTTACTGGGACAGGATACTGTGTGTGCGGGAGCCTGTGCACATGATGTACCCACTGTTCACTTCTTCACGGCCGATGTTACTGGGAGGTGTGCAGTAGGAGCTACCGCAGTTTTCAGTGGGCGAGCAAGGATGAACACACCCCTTGAGAGAACTGGGGTGGAATGGTCAAAGATTGATGGGAGTAGGAAAGAGGAGATGGAGACTGGGAGAGCAGCCAGGAACTGACTGGGAAAACTGAGGTGTGAGTGGAGAAGGGGCTGATGTCCCTGAGAAGATCAGCAGGAGCCTCAGTAGCACACACATACACATGTGCACACACAGCAATAGGCACATCCCATCTACCATTTTCTAGGTAGACAGCAATCCTACCTAAACCATCTTGCCTCTTACAGCGGCCTATTTAGGTCAGGATTGGTGCCACAGATACTTTTGTATAGAACCTGAACAAATGATTGTATAATAGAAAAGTAATCTGATCTCCAGTTCATGATAATCCTCCTGCCTCTGCTTCCTGGATGCTGTGATTACAGACATGTACCACTGCACCCAGCTAGAGAAGTGATTGTTTTTTTCTTTCTAGTGAAGTACCTTAGAACCAGGAATTCTTCTTCATCACTGAAGAGCTCTATGATCTGAGCAAATCACACACAGCAGTATATCCAAGAAGCTTCTGCGATGAAGGGATTGTTCCATGTAAGCCCTACACAGTGCCTCAGTGGCAGCCACATGGATGAAGTTCCAAGTGCCTTGAGCAGCTGTCCTATGAAACAGCACAGAACAACTCCCTGGAACTGAAGGTTCTTCCTCCGAGCTTGCTTGCCTTTTAGTTACCAAGCACTGCCATTCCAACTCAGAGCAAATGCATGGGCTTCACAGAAGAAAGTAAGCTCTGACCTCCCCCACAAAACAGATTACTGAAGAATGTGATGTTACAGTTTGTGCAGAGAGAAGCAGACATGGAGCAGTCAGTGTAAATGATGGGGTGCACTGCGTGCCATTAGCTGAAAATAATGGGGTACACTGCGTGCCATTAGCTGAAGAGGACTCAAGAGAACTGCAGCAAGATGACAAGGGCTGACGGACGGACGGGTGGCCTGAGTCAAGGTTAAGTAACCGATGCTGTTAAGAGAAAAAGACAGCTGAACTTTACCATGGTGTTCTAGCACAGGAGAAAAAGATAGGTGAGCTTTACCACTGTGTTCTCGCATGAGAGGTGATTCAATAGTATCAGCCATTTGTTATTGATCAAACAGAACCTGAGGCATCACAAGGGAATTTCCAGTGTCTGGCATTTTAAAATCTCAAAAGACGTTTAGCTTTTGATTTAAAATATTTATTATTTATTATTTGTTTATTTATTTTATGTAAGTACACTGTAGCTATCTTCAGACACAGCAGAAGAGGGCGTTCAGATCTCATTACAGATGTTTGTGAGCCACCATGTGGTTGCTGGGATTTGAACTCAGGACCTCTGAAAGAGTAGTCAGTGCTCTTACCCTCTGAGCCATCTCTCCAGCCCCAAAGATTTAATTTTTAGTCAGGCAGTGGTGGTACACACCTTTAGTAGCTGTACTCCAGAAGCAGAGGTGGCAGATCTTTGAATTTGAACCCAGTCTGGTTTACAGACCAAGTGCTAGGATAGGCATCCAGGCTACACAGAGAAACTGTCTCAAGTAATAATAATGAAATAATAATTATAATAACTTTTTATTTTAGTGTGTATGCATGTATGCATGTGCATGTGTTTTTGTGTGTACATGCCTGTGCATCTTTGTGAAGGTGACTCTACAAACAGATTACCTGGAGCTGAAGTTCTGTGAGTGCTGGAGTCTGGACCCTGGTCCTCTGCAAGCATAGCAAGTACAGTAAGCTATGGAGCCATTTCCTTAGCCCTGAAATACAGTTTTTAATTAATTTTTTATTTGTTAAAAACAAATAAATTTTACTTTGTGTGCTTGGGTGTTTTGTCTACAGGTACTGTATACCAAGTGCTTGTCTGGTACTTGCAAAGTCCAGGAGAGGGCGCCATACCCTGTATAACTGGAGTTACAGCCGGTGGTATACCACCATGTAGATGCTGGGAATGGAATTTAGGTCCTCTGGAAGAACAGTGAGTGTTCTTAACTGCTGAGCCATGTCTTCAGCCCTAATTAAATAACTCTAAAGACATTTCTGAACCATAGGTTATGTTAAAGACATGCCTATGTCAAACCACACCCATATTATACCTATTAAAACTGCAAATAAGCCAGGCGTGGTGGTACACGCCTTTAATCTCAGCACTTGGGAGGCAGAGACAGGCAGATTTCTGAGTTCGAGGCCAGCCTGGTCTACAAAGTGAGTTCCAGGACAGCCAGGACTACACAGAGAAACCCTGTCTCGAAAAAACAAAACAAAACAAAACAAAACAAAACAAAACAAACCTGCAAATAGCTGGACATAGAGGCATACATCTTTAGTCCCAGCACTTTGGAGGCAGAGGTGGGCTTGTATCTATGAGTTCAAGGCCAACCTGGTCTACATAGTGAGTTTCAGGACAACTATGGCTATGTAGAGAGACATACATACAGGCAAGACTCATACACATAAAGATAAATCTATTTTAAAGTGATAACCCAAGGGTTTTGCTCTCTTAACTTGGTTTGCTGACACATATCTGTGTGACTGGCTAACCTGTAGTCTTGCTTTTCTGTATGCTGTTGTCCAGCCTGTTAAAGAAAGGTCCACTTCTTTCAAACGTCTCTGTTGTTTAGCATTATAACAACTATAGATGCATGCTGGCTGCCTCTGTAAAATAGTTATATATGGGAGCTGAGGCAGGAAAGAGAATTGCTTGCAGCAAGTTCAAAGCCAGCTTGGGAGAAAAGAGACCTTTTCTCAGGAAACAAAAGCAAAAAGTTATATATGCTGTAATATAATTTTCCACTAGAATTCTTGTTTGCTCTGTTTTGAAACAGGGTTCTGATTTGTGATCCAGGTCTTGAGCTCAGGCTATAGCTCAGGCTGGCCTCAACTCCTGGCAGGCATATACCACCATTCACAGCTGCAAACTGGGTTTTATTGAACCATTATGGTAATTCCTTTATATGCTAACACCAGAAAAACAATACACTATAAAATATTCTACATTGTTTTGTTCTTAAAATTAGAAAAAAAATCACTTGTATAAATTTTATGCATCAAAGTAAATACTTTAACTGTATAACTGCATTACCTCATCATTTATCTCCGAGATGTTTATATCTAGTACATAATATATATTTAGTTGATTGTTGAAAATACTTAGTTGATAACCTTCCAATTCATTTAAGGTCAGTTTTTGGCTTTGTCTGTGATGCTAGGAATCAAGGCCAAGGCCTTATGTATGGTGGGCAAGTCTGCTACCACTGAACTGCATCTCCAGCCTAATTTGTTGTTGTTGTTTTTATTTTTAAAACTTCTTTTCAAGATGGATTCTTCCACAGTTATGGGGTCACATCAGCAACCTCAGCTCTGAGCAGGCTGAGGGAAGACCTTATGCTTGAGGGCAGTCTATATTACAGGACCTTGTCTGAACACCCGTGACACTCAGTCCTCCTGCCTGAGCTCCCCAAGTAAGTAGCTGAGTGACAAGCATAAAGCACCATGCCTGGTCTATTTGTAGATTTAGACATTTTCATCATCGGTTGATGGACAGCAAGGATAGTTCTAGTTTCTTGCTATTGTGAATGTAACTGCAATAAGAACAGATGCCCAAGCATCTCTGTACAGCTATGTGGAGTCCTTCAAAGCGTAAGACCAGGAGGCACAGAGCTGGGTCAGATGGCCGTTCTCTGGGCTCTGAGAAATCTCTCTACTGGTCCATCATGGCTGCCCTAGTTATACTCCCCGAAGCACTGGCTAGGGTCCTCTTCTCACCACACCTGGAGTAACTATCACAGTATTAACTGTTACTTTTATTCCATCAAAAGATTTGAAGATTAGGAGGGAGGGAGATCAGTATTAGAGCATTTGGCCTGCCTGTGTTTGAATCCCAGCACTGAAAAAAATAATAAAAACTCGGGCAAAATTCTCCAACACTTAGTATGATATGTTGCAGGCATAAGGCCTAGAAGCTTCAAACAGTCTCAAGAATACAGTAGATAGCAAGACATTTGAGAGTCAAGCCTGAAACTTTACCATGGGCTCAGGGATCCTCATATTCTGTCTGTCTGTTTGTCTGCCTCTCTCTCTCTCTCTCTCTCTCTCTCTCTCTCTCTCTCTCATATTCTCTCCCTCCCTCCCTCCTTCCCTTGTTCCTACTTTTACATTTATTGAGCATCTACAGCAAGAAGTAGAGCAGAAAGTAGAAACGGGCTGTCTTAGTCCGGATTTCAATTCCTGAGCAAACATCATGACCAAGAAGTAAGTTGGGGAGGAAAGGGTTTATTCAGCTTACACTTCCACACTGCTGTTCATCACCAAAGGAAGTCAGGACTGGAACTCAAGCAGGTCAGGAAGCAGGAGTTGATGCAGAGGCCATGGAGGGATGTTTCTTACTGGCTTGCTTTCCCTAGCTTGCTCACCTTGCTTTCTTATAGAACCGAAGACTACCAGCCCAGAGATGGTACCACCTACAAGGGCCCCATAATTGAGAAAATGCCTTACAGCTGGATCTCATGGAGGCATTTCCTCAAGAGAGGTTCCTTTCTCTGTGATAACTCCAGCTTGTGTCAAGTTGACACAAAACCAGCCAGTACACAGGCTTTTGGAGTTGACTAGCAGATTTTCAGAGCTTCAACAGAAAATTAACCCACATTGGGAAGTGTTGAAGGTAAGTGATGGAGGTAATTAAGGGAACACCCAGTTCTCTGCTTGAACAAATGGATGAATTGTGCTAGCCTTAACATGGTGAGCCAGAGGGATGTAGATGGTGGGAAGGTGTGCTGCTGGAGCTCTGGGGGGATTGGGAGGTAAAAGCTCGGCTGGCAGGGGAATGAGCAAAGGTGAGGAGCATGAACCTAGCACCTCTAGGCTAGCTTTCCCAATGCCAGCTGTGGTACAGCAGACCCTGACTGCAGGAGGTTCTGCAGGTTCAAGGGAAACTGACAAAGGGCAGCCTTGTGTCTCAGTGCACATGCACATGAAGCCATTTTTAGAGGAGAAGCAAAGTAAAGAATAAGTGTAATACGGGTGTGAGAAGTAGCTATCTACAGATACCAGGAAATATGGTTAGACATCATAGATGTGGGGGCACCAATCCACCTAATTGTGGGTATCCTCTCATTTGCCCTACAATCTGGGGTATCAGAATAATTCTTCGAATTCTTCTCCTCCTCCTCCTCCTCCTCTCCTCTTCCTTCTTGGTGTATTTAGGCATACCATCACACTAAGAAAGTATTACCAAACCAAATAGTTACTTAAAAAAAAAATTCAAGGCAGGGTTTCTCTGTGTAGCTCTGGCTGTCCTGGTACTCACTCTGCAGACCAAGCTGGCCTTGAACTCAGAGATCAGCTTGCCTCAGCCTACCTCCCTATTGCTGAGATTAAGAAGTGCTCCATCTGGCCGGGCGTGGTGGCGCACGCCTTTAATCCCAGCACTCGGGAGGCAGAGGCAGGTGGATTTCTGAGTTCGAGGCCAGCCTGGTCTACAGAGTGAGTTCCAGGACAGCCAGGGCTACACAGAGAAACTCTGCCTCGAAAAACCAAAAAAAAAAAAGTGCTCCACTGCTTGGCTACTTTTGATTTTTTTTTTTTTTTTTTTTTTTTTTTGGTTTTTCGAGGCAGTTTCTCTGTGTAGCCCTGGCTGTCCTGGAACTCACTATGTAGACCAGGCTGGCCTCGAACTCAGAAATCCACCTGCCTCTGCCTCCCAAGTGCTGGAACTGAAGTTGTGCACCACCACGCCCAGCTTGTGGCCATCCTTCTGAGTCAATCTCCCATGTGAGAATTACAGACAGGCACCACACCACCATTCTTGGCTGTTTATTTTATCATTGTTTGAAAGGGAGTCTCATTCTGTAGCCAGGCTAGCCTAGAATTAATTAGGTAGCACAGGCTGACCTTGCACTTGCTGAAATCCTCCTCCTTCCGCCTCCCAAATACTGGGATTACCCTCATGAGCTTGGTTCCTAAATATTTACAGTTTAATGCCTTTAACACATGATAAATCCATACATGAAATCGTGTGCCAGTCACTAGGCAGTTAGAGAATGTTCTTATAAGACTAATTCATAATGAACCACAGATAGTGCCATCTGATGATGAGACAGAATTTAAAGTTCTACAGTGAATGACTTCATGCAAATTGCATAGTGCAGTCCTATTTCTGGAATGGTAGTATCTAGCCTCCATAACCAAGTACCAAATGCTTGGATACAGGAGTTGTGAGCTGCTATGTAGATAGATGCTGGGAATCAACCCCCAGGCCCCTGGAAGAGTAGCCAGTGCATTTAACCTCTCCCTGCATCATGCCTCCAGCCCCCAGTGGAGGGTCTATAAATGAAGATACCTACCTCCCAAGTGGGGCATGGTGGTACATGCTTTTAAACTCAGCAAACAGGAGGCTGAGGCAGGGAGATTGTGAGTTCAAGACCATTCTGGACTAGAGCTTGATATCTTATCTTAGGAAATCACATACACAGGAAAGCTACCTTTCAGCCTCAAGTGGGCTTAAAATAATAACTCAAAAAGGGGGGAATCAGGCAAGGAGACAAAAGACTGAATACCCATGTGTTGGTTTGTATATTCTTGGACCAGGGAGTGGCACCATTTGGAGGTGTGGCCTTTTTGGAATAGGTGTGACCTGGTTGGAGTAGGTGTGTCACTGTGGGTGTGGGCTTAAGATTCTCACCCCAGTTGCCTGGAAGTCAGTCTTCCACTAGCTGCCTTTGGATGAAGACGTAGCACTCTCAGCTCTGCCTGCGCCAGGCCAGCCTGGATGCTGCCATGCTCCCACCTTGATGATAATGGACTGAGCCTCTGAACCTGTAAGCTAGCCCCAATTAAATGTTGTTTTTTATAAGACTTGCCTTGGTCATGATGTCTGTTCACAGCAGTAAAACCCTAACTAAGACAACCCATTTATCCTCATCTCTAACTTCTGACTGAAATAGGAGAAAGAATGGGATGGTAGTTTGTATATCCTTGGACCAGGGAGAGGCACTATTAGGAGCTGTGTCCTTGTTGGAGTAGATGTGGCCTTATAAGAAGAAGTGTGTCACTGTGGAAGTAGGCTTTAAGACCGTCCTCCTATCTGCCATGATACAGTCTGTTCCTGGCTTCCTTTGGATGGGGATATAGAACTTTCATCCAGAGCTGTCTGGATGCCACCATGCTTCCTACCATGATAATGGACTGAACCTCTGAACCTGTAAGCCAGGCACAATGAAATGCTATCTGTATTAGTTAGGGTTCTCTAGAGTCACAGAACTTACGGAGTAAAGGAATTTATTGATGACTTACAGTCTGCAGCCCAATTCCCAACAATGGTTCAGTAGTAGCTGTGAATGGAAGTCCAAGGATCTAGCAGTTACCTAGTCCCACACGGTGAACAGGCGAAGGAGCAAGTACCAGTCTCCCTTCTTCCAGTGTCCTTATATAGTCTCCAGCAGAAGGTATAACCCAGATTAAAGGTGTGTGCCATCACACCTTTAATCCTAGGAGATCTTGAGCTTGGGGATCTCTGTCTTAATCTCACACCTTTAATCCTAGATAATCTTGAGCTCGGAGAACTCTCTGTCTTAATCTTCTGGAATCCATAGCCGGTATGCTATCAAGACCTCCATACCAAGATCCAGATCAGAGACTTCTATATCCAAGCCTCCAAGTTAGGGTCACTGGTGAGCCTTCCAAATCTGGATTGTAGCTCATTCCAAATATAGTCAAGTTGACAACCAGAGATAGCCACTACACTATCTTTTATTAAGAGTTGCTTTGGGCTGGACAATAGTGGCGCAAGTCTTTAATCCCAGCACTTGGGAGGCAGAGGCAGGTGGATTTCTCAGTTCAAGGCCAGCCTGGTCTACAGAGTGAGTTCCAGGACCAGGACAGCCAGGACTACACAGAGAAACCCTGTCTCAAAAAACCAAAAAAAAAAAAAGAGAGAGAGAGTTGTTCTGGTCATGGTGTCTCTCCACAGCAATGGAAACCCTGACTAAGACAAATGGTAAGGGACAGTTTTGATCTAGTTATCATAGCAAGTGTGTTCTCAATTTAAAGACTGGTGAAACAATATTGACCAAAGCACACAAGCCCATTAATTGACAGTGTCCATCATAGTAAAGCTGTAGTTAGGGGACAGCTTTCATTGCAAACTGCGGTTAGTCACTTTTGTTTCCTTTCAGGTGTAAGTTTTGCTATTTCGAGACAGGATCTCATATAGTCACAGTTGCATTAAAACTTAACTTTGTCAGTGAGACTGGCCTTAAACTTTTGACCCTCTGGTTCCCACCATGCCACCATGCTGACTTGAGACAGTATCCTATGTAGCTCACCCCAGCCTAGAAGTTGTGGCAATTCTCCTACCTGCCTTCCACCTTTAGGTAGAATTTCAGTTTAAATTTTTTTTTTTTTAAAGAGTCTATGTAGCCCTAGCTGGCTTGAAATTCACCATGTAGAGCAGAGTGACCTGGAACCTGCTTCTGCCTTTGTAGTTCTGGATTAAAGGATGCACCACCAAATCTGTCTTCAGTTCATCCCATCTCCAACCCCACACAGAAATCTGCCTGCCTTTGTCTTCTGAGTGTAAATATTGAAGGCATGTACCAGCACTGCCTGCTATTTCAACTTTTTACTGCAGATATTTTGCCCAAAGGTTTTGTTTGTGGATTAACCACTGAGAAGGAGGGAGTGCTGTCAGGGTTCTAAAATGGCTGTGGCCCAACAGGCTAGGCCACTACCAGTGAAGTAATCTATAAACACAGGGCAATGATAATGGCTGACAACTACTAAGACCTCGCCTTGCGCCACAAACTGGGCCAAGTACTTTATATCCATTGACTCATTTAATGTCTCAACAACATAAGAGACACGAGGTGGAAGTAATTACAAAATTAAAGAGCAGGAAGTAGCTTGCTCACTATCACACAGCTCCTGTGTGGGGAACTGGGACCTGAACTCTAAACTTCAGAGCCCACCAGAGTGTGGTGAAATGCTCTTGGCACTTGGTGGGGGTGTGAACCAATCCTGGAATCAGTCTTAGGGAGACATTTACCCTTCTTCCTCTCTAGGACAGGAAACTGAGGCTCCTAAATAGTTGATTCGAATCCTACCTGTCTGAAGCTAGCTCACCCCACTCTACCACACAAAGCGATAGATTGCCGCTCAGAATTCTTCCGGGCGTGTCTTGACTAGAGGGAGAGATTATCTTTTTGCTCAAGGGTCCTTTCTTTGCTTAATCCTATTTATACCCGTTTCACTCACACTGCAGACAAAATCATTAGAACAAGAAACCAGATTTCTGGAGAAGAAATTTGTGTGTTTAAAGTCAGTGTTGCACAACTCTGGGAATACACTCAAAAAGCACCAAACTGCTTAAGTGGAAAACTATATGGTTATGTCAGTTATATCTCATTAAAACTATTTGTTTTGTAGCCCCTTCAACAAGGGTTCTGAGGAGATGGCCAGTCACTAAAAGTACTGGCTCCTAAGAAGGCTCAGGTTCGAATCCCTGTACCCACATGACTGCTCACAACCTGTTGTACTCCAATTCCACAGAATCTAACACCATCTTTTGGACCTCTGTGGAACCAAGGCAAAGACATATACTCAGGCAAAACACCCAATACAAAATAATTAACTTAAAAAACATGAACAGATTTTTTTTTTTGAGTGATTCCAGATAGGCTTCTGGAAGATAAAAGACTGACACACAGAGAATGGCAGGCTAAGGTGATCTCCATTGAGGTTCATTTCTTTTCTACCCTACATTGTTTACCCTTGTACTAAACACAAAACACAAGAGGAAAACCCAAAAACAGTGAAAACAGTTAAACAGTGACTTATGTTTTGAGTTGAAGTTCCCAGAGAAATGTGAAGTTTTGGTGTTAAAAAATTGACTTTTCACTTAAAAAAAAGTTTGCTGAGCAAGGTGCCCTACATTTGTTATTTGAGCCCTTTATAGGCTGAGGTAGGGGGAGCAGAAATTTTAAGCCAGCCTCAGTTATGTAGTGAATTGGAGGACAGCCTGTGCTACATAGAACCTAGCTCAAAACAACAATAGGGTAGTCACATGAGATGGTTCGGGGTACCTGAGCTCCATTTCTGGGTCCCACCAATGGTCCTCTGACCTTCACCTGTGCAAGTGTGCTCACTCGTACAAAATAGAATTAGAAAGAAAGTCAAAAATAAAGGAAGAAAAAGGAAGAAAGGGGGGAGGAGGGAGAAGGGGGGGAAAAAGAGGGGGAGCGGAAGGAAGGAAGGACCTATGAACCTACAAAAACCGGGCTAGCAGAGGCCCTGGCGTGGAATCCTAGCAGTCTATGGAAGCTGTGGCACAAAGATTGTTCCGAGTTGGAGGATATCCTTCGCTACAGAGTTAAGCCTGTTTAAAACAAAACTTAAAAAAAGTAATACTGTTTCCTTTTGTAAGGTACTCCGAGTGCAATTCCTGGTTTCCAAGCTTCACTTTGAAATCATTTGCCCCCGCCCTCAAGTGTTTGGCTGTCTTCTTCAAACTTGGTGGTAAATGGAATCAAAGTTAAAACGCGGACCGGATTGAACTCGGCGCGGGTGAACAGTGTGGCCTCTGCATCCACCCTACCAAGCCGGCTGTCCCGATTCCTCGCGGCCTTGGCGTTGCGCGCGGGTTCCGCAGGGTCTGCGCCGGTAGCCGTGCGGCCCGGAGCCGGCCGGTGGGTGCGCACGCAGCGCGGTCGCCCCCGGGTCACGTGCGGCAGTCCCGGGAGTCTGCAGGAATGTAGCGACGCGCAGGGAAACTTTCCCCGAGGGCCGCGGGCTGCGGATTCGGTGCGGGCGGGCGCGCAGAGGAAGGAAGAGCGTCGAGGAGGCGGAGCCCGCGAGGCGCGCGGGCGGGCGCTCCTCGCAACTTTTTAGTTTGGGCGTCTGGAGCCGAAGTTTCTGTCTCAGTTGGGACGCCGCCGCGGTCCGGGGCGAAGAAAGGGAGGAAGGAAGGAGCTCGCGGAGGGGAGAGGAGGGGAGGGGAGGCGGCCTCGGGCAAGGAGTGCAGGGCGATGCGGGCGCGCGTCGCAGCCCCCCGAACCTGAGCGCAGCGCCCCGAGCGTCGAACAAGGCCGCAGCCATGGAGCCCGCGCAACAGCCGCCGCCCCAGCCGGCCCCGCAAGGCCCCGCGCCGCCGTCCGTGTCTCCGGCCGGGACCCCCGCGGCCCCGCCCGCACCCCCGGCCGGCCACCAGGTCGTGCACGTTCGCGGGGACTCGGAGACCGACTTGGAGGCGCTCTTCAATGCCGTCATGAACCCCAAGACGGCCAACGTGCCTCAGACCGTGCCCATGCGGCTTCGCAAGCTGCCCGACTCCTTCTTCAAGCCGCCTGAGCCCAAGTCCCACTCGCGACAGGTAAGGGTACCCCGGGGGCGCGGGGCCGCGTGGGGGTGCGGTGCTGGGGGTTGTTTTCGCGGAGTTGGCCGTGCGGGGGGGGTGCACAATGCGCGCGCCTCCGCTCCGCACCTTCGCTCCGACGGGGGTGGGGTGGGGGAGGGGGCCGGCGTCTTGTGCGGGACCCCAGCCGGGGGGACCCGGTCTTCCCTTCCCGCGCCACTGGAGTCTCCCGTGGAGCCGCGTTAACTGCCCTCTTGTTTTCGCGTGCCGGTGAGGGGTGGGGGTTGAACTGGTCCATTGAGTTTCTGGTTCCTTCTCCCGGTCCCCTCCCCCTCCCTCTCCCGAAAGCTTTTCTGTTCTCGCGGCCCAGGCGCTCTCCGGGTGCAGGGTTCGGGCTCCCCAGCCCGAGCGAAGCTCCCTCGACCCCCTCCCCCCACTCGCCTCCGCCGTGCCCTGGAACTCGCGCGGGCGGGATCCTTTCACGCTCGGTGGGCTCACGTGTCCCTTTCCTAATCGTAACCTATTATTGACGGTTCGGCCGGAAAGCTTTTAAATGAGCCACGTCTGTGTGTTGCGCAGGAGCTCGGCTGCGCTCACGGTGCAGAGGTTTCTGCGCCGGCCTTTGATAGCGCGTTGCAGGTTGACTCATAGGCCGAGTTCTGCCTGGCTCAACTGTGATTAAAGGTAATGTTTGGGAAGCAATGACTAATTCCAAGCTCGCCATTGCTTTTTAACTGACTGCGGATGTGAACATGGCTGCTTGTCTGTATCCACGACGCCTGGTTATTTTCCCAACTGGATCCAGCACAGAAGTGAAACCGTTTCAAAGTATTAACATTCCGATAGGTCCTGGTAGATTTCTTTAGTGTCGCTCCCCCCTCTTTTAATTACTTAATTTTTAAAGAACTTGCTTTAGGCTAAAGCAGCACAGGAACTTTGCCCAAAACTTAATTGGTTTTCCAAACACTGCCATGTCGTTAGCCCACTCGGGCTGTAACTTGAGTGGAAAGAAGAGTTGCCGCCCCCACTCCAGCCCCCCTCCGAGGCAGGCTTGCTGTAGAACGGGGTTTTTGGAGCTTCGAAAATCTCGATTAGCCTCCCTACAAAAAGCCTCCTAAGGAGGAAAGAAAAGTTATTTAGCTGCTCGCCTAAATAAACTCTTAATTTATAACAACAGTAGACCTAGATACTATTTGCTCCCTCCCCCACAAGGGAGTTTCTGTACTCGCTGAACTAAACGTATGTGACATGCAGTCGAGAAACGGCTGGGGAAACTTTGAAGGAATACACAGATTGAACGCTCCATTTTGTAGCACTTAGAAGTCAGAAGGAATGAACCCAGGAAATTGTACTTGTAATACTGGCTTCCACTGGGCCGTTCGTGGGTACATTTGCCTTCTCTCTAAGCGTTTTAAGAGAGCTGTTCGTCAATAAATTTACCTTTTCTGTGCGCTAATGGTTTCCTAAAATTCAATCTATCTGGAAACTCAAAAACGGAGTTTTCCTATGGGGCTTTAAATGACTGCTGGGTCTTTTCAGTTTCCTTATCAACATGACTGTAGAAAAACGTTTTGATAAACCCTAATTCCAATAAAAGGATTAGGCTATGAATGGCATGTATCCGAGTTTGTAAATAATCATCTACAGGCCCCTGCCTGAGGATTTTTATATCCCTATGTCCTCTGGCTTGGAAAAACTAATTTACAGATACGTTTATTCCTGATACCTGTCTAACACTGGTCTGGTTGGACCCAAATTTGAATCATTGGGGTCTTTGCAGATTTTTCCTTTGTCCCTCCCCTAGCTGTGTGTGAATCCACAAATTATAATTGAATTGATAAAGTCTCTCTTCTCTAGGCACAAAAAGAGTTAGCCTATTATTCTCTTCATTGGGGAGCTTTTAGTTAGCATTGGTGCAGTTTGGAGACTTTGAATTTATTAAATGTTGTATAATTTATAATGGTTGACTTATCACATTTGTTCACAGTCAAAAAAGTGACAGATGGGGGAACATTAGATATTTACAACAAAGAAAAAAGTGCACAGTCATCCCCAGGTTTTGTTCTAGAACCTGGAAAAGTAACCACACTGCTTAGAAAAGTACTGATTCGTTTGGGTTATGTGGGATAAGCATTATTCTTTACCACTAAATAAAGTTATTATGCCTAGTATTGTTTTCACATTGTGTAGGAGGTAGACATTCATTCAGATGGACTGTTCATCAGTAAAATAACATTTATAATGCCTATTACATTTTTGTAACTTAAAAATGGTCTATTTGGACACCTGGTGTAAACATTAAAGTTTGCATTTGATACTTAGATATTTGGTTGTTGTGACATACTGTTTGGAAGTTAGGGGTAGGTGCTACTGTCTCTGTTGTCAATTTTCATTTTGCTATTCCTGATAGGCCAGTACTGATGCGGGTACTGCCGGAGCTCTGACTCCACAGCATGTTCGAGCTCACTCCTCTCCAGCCTCCCTGCAGCTGGGTGCCGTTTCTCCTGGGACACTCACGGCCAGTGGCGTTGTCTCTGGCCCTGCCACTACCCCTGCAGCTCAGCATCTCCGGCAGTCCTCCTTTGAGATCCCTGATGATGTACCACTGCCAGCAGGCTGGGAGATGGCCAAGACATCTTCTGGTCAGAGATACTTCTTAAAGTAAGTGAAGACAGTGCTGGGAAGAGGCATTGTGGGAATGACTTTATTCATTTATTGTCTTTTTCAAAACAGTATTCAATTATTTATTACTCTGCTGTTGCTAAACATGGAACTCAGCCTTATAAATGGTAAACCAGCATACTTTATCATTGAGCTGTACCCCAGCTCACTCTGTGTGTGTGTGTGTGTGTGTGTGTGTGTGTGTGTCTATATATATACACACATGGCGTCTCTCTCTCTCTCTCTCTCTCTCTCTCTCTCTCTCTCTCTTTAGGGTTGGTCATATCTTGAAAGCCTGATTTATTCTTGGTTCAGAGCCTTTTTGCAGACTTTTGTGGCAAAATGAGATAATTTCATTTTGAGTTGTACCAGATTTGTTAATTAGCCTGGCACAAAACAAAACAAAACAAACCACCAAACCTGGCATAGACATGTTTTATTATCTCTATTGTGTGCCCCCCATGTTTGTGTCCATCTGTCTCTGTGTGGTGGTGGTGGTGGGCTTTAAACCAGAACCTTGTGCATTCTTTCAGCATAAATGATTGGAGAGAAGGAAATATAGGGACTTAGGGAAGAGATGACTTTACAGTACTTAAATTGTGAAACAACAAATACTTTAGCAGTATTTTTGATGTCATTTAACAGATTTTTCCCCTCAAAATGTGAAGAAAACATTAGTTGTGAGGTTTGGCCTCCAATCATGTGGTGACACACTTTGTCTTCAAAAGCAGTGTCTGCTCTGGGAAAATGTAGGCAAGACCTCCTCATTACCACTCCAGTCTTTTTGTCTTCAACAAAATGCAAAATTACATTCTTCTGAAAAGGACAAAATGAAATTTTATCCCTTCTACTTTTGACATTGGAAGTAAAACTAATTTTCTAGAGCTTATTTAAATTAAGAGTGTACAAAGTATCTCTGAGTAGTTGTTATAGACTGAAGATTATTGTATTGTTATTTGAATTGGTTAACTGGGTTGAGATAATGCAGTGAAGAACAGTGCTCATTTTGATTCAGATTTGTGTGACAATCCACGGGAACTGTAGCAGTTTTATTGGATCCGGACCCCTGTGACAACCTTGTTTTGTGTGTGACGCCCCTCCCTCCAGCCTCTCCCACCCCTGCCTGGATCTCTATTTTCAGTTGATTATCTTGAGTGAGTTGCTGCTACGTTGTGTTTAATTTTGGTTTTCCAGGCCAGGTTTCTCTGGAACTTGCTCTGTAGACCAGGCTAGTCTCTAACTCAGATTATCCTGCCACTGCTTCCCAAGTGTTGAGCTTAAAGGCTTGTACAAGATGCCCCACTTTGCTTACTACAGACTCAGGATAGATACCAGCAGGACTGGAAGAGATTTGATCTTGATCTTGGAAAGGGACCCCACTTCCACCCTTGTTTGTTTGTTTGTTTGTTTTGTTGTTGTTGTTGCTATTTTTCCCCCTATAACTTTGTCTTTTTTTTTTTTTTTTTTTTAAACCTTTCCTGATGTGCTGGTACTCATTTCAAAGGATCAGGTTTCAAGGAGAACAATAAAGGGCCAGAGACTAGGAAGTACACATGAGCCTGGTAAACTCATCCACTGGAACCCACGGGAGCCAGACCGGTCCTGCTTTAAGCAGCCTCCAAAGTAAATGATTTGGAAGAGGGGCTGGCTGTGAGAGATGTGTCCTGAAGGGGAAGGGAGGGGAAACAAACCAGGTTGTTAGGGAGGAAAAGAAAGGCTTAGACTTGCTGAACTCCTCCCTGCTGTGTCCCATGCTGACCTGGGGAGATTTTGAACAGCTTACTAGCCTGCAGGCCTTCAGTTGTGGCTGTGCTGTGAGCAGAAGGCTAAAGAGCAACATTTATGCTGTTCTTCCTCTTGTGGTTTCTTAAAATTGCTTGTTTGGGGACATCTGCATTTTCATTATTTGAGTGAGTGGTCCTTTTTTGGAGCTGTAGTAAACCTCATTGTAGATTCTTGCTTTTAAGAACTTTGGATGATTCTTTCCACAAAAAGTAATTGCTTCGTGGATGGATTTGTGTAGGTACTGCATACTGGCTCCATCTCCCCACTCTGCACCCTCACCCCTTTCCAAGGTGGCTGGAAAGAAGGTAAACTAGGTCAAACTCTGACTTCCTATAGAAGAAGCAAGCACTAGCAGGAAGTGAGGAAACTTACTGTTTCTGAGGTTGCCAGTGGAAGTCAGAGCTGCTTCTGTGATAAATGAATGGGCCTTTGGTTCTACAGAGCCTTTTCACACTGTGCTCTGAAGTAGAAGGCTTTGGCCTGAGGGGTGGGTGACCTTACAGCAGGTGAGCTGAGTCACTGGGTCTGATAAAGATCACGTGGAAACCTCTGAGAATTAGATGTAGAAGATGGTGTCTAGTCTTTGGTAGTTTCTGAAGAGTAAACTGCTTTGTCAGCAGTATGCAGTTTGGAAAAGAGATGTGAAGCAGAACTTTTTCTCTTTGAGCTGGTTTCACGGGTGTTAAGTGTAATTGTCATAAGGAGCTGTTAGGTACCAAACGGATGCATGATGTTAGCATCTTCCTGACTGAGTAGGAGACGATGATAAACAGCTTTTGGTGCCAAGTAGCTATCTTAGTTTTTAGAATTGTTCTCTTCACAGTCAGTACTTTACTTTTGTTTGAGGTTCTTGTAAAGTCCCATGTGATGGAAGGAAGGGACTGACTGCTGTGTGTTGTCCTTCGATGATGTGTCCGTATTCACACTCATGTGCACCCAGACATGCATAAACAAGAGCTGTAATAACATTTTCAAAAGAATACTCCTGCCCAGCCAGCTGTGGGATGAAGACTGAACCAGCTCATTCCAGCCGTGAAAACTAAATAACCCTTTTCTTTATCTTTTCAGGTACTTATTAGAACTATCTTTTAAGTTACAGAGTATGTCATTTCTTGAGATTTGTACTTGGCAGGAAGAATTCTAATCCCAAATGGTCCAAGCTGGCAAGATGATGTAACCTGAGAGATCTGGGAGAATTGTTGACTTGGGAACAGCTAATTGTTACCTTGTGACTGTCAATGAATGAGTTTGGAAGTCAGTTGGCCCATCCTCCAGTATCAAGGCCATCCGTCTAATTGCTGTGATTGGTGTTAAAGCCTGCCCTAGGTCAGGGAGATCTAGAGACTTGGACTTTATATTGGCAAATGATAGGGGTGGATCTATATATAATTCAAGCACCTTCATTCTGGACAGGAACCCAGACTCTGGACATGATGTTGTGCCTAAAAAGTCTCAGTCTTTGTAGATATTACATCTTGGCCACTGAACTTAATGACTTAGTTTGAAACTAATTTCACCTTGAGTTTTTATTTTAAAAGAATCAATTCCCTTTATAGCTCAGCACTTCTGCAGGTTTTCCTGTAGGAAATAGTTCTTCAAGTATTTGGTCAACAACTTCCTATTTCTTTTATAAGCTGCTGAATAACTTCCTGAATTAGCATTCTATAATATCTTTGGTTACAAGGGATGCTTCTACTTTTCATTTTATTGTATTAAATCTGGTACCTTGTAACCATTGCCAAGTAAAAAGAACATATTGTAAACTGTGTACCATAGAGGCGTCAGAATTTGATATGCCAGATGTGATCCAGTAATTTAATACATTTGTAGATATAGTTGTGTTTTTGTTTTTGTTTTTTCTTGAGACAGGGTTTCTCTATATAGCCCTGGCTGTCCTGGAACTCACTCTGTAGACCAGGCTGGTCTTGAAATTAGAAATCCGCCTGCCTCTGCCTCCCCACCACGCTAGGCTCTAATAGTTTTAAGATTTGTGTGTGTGCGTGTGAGATTTTCTGAATAGAAACCAGTTCTACTGTTTTTAGTCTTTGAGTTTCAAAG
This sequence comes from Mus minutoides, assembly GCA_902729485.2. Lineage (NCBI taxonomy): Eukaryota > Metazoa > Chordata > Mammalia > Rodentia > Muridae > Mus > Mus minutoides. Next base: position 1,041,289 of record LR753350.1, on the reverse strand, counting down.
GGCTGTGTTTTGTTGAAAGTTGTACAGTATTTTAGGGGGTGGGAATATAGTTCTGATACAGCAAGCATAAGGCCCTCAGATTGCTCAAGCTTTCCAGGGCAGAATGTGGTGGGAGGTGCAGATAAAGGCAGTGAGATGGTTTAGCAGATAAAATCCATGTTCAGCAAACTAATGCCCTGACTTTAATTCCTAAATCCAAGGTAGGAGGAGAAACATCTCCCCAGAGTTGTCTGATCTCCACACGTGGCCGCATTTTTAGTGTCTCTCACTGTCTCACCAACACAGAGTAATGGTCAATTTGGGAAAAAAAAAAAGAAGAAGGCTAGGAACCAGCTACCGTAGCTTACCCAGCAGAAACAGGGAAACAGATGGATGTCTGAGTTTGGGGCCAGGCTTCATGAAGAGACCCTGTCTCCAAAAAAAAAAAAAAAAAAAAAAAAATCACTCTGCTCAAAAAAAATACATAAGATAGAAAGAGGGAAAATTAAATGGATTATGGTTTTGAATGGCTTTTTAAAAGTATGTACACGTTATTAACTAGAGTATCTCATTCCATCATTTCAGAGGGTTATTTTCTTAGATTTTTGGGGAGTTACTCTACATGGAGCTTAGCTGCTACAAACACAAACCATACCTGCTTGATGAGTCGGGTTTTAGTAGTTGACACTTTATTAATTCCTTTCGAGAGTGTGTGTGTGTGTGTGTGTGTGTGTGTGTGTGTGTGTGTGTGTGTGTTGGGGGGTGTTTAAAACAGAGTCTCAAATGTGGCTCTGGCTGTCCTAGAATTCACTCTATAGACCAGGCTGGCTTCAAACTCAGGCCCATCCCTCTGCCTCTTCCAATTACTGAGATTAAAGGTATGGGCCACCCAACACTAGCAGTAGTTGACACTTTAAAACAATGTAAAACAAAACCTTTCTGAAACCCTGAAATCAGCTTTCTTTAGTAATGTAAAGGAATATTTTTAATTGCAGTTAGAGAAAGAATGTAAATTAGACCCTTAATGGTTCTGTTCTACCCACATGGTTTTCTGGCTTAAGGCTCTGGGGTAGAGGTTAGCTCTGGTTTTTCTTTGTGTTAGGCTCTAAGTTATATGCTTGTATGAGGTGAGGTGTTGTGAGTACCCCAGGGTAGCCTCCTTTACCTTCCAATCATCCCATGATGGCCTTGAACTCCTGTTAATCCTCCTGTCACTGGTCACCAGTATGTGTCACCATGCCTAGTTGAGTGCATTTTTAGAGTGTTGTTTTGGCAGACTTCTCCAGGCTCCTGTGGTGACTGGGATATGGAGCTGCCTTTGAAGAGGACAGCATGGGCAGCTGTCAAAGAGGTGGGGCAAGAGGAGATGGGCTTTTTGTAAAGAAAAAAAACAGTAGTCATTTTTTTTGCATTCATGGCACTGCCCTCACTTATCATGAAACTGATAGGACAGGCTTAAGTCCGTACACGTATGTTCTTGTCATGGTGTATGCTATAGGGAGGTCAGAGTATTCGGAAATTAGTTCTCTTCCTTTACCACATGGGAACCTAGATAGGTGGACCTTGTGGCAAATCCAAAGTATATTGCTTTTAGTAACAGGGAATGCTACTGGGAAGAGGCAGAAGTTTGAGCAAAAGGTGTGGCTGAGAACAAACACTCCTAGGCCTGCTGATGAGAGTATTTTGAAGGTACTTGTTTCCCATAGTTTTATTTATAAGCCAATAGTTTGGGATTTAATTTGAAGGGAGGTCAATTAAGAAAGGGCCTCAGTCCTTTTCTGTCAGATGAAAAGGCAGTAGCCCTCCTCTTTTGGCTTGCATTCTCTAGAGGTGAACACTGGTGAGCCTTTTCGGTGTTTTTTTTCACCTCTGTAAACCTAGGGTTGGTTTGGTGGGGTGTGCGTTCATGCGTGTGCGTGCGTCAGCATCCTCAAGGCAGGCTCTGTTTCTTTCTGACCTGGAGCCCCAGGACTCCTCCCTAGCTCCCCTGCAGAAGCAGCTCCACACCTGGCTTTCTGCACTGAGAGCTGGGTGGTAGCTACCTCACCGACAGGACCATAGCTAGCCAGCCTGCCCTTATAAACGTTGTAAAATGTACTGTTCTTCTGTTCCATTTTCCTCACCCCCTTCCTTTGCCCTCTTGGAGTAACTGCTAGATATTTATGTATTTTTAACAATATTTTTAATATTGTTAGGACTATTTATTTGGGGTTTTCCTATTGCAGATATGTATAATAACTACTGTGCATTTTTCCCCCTGAACAATTTTTACATTTTCTTTAGAATTGTTGCTTTTCCCCCTCCTTGGACGCTTGCCAAGAGTTCTTTGTGTTCCCAATCTGGATTACTTCAGCTTGTAGCTTTAGAGTCCTAGGGGCTGGCTGTGGGCTGCCACTGCGAGACACTGCTCACTTAGTTGGACTCTAATTCCCTCCCTTGGTTTGGTCACTCTAACTCACTGTTCAGAAATCTGCAGAGAAAACTGCCTAGACTCACAGCCAGTGACTGAGACTCTTAACTTTTAATCAGCAGTTTGGGTTGTAGAATTTTGAGGGCTAGATTCTATTTTACTCTAGTTTCTAGTTTTACTGATAAGTTAAAGCTACTTTTCCACAGCCCTTAGGAACTCTTAGTTTTTGTGGTCTCTCATGAAGAGCCCAGGTCAGTGTGAGAGAGGCCCTCATGGTTTACAGTGCAACTTTTGGCCTGCAGGCTGAAGTGTCTCCTGGTTCCCAGAGAAGTCCTCCTATATTCCTGGGCTGTGTCAGGATCTTAGGTTTTCTTTGTTTGATTGTGTTGGTTTCTTTCCTTTTCATGATTAATTTTTATGTGCATTGGTGTTTTGCCTACATGTGTGTCTGTGTGAAGTTGCCAGATTCCCTAGGAACTGTGAGCTACCCCATGAGTGTGGGTGCTGGGAATTGATCCATGGTTCTGGCTGCTCTGGAAGTGTTCAGTGCTCTTAACTGATGAGCTGTCTCTCCAGCCCTGATCTTTGATTTTCTTATCAATCCCAAAACTTCTTCAACTTTGCTTTTAATGGTTTAGTTGATTTTTGTCCCTCTCAAAGATATTTATTGTGGTGGCACATACCTTTAATCCCAGCACTTGGGTGGCAGAGGTAGGCGAATTTCTGAGTTTGAGGCCAGCCTGGTCTACAGAGTGAGTTCTAGGACAGCCAGGGCTACACAGAGAAACCCTATCTTGAAAAACAACAACAACAAAACAAACAAACAAAAAAGATAATTATTTTTGCTAGGCATGGTAGTATATGCTTGTAATCCCAGCACTTGGTAAGCTAAGACAGGAGCATTGTTGTTTGAGGCCAGCTTGAACTATATAGCAAGGTCTACAAGCCAGCCCTGACTACAGTGAACCCTCCAGAAATACGAGATAGAGACACAGACAGACAGGGGTGAGGGCGGGGAAGCAAGCATGCAAGAGTGGGAGAGTACTTCTTGATTTTGGGGTCCCATTTCTGAGTTTACTGTAATGCACCTTCACCCTCTTTACAGTTTCCTTTGCCCTCTTGGCTTCACGCACGGTACCAAGACTCTGAGGTTTGAGGTTGGCCGAGACCGGGAATTTGGTATTGTTGTTACTCCTGCTTCTAGCCTGTTTCTCTAAATGAAAGTCTATCAGACTTTTCTCTAGTGTCCTTGAGTAATGTGACTGGTGTGAACACTGTGTTGGGTACCAGTCAGTGTTCTTGAACTGATCAGTGGCTTCATCCATGTTCTTGGTTGTACTCAATGAAAGAACACAGAGCCTCTGGCCCCACTGGGGAACACAAATGTACATCTCAACTTTTGCTTTGACTTGATAAAGATTTTATTATTATGTTTACTAAGTCACATTTATTTAGTTGTCCATGTGTTTAGATCACATGGCAACCTGTAGGACATGGTTCTTTCCTTTTCTTGTCTTGGCTCCAGGGTTGAAACTCGGGTTGTCAGGACTTGGCAGCAGGCCTTGGTTTCCGTTTGGTTTTGTTTTCAGAAAGAACCTGCCCCAGAACTGCCAGTGTAGACCAGGCTGTCTTCAAATTCAGAGATTTATCTGCCTGCCTCCCAAATGCTTGTATTAAAGACATGTGTCCTGCTTATTTTTTTTTAAAGATTTATTTATTTAATGAATATGAGTACACTGCAGCTGTCTTCAGACACACCAGAAGAGGGCCTCAGATCCCATTACAAATGGTTGTGAGCCACCATGTGGTTGTTGGGAATTGAACTCTGGACCTCTGGAAGAGCAGTCAGTGCTCTCTACCGCTGAGCCATCTCTCCAGCCCCATGTGTCCTGCTTATTAAGACAGGGTCCCACATAGGTTGGCCTGGTCTAAGCTCACTTTGTAGTCCAGTCTATCCTTGAACTCTGGGCAGTCTTTTCTGTGTCAGCCTTCTAAGTGTAGAAATATAACCCTGCCACTCCATGCTTGTTTAACTCCATGCTTGTTTAACTGGGTTAGAGCTGTGAGGACACAGAGGTCACAGCTGCCCTCTCTGCCTCTGAATCCCATGACAGTGCTTGGTATATAGTTGGTGGTCATTACAAAAAAATGAGTGAAGAATGGATGTATCTCTAAGTGTCTTCTCTTTGTGAACTACTACAAATATTTGTGTGTGTGCGCATGCGTGTATTTGTATACACACACACACACACACACACACACAAACGAATACATGGATATTAGGTATCTGGATATCAGGGGACCCTCTTTGGGTTCATTCCTTGTGTTTGTATGAGTTCTTCCATGGAGCAAATGATGGTAGGAAAGGAGCTGCTGCGTGTTTAACTAGTTGTGCACTCGGTGTTCTACTTTCTATGGTGGACATGCTTCCTTTTTTGGGTCCACATATGTGTGCAGAGACCAGAGGAGTCATTCTTCTGGTGCTGTTCACCTTTTTGTTCTGAGTGGGCTAGACTGGCCAGGGAGCCTGGGGGACCCAATCACCTGTCTAAGCTTTCTCACCCTTTTCTCCTCTGTGGGCTCCGGGGATCAAACTCATGTCCTTGTACTTGAAAACGTTCTCTCTTATTAACCAAATTCTTATCTCCCCCCCCCCACCCCAAGTGCTTTTTAATGGCTAACTCAATGAAGTCACTTATGCTCAGTCTTACACGGACCATTGTCATTTTCTCAGACTAGTGTCCTGCCCCGCCCCTGTATTAACCATGGTCATAGAGGCATTTTTGGAGAGCGCCTTAGAGGTTCAGGAATCACAAGTTGAATAGGTCTCATCTCCATTTTGTTCAGTGGGGGAATGCCATCCAGGGGATGATGCCACCCAGAACCAGAACCATGGCTGTTGTCAGAGAATGCTCTGGGGGAGGTGACCAGCTATGAGGGTGAAGTATTGACTGCTGTGACCATGGGAGTGTGGGCCAGTGAAACATGGTTGTCTGCACTTGCTTCGAAAGAGACATCCCAGGACATGCTTGGAAAGATGAGCAGCAGTGACAGGCACACCTCCAAGTGCTTCTGTGGGGCTTTGTGCTTGGTTGGTTTGGGGTTTTTCACAGGGTTTCTCTATGTAGTTCTGGCTGTCCTGGAACTTGCTCAGACTGGCTTCAAACTCAGAGATCTGTCCACCTCTGCCTCAGATGATAAGACATGATCCACTGCTTTGTTTGTTTATAAGATGAAAAGAAAATTCCCCACAAAAGAGGTGGGGAGCTGTTGAAATGCAGATGTTTGTTTTCTTCTACACATGCTCAGACTGATACCAGTTGTGTTTCTGAAATCCTGCAGCTTGGATGGGCTCCAGGTGATGAAACTGGGTGTTGTATACCACTCATCTGCTGGAGTAGGGCATGGGCTTTCCTGTTGGACTAGTTACTAAATCTCTTATGGGAGGAAAACAAAACCACTGTGCTTGAGGACAAGCTTGCTCTGGGATGCCTTTGTGTTGCACTTTTGAGTTAGTACTGACATACTTCAGTTTAGAACTTGTGGGCCAGCAAAGCCAGTTTACCTGGTAAAAGCACCTAATTGCCAAACATGGTAGAAGAAGAGAGCCAACTCTCACAAGTTGTTTTGTGACTTCCACAGGTGTGTGTCACAGAGAGACACAATACACAAGTTTAATACATTTTTTAAAAGACTATATACCTGGGCTTGGAGGCGGGGTGTGTGGTTCAGGGATAGAGGAATACCAACTCCCACTTAGAGCACTATGTATCTGCATATAGGCACATAAGAGCATAGCTATCAGTAGGGGAACCCCCTTTACTTCAGACCACACAGTGGTTTTTTACCACAGAAAATCCAATCTCTGGCATTTCTTAGTTTGCTCATTTTGATGTGGTAACAGTTTCTTCCTGCTCATCTCTTGGTTTTTCAAGACCAAGTTGATTTTAGACTGGTCTGTACACTACATAGCACCCAGGCTGACAGCAGTCGTCCCACTGCTGCCCCAAGCTGCGGAGAGTTTCAGGCTTTCTTCCTGAAGCGTTAAATTGCTTTTCTTTGCATTCATATGTGCTCCATTGTCTGCTTGTTTCATAAGTTTGTGGTCTTTATGTCACAGGCAATATTAAGAGCTTGCTGGATGCCGCTCAGTACACTTGGAGCCATGGAACCTCTACCATATGTTGACATGTTTGGTGTTCCTCACTGTGGGCTTACTTAGCTACAAGCTCTCTAAAGGCAAAAAGATACCTCCTAGATTTGCTCTTTAGTTTGGAGTCTATTGATCAGTGGTCATCCTGGTTGATACCTATGGCCCTGGTGTAATTATTGTCCTTACTCTCCAAAGTTGTGTGGTTTGATGCTAACACACCTTTCTGAAAGCACCATGGAGCCACTGTGCAGGTTTTCTCGTCACTGAGACAGTACCTCTAGGGGAAAGAGGACTCATTCAGTTCACAGTTGGACAGTGGGGAAGGCATGACTGCTTTCCTGGCAGTGGGAGCATGAAGTGACTGACTCACCTGTCAGCTAACCAGTAAGCAGAGAGCCAGAGCCCTCCAACCCCAACTATCTCCCAGGTAAGATCCCAAGCTCAAAGGTGCCACAACCTCCCTAAACTTTAGCTGCTAGCTGGGTAGCAATGTTCAAATATGTGAACATTGTGGACAGTTCACATCCAAACAACACAAGGTAACTGGAATATTTACTTCCTGTAATTTTTTTCCCCCAAAGACTGTTCTTGAACTCCTGATTATCTTCCTGCCTGTTTTCCCGGGTTCTAGGATTACAGGCAAGGGTTACTACAGTTAGCTTCTAAAAATAATTTTGTCATTTCTTATCTTCCTCCTCCCATTATTACTCTGTATCGATGCCTGGCTGTGAATTCCCTATGTAGCATGAGCATGACCTTGAACTTCTGATCTTCCTGCTACCTCCTGAGTGCTGTGACCCAGAGCCAGGTGTGTTAAGCAAGTATTCTCCTAACTGAGCTCTACCCCAACCCAATTGTTTCGGTTTTGAGGCAGAGCTTCATTGTATTGCCCAGGCTGTTTTGAAACCCAAGATCTTCCTGTCTCGGTGTTACCAGTTCCCAGGGCCAGTTTATTTCTTAAATGGCAGTTGAATAGATGGTGATCTTGGAAATTCCTTTTTATCCGTTAGGCCGGTTGTTCACTATAAACCAGCACATCCAATCACAGAAATGATGTTGTTTTTCTTTCATTTTAAAATTTTATCTGTATGAGTGTTTAGCCTGCATGCATATGTATGGATAGCATGTATCCTTGGTATCCACATAAATTATAAGAGGGCTTCAGATTCCCTGAAACTGGTGGTTGTAAGCCACTGTGTGGGCATTGGGAACAGAACTCCAATTCTCTGTAAGAGCAATAAATGCTCTTAACTTCTGAACCATCTTTCAAGGTCCCCTCCCCCCCCCCCCCATTTTGAGATGGTATGACCTTGCTAGATAGACAAAACTGGTCTTGTTGAATTGGGAGCATTGGGACAGCCTCTTCTACTCTGTAGTATTGGGGTTGCAGGTGTGTACCACCACCACACCTGCTTTATGTGTTTATTTTTAAAATAGTCTTGTTATATGGTTCCAGGCTGACCTTGAGTTGTCAGTCTTTCCTATCCCCTCAACTTCTGAAGGTCCATCTGGAATTAATTACAGACCTGTGTCACCATGCTGTGCAGTCACCATGCCAGGGTTCTTACTTACTTCTTTGATTGTTTTTATGAGACTTAAAATATCAGCATAGCTCTTTGCATCACTGCATGAATTCAGTGAATCTTTCCCTCCCAAGATTTTACCTGGGAACTCCTGAGTGTCTGGCAGTCAACCAAACTCTATTCTTAGCTGTATTTTCATTCTGAGACATGATTTAAGTTTCCCAAGCTGGCCTTGAGCTTAGTCTCAGTCTCCCACATGACTGGGGTTATAGACTCGGACCACCAGGCCTGGCTGGCTAAGTTCAGATATTTCTATAGCAGTATGGATCTGTTGTTTGACTAGACTACAGGCTTAACTGTTGCACTGTGGAGAAACATGAGGTTGTTAAGTAATATTGTTGCAAAGTGTTCGTGTGCCTAGGCAGGATCTACAAGTATGTGAATAGGAATCAAGTGTCTAGACTCACTCAAAATGAAATTGCAGTGGGACATACAGCATATGTATCTTTATTTGTGCTTATTTACTAGTGTTATGTATCTGAACCTATCAGGACCTTCCTGTCTCTGCCTTCCATCTCATCAATGCTTGGGTTATAGGCATGTACCACCACACACACTTTTTAATGTAAGTTCTGAGGAACCAGACTCATGTCCTATTTCCTACAAAGCAAACTTTACTAACTTAGCTATCTTTGAGCTTAGATTTCCTTTTATGAATTTGATGAGCGAGAGGATCCTAGTTGTTCTTACTGGGGAGTGGTGTGGTACATGCCTTTAATTCCAGGACTCAGGAGGCAGAGGCAGGTGGATCTCTGAGTTTGAGGCCAGCTTCATTTACAGAGTGAGTTCCAAAACAGTTAGGGTTACACAGAGAAACCCTCTCGAAAAACAAACAAAACCAACTAACCAACCAAAGAGTTCCCTGAAACTGTTATCTGCAATGCTCACCTCTCTGGAGTGGTGGGCGGGTGGTTCTGCTTCCATCTTCAGTAGACACTGGCATCTGGAGCTCTGTCCTGCCTTGTCTTCCTGTTTCTGTGCTGGACGCACTCCATGGTTGCAGAGTTAGGTACTTGCTGGTGGTGAAGATTCCACTTACTCAGCCTGCACTGTACTGTTTTGATGTGTGGCCTTCAGGTTTGAGAATTAACCCTTCAAACTCTGCTAAGGACTTCTTGAAGGCGTGAGGTTGCCACCACACCTTTTTGAAAGTTGCTATCTCTGAGCCTTCCAGTATGTGAAAATCGTATGAACACCATCTTTCTTGCTTTCTGGTCTTGATGCCAAAAGTACATTAAAGATTGGGAGTTGACCAGCATGGTTGGAACTTAGTTCTGGTTGGTGTTTATTTGTTCCCAGCTTCAGGCACCAGAGGCTTAGCCAGTTAGCATTGACTGAATCAAGTTAATCTTGATTGATTTATTAATCTATTATTATAAGTCCCATTCTACAAAGTTGTGGAATATTCATTTTTAAGTTGATTCCTCTGTAGTGTTATTTGTTGGCAGTAAAGGAATTAAGCTTATTAGTTTAGCAGGTTCATCCAAATATCTATGGGTAGAGAACTTGGACTCTGATGTGTCTGTGACCTTTCATTTGGAATTCTTCCAATCTTACTATATGTTTGAAATTTCCATAATAAAATTTTGAGGCAGAGGTATTTATGAAAAGTAGTGTTTGAAAGGGTTTTTGCTTTTGTTGTCTCTTTCCCTGTGTGAATGCACAATAAAGACAAGCTCCAGTTGATGCTGAGGCTGTAGGATTCCTAGCACACACATGGATTCTTTTCCCCCACATAGTCAAAAGTTCTTTTAAAGGCTTGAAAATATTCAGAGTAATCAAAATTTCTTAATAAATAAATAGTACAGTTTTGAAGTCTAGACAATTAATATGATCCTAAATAATAAATTATATTTCAAAAATATACTTTAAGCAGTAGGGATATAACTAGGCTCCTTTTTGTGTGTGTGTATTAAAACACACACACACAAACATATATGTGTGTGTGTGTATATATATATATATATATATATATGTGTGTGTGTTTTTGAAACAGTTCTCTGTGTAATGCTGGATGTTCTAGAACTTACTTTATAAACCAGGGTGGCCTCAAACTCAGACACCCACCTGCCTCTGTCTCCTGAGTGTCAAGACTAGAGGCCTGCGTCACCATACCCATACCTTCTGCATACCTCACCATCTACCCTCTGGTCATGTGGTACCTTCTGAACAGCAAATCCATTACCATAACATGAACAGTGACGTGGACTGTCTAATCAGCACAAAGCAATCTATATTCTAGTTTCCTAACTAGCTACAATTTTGGTTTTTCGAGACAGGGTTTTTCTGTATAGCCTTAGCTGTCCTGGAACTCTCTCTGTAGACCAGAAATCTGCCTGTCTCTGCCTCCCAAGTGCTGGGATTAAAGGCATGTGCCACCACTGCCTGGCAACTATCTACAATTTTAACTTTCTGCTGATATAAACAAAAATCTCAAGCAGCCAAAAGATATAGTGAAAAGAAAATGCAAGGCCATTTAACTAAAACTTTGTTTCTTAAACTGTAAGTAGTGTTTAAAGCATTGGGTCATAGTTAATGAGGTGCATATTCAGGCTATACCAGCTTAGATTTGCTCTAGAACATAGGACTACTCTAAAAACAAATCTGCCAGAGATGGTAGTACACACTAAATGTCACCTAGCACTTGGTGACAGAGGCAGGTAGATCTTTTATGAGTTTAAGGCCTGGTCTACAAAGCGAGTTTCAGGCTAGCCAGAGCTATATAAAAGAGACCCTGCCTGGAGGATGGATATGGAGATATATTAATCAATTAATTAATTGATTAAGTAGCCAAATATTCTTACTCATAGTTGATTATTAGTTTCAATATTCTTACTCATAGTTGATTATTAGTTTCCCTAAGGGGAAAGCAAGCATTTTTTTTTTTTTTTAAGAAACTGGTATGGTATATATGAATGATGGCTGTTTGTTCATTTTAATTCATAGAAAGCCTATAAATGAACTTTATTGTGTTTTTCCTAAAAATGCAGTACCAGTTCCCGCCCAACCACTATTTAGACAGTGGTGAACTGAATAACAGAAACCACTACTGTCATAGTCAGGATTTCCATTGCTGTAAAGAGAGACCATGACCAAGGCAATTTTTATAAAGGACAACATTTAATTGGGGCTAGCTTACAGGTTCAGAGGTTCGGTCCATTATCAATTCAGGAACTTGCAAGCATCCAGGCAGACCTGGGGCTGGAGGAGCCAAAATTCTCCATTTTGATCCAAAGGCAGACAGGAGAAGACTAGTACCCACATGGTAGGAGGATGGTCTCAAAGTCTACCCCCACAGTGACACACTTTCCAACAAGGGCACAACTTCCTGAGCCAAGCATATTCAAACCACCACAGATACCAACTATAATGACATGCACAGTTGAAAGCTATTCCATGTGAGAGTAATATCTAATTCTTTAAAGGAAGAAAAAAAAAACATAGTCAAGAAAAATGTTAAAGAGTAAGCAACCCAAAACAAGCATCTTCAGTTGTGTCTCCAGCACGTAGTGTGGCGCCTAGCTCGTGATGGAGGTTGGCTGATCCATGAGCCCTCTGTAACATGAACAGATCAAGACAGATAATGGTGAGCTTTACCAGCTCTAAGTGCAAAACTTCCCAGATAGCTATGTCTGTCTGTCTGTCTGTCTGTCTGTCTCTCGCTCTCTCTCTTTCTGTCTTGTCTGTCTGTCTGTCTGTCTGTCTGTCTGTCATATCTCTGTCCATCCCCATTAAGTTCTCACTTTATATATATAAAAAAAAAAAGAGTTTCTCATCTGAGTCTTCTCTGGACTGAGGCAGTCATAGCCCTGAAGAACTTCACAGCCTTCTGAGAGAAGAGCTGTTGGTTTTGTCAGCTGTGTTCTTTGTTGTCATATGAGTTTGGGGCCTTCTGGTTGTCAGATACAACTTAGAATTATTTGAACCCATTAAAAGATTGTGAATCCCATGTTGACTCAGATATATGGGAAAGATGCTGGTATTATTTAATACACTTACAGTTACTAAGATACTCAAGTTGGGTGCTCACTCTTTGTATCTGCAGATCTGTGTATGTGCTGTGTATACAATGCCTGATTTGGCAGATCAGCCTTAGATATTTGCCTGTGTGCATATTAGTGTTCTTGCAGGTGTTACTACACAGTACTGAAGAGATGTTTTTACCTGTGAGTCTGTTTGACGGAAAGCAAGGGCAGCTTTTGTCCATCTAGACTGCTGCTTTTCAGCAGTTAAAGGCTTTATATATTGTTTTGGGTTTGTCTTAGAAGAGCTATTTATAGAGTAGGGCAGAACTTTTATGCATCTCCCATGGGTCTCATTTTATCTTGTAAAGTGATCTTAAGTACTTGCTAAATTAATTAAGCCAAGACACCTACTATGTCCTTCAAAATAACTGCTGGTTCAAAGGCTCCCTAGTAATTCAGATGTGTGCATTCACTTGTTAAGGAGTGGTGGAATGAATGGAAAATTCTCGAAATTCAGCAAGTCCTTGTTATCTATCTACTTTTTCCTGTCATCAAACAGGGTCAAGCTAGAGGTAGGCAGAGGCTCGTTTGACATAGTTTTAGAAGCCTCAGCAGATAGGCAGCCCTTCACTCGCCTGCTATTTAAACATTTTCTGTATCATTTTATACAGATATATGATTGTGCATGAGAGTACTACGAAATCGGTAAGGAGCCATATAAATGTCCTCTATTACTTAGTTTTATAAAGGAGAAGTTTTACTCTTCAAGTACGGATTATACTTGTACTTTCAGGAATACAGCCTAGCATTCTGGATGACAGCTTGAGCATTGCAGCATTATTTATCTATTTTTGTAAAGGGTTGCTAATCGCCTGGTGCCTCCCTGTCTGAGTTGTGTGCTTGTCTGTCTACATGAAATCACTTGATAGGCTCTCTCATCTCCAACAATGTTGCCTGTATTTTTAGTTCACCACCCTGGCTTAAAGTGAAATAATTTAATAGAAACATTTAGAGATCAGCAGCTTATTTTGAATAAGGCTGATATTAAGCGGACCTTTTTTTAGAATAGGTCTGTGTTTAAAAACCTGTGTCAGTATAGTTATGAAATATAATTCATTTATCCTACCTTTGGCTAGGACATATATACAGCCTCTCTTTAACTGTTTCTAAGCGTGGGCTTTTGTTTAAAAGAAAGATTAGTGTGTCCATGTTTTTTTCTTTTTTTGTTGGCAGGATTTTACTCTGTATCCCAGGCTAGTTTCAAACCCACAGTGATTCTCCTGCCTCAGTCTCCAGAAAGCTGTGACTCCAGGCATGAAACAGCACACTCTATTGACTCAGTCTATCCCTGTATTTAAATTTGAAGCCCTACAGGCTGTTTGACATTGAGGAGGCTTCCTAAAGCCCCTTGAGCTGTTCTGCACAGGAATTGGGAACTGGAGCTCACATCTGAAATCTGAGCCAGTGACCTCTGGTCCAGAGTGTTAGCACACTGAGCCAGCCCCTGCTGTTTCCTAAGAATAGCCTTTCTCCAGCAGTGGGTCAGTGCCTCAGATACACTTGTTGTTGTTCTTGCTGTGTTCTGAATGGATATGAGGGGGTGAGAGGAGGTAGACACATTGAAAATGCACTAATGTCTGTGACCTATCTCTCCCTCTCCCCAACGTGAGTTCTGAAAGTGGAAAAAGGCTTCTTCTGTTGGTAGGTGAAACTGTTTGAGACATAATAAATGTGTCATTTCAGTCTCTCATAATACGAAACTTAAGCCTTATAAACAATGAACTGATAGGGAAATTGAGCCTAAAAGGAGCACTGCTTGAGGCACATAACTTTAGGATGTTTATAAGACATTTTTAATATATAATACTTTCATGTTTTGAGAATTTCATTCAGTGGATTTTGACTATATTCATCCTCATCTCCTCCCAGACTAAAATGTTTGTAAGTTTTTGGGGACAGGGTCTTGCTATGTAGTCTAAGCTAGCCTGGAAGTTACTGTGCATGTAGGTCAGACTAGTCTTGAACTCATGGCACACCCTGTAATCCCAGCACTTGAGAGGTGAAGGCTGAAGTTGTGCACCATCTGACCTGGCTTGTCATCACATTGGCCATGAGTATTTGTTCGTATAACATTTCTTCAGCTCTAATATATATAGCTGTACTGGCTAGGTTTGTGTCAACTTGACACAGCTGGGTTACCACAGAGAAAGGAGCTTCAGTTGGGGAAATGCCTCCATGAGATCTAGCTGTGAGGCATTTTCTCAATTAGTGATCAAGGGGGAAGGGCCCCTTGTGGGTGGTGCCATCTCTGGGTTCTTGGGTTCTATAAGAGAGCAGGCTGAGCAAGCCAGGGGAAGCAAGCCAGTAAAGAACATCCCTCCATGGCTTCTGCATCAGCNTTTTTAGAATAGGTCTGTGTTTAAAAACCTGTGTCAGTATAGTTATGAAATATAATTCATTTATCCTACCTTTGGCTAGGACATATATACAGCCTCTCTTTAACTGTTTCTAAGCGTGGGCTTTTGTTTAAAAGAAAGATTAGTGTGTCCATGTTTTTTTCTTTTTTTGTTGGCAGGATTTTACTCTGTATCCCAGGCTGGTTTCAAACCCACAGTGATTCTCCTGCCTCAGTCTCCAGAAAGCTGTGACTCCAGGCATGAAACAGCACACTCTATTGACTCAGTCTATCCCTGTATTTAAATTTGAAGCCCTACAGGCTGTTTGACATTGAGGAGGCTTCCTAAAGCCCCTTGAGCTGTTCTGCACAGGAATTGGGAACTGGAGCTCACATCTGAAATCTGAGCCGGTGACCTCTGGTCCAGAGTGTTAGCACACTGAGCCAGCCCCTGCTGTTTCCTAAGAATAGCCTTTCTCCAGCAGTGGGTCAGTGCCTCAGATACACTTGTTGTTGTTCTTGCTGTGTTCTGAATGGATATGAGGGGGTGAGAGGAGGTAGACACATTGAAAATGCACTAATGTCTGTGACCTATCTCTCCCTCTCCCCAACGTGAGTTCTGAAAGTGGAAAAAGGCTTCTTCTGTTGGTAGGTGAAACTGTTTGAGACATAATAAATGTGTCATTTCAGTCTCTCATAATACGAAACTTAAGCCTTATAAACAATGAACTGATAGGGAAATTGAGCCTAAAAGGAGCACTGCTTGAGGCACATAACTTTAGGATGTTTATAAGACATTTTTAATATATAATACTTTCATGTTTTGAGAATTTCATTCAGTGGATTTTGACTATATTCATCCTCATCTCCTCCCAGACTAAAATATTTGTAAGTTTTTGGGGACAGGGTCTTGCTATGTAGTCTAAGCTAGCCTGGAAGTTACTGTGCATGTAAGTCAGACTAGTCTTGAACTCATGGCACACCCTGTAATCCCAGCACTTGAGAGGTGAAGGCTGAAGTTGTGCACCATCTGACCTGGCTTGTCATCACATTGGCCATGAGTATTTGTTCGTATAACATTTCTTCAGCTCTAATATATATAGCTTTGATATTTTACCTCTGAATTTTAAGGTTTTCTTAGTTTTAAATTGCTTAGGTAATGCTGGGCATGAAGGGCCTGTTTCAAAGTCAGGAAGGCACAAAACAAAATAGAGAAGCATACCTGATAATATCTCTAGTTAGGTAAGAGGACTTTTATCTCTCTGCTCTCTGGCTAACAGAACCACAGAAAGCTGGCCAATGTTGGCAGGGTTTTGAGACAACAATCTGGAACCCAGGTACCTCCCTGGAGTCATAGTATATACTAATGTGTAATTTGTACTTCATTAGCATTAGCTCTTGGTTTTTGCTGAATTTCTTGTTTAGTCTCATCACAGCCATTCAGGGATGGAACAGGACAGTCTGCCAGGCCTGATCGTGGTTGCATCTAGATCCCAGCACTTGATACTATAAAGAAATCACAAAGTAACTTCCTGTATAAGGTTTGATAAGTTAGTTGGTCTTTCAGTGTCTCTAAGTGATTAAATTTCACTTTCTGTGATCAATACAGACTCTATAGGAAGTGACCTGACATCTTGTATACACAAGGGAGTTGGCATTGACTCTCATGTACATGGAAAGAACATGGTTAAAGGATTAAGGAGTTCATGATTCATCTCCTGACTGTGCATCTTTGCTTCCCAAAAAGGACTTCCAAGCAAGCAGCTTGTTCTGGTGTTACCTTTAGAATTTTAGTGAGAGCATTTTTTCTTTTTCCTATTTATTATATTTTGTATATACCATTTTTTAAATTTTTCTATGCTCTTATGATACCAGTGAATTGTCTTTAAAATGCCCATGTGTCTGTCTGTTGGTTCTTTATGGAACTTAATAATACTGAAGAGCTCTCACTCCAGACTTCACTCTTGCCAAGCTTGGTGCTTCCTGCCTGTAACCTTGGCAAGCCGGATGCTGAGACACCGCCATGAGAGTAAGATCAGCTTATTGGGCTACATAGTGAGTTTCTTTGTTGGGTTTCCAAGACAGGGTTTCTCTGTGTAGCCCTGGCTGTCCTGGAACGTGCTCTGTAGACCAGGCTGGCCTCGAACTCAAACCCGCCTGCCTCTGCCTCCTGAGTGCTGGGATTAAAGGCGTGCGCTACCATGCCCGGCTCACTTTTCTTTTTTCTTTCTTTCTTTTTATTTATTTATTTATTTATTTTAGATTTATTTATTTTATTTATAGAAGTACACTGTAGCTGTCTTCAGGCACACCAGAAGAGGCTATCAGATCCCATTACAGAAGGTTGAGCTACCATGTGGGTGATGGGAATTGAACTCAGGACATCTGGAAGAGCACTCAGTGCTCTTAACCACTGAGCCATCTTTCCACCCCAGAAAGTAGGTTTTTTTTTCCATAGGGAGTTTTTTGTTTTTGTTTTTGTTTTTGTTTTAGAATTTTTTTATTTTATGTATATGAGTACACTGTAGCCATACAGTGTGGTTGTTAGGAATTGAACTTTTAGGACCTCTACTCACTCTGGTTGGTCCCGTTTGCTCCAGTCTAAAGATTTATTTATTCTAATACATAGTACAGTGTAACTGTCTTCAGATGCACCAGAAGAGTCATCTTGTTACGAATGGCTGTGAGCTACTATGTGGTTGCTGGGATTTGAACTCAGGACCTCTGGAGAAACAGTCAGTGCTCCTACCCGCTGAGCCATCTCGCCAGCCCTCACAGGTAGTTTCAAGACAGCTAGTGCACAGAGTGAACATTTCTCGAACTCCCCATCATCTTATATATTTATTTATAAATATTTAATATTTAGTATAAACCATTTTTCTCATTAACTTCATGGTTATCCTTAATTGTTTAGAGTAGTGATTTACTCTGACTTAGAATTTTGTATGGCTTCTTGTTAGTTTGCTTGCTTGCTTGCTTGCTTGCTTGCTTGCTTGGTGTTTATTTGAGACAGAGTTTCTCAGTACAGCCCTGGCATTCCTGGAATCACTGTAGACCAAGTTCTGCCCTCCAACTCAGAGATCCACCTGCTGTGGCCTCGGCCTCCTGAGTGCTGGCATTAAAGGCTGTGCCATGGAATATAAGTACACTGTAGCTGTCTTCAGACACACCAGAAGAGGGCATCAGATCTCATTACAGATGGTTGTGAGCCACCATGTGGTTGCTGAGATTTGAACTCTGGACCTCTGGAAGAGCAGTCAGTGAGTGCTCTTAACCCCTGAGCCATCTCTCCAGCCCAGTGCCATGGAATTTTAAGTTCTACATGGTGAGCGGTATGCTGGTCTTATGAAAGTGTGGGCTCTGGGTTAAACTTGCTCTACCTGCAAGCAGTCTCCAGTTTGCTTATGAACAGCCACCAATATAGGCTTTTGGGGAGCCAAGCAGAGTATTGACTGGAAAGCTGAGGTGAGGGCATCTGTTAAGGCTGTTTCTGCAGGAGACAAAAGTCTGCGTAGGCAGATAGGTCTTAAATCAAAATCAAGGACAAGACGCCCAGTGTCAGATAAAGGATCCTATGGGTGTTTAAAATTTGGGGTTAGCCATATAACATTCGAATCATTGTTGAGATGTGATGTAGGTTTTGTTTTTACTGTAATTTAGTTTTTGAAACAGGGACTAACTTATCCCAGGCTGGCTTCTAGGATGTGTTGTGGTACTTACATCTTGCTAGGAGTGTTGTGAACTCCTGATCCTCCTACCTCCCAAGTGTATATGCCCCTATACCACAGTAGACTGGAGGGAGGTGTTTTTCCTTGGTTGGTTCTGTTTTCAGCTTTTTTGGGTGTTCACATGAATATGCTAGGAGGTCAGAGGCCAGCTTTGGGAATGGGTTGTCCCCTCTAGCCCTTTCCCTCTTGCTTTCCCTTCTTTCTTTCTTGTCTTCTTTTAATAGCCTCCCAATTAAACCAAGCTAGCCTTTAACTCGATAGAATCCTTAGCCTCCCAAATGTTGATTTTTGTTTACATCACATCTCTCCTGAGAATGTTTTTTTTTAAATACTGTCTTATGTTCTCTGAACATCACTTATTTTCTACGTATTGCATATTCTTATTGTGCAAATAACTGATGTTTACTGTGGGGGTGGGGACTGGAAAACACTGCGAGGTGAAAAGAATAAATACCTTATCTCATGGCTCATGGATATCACTTGGCTGTGTATTTTCAGGCTGTTTGAATTATAGACTTTGGATATTACCCAATAGTTCTTCAGTAAAAGGTCGCTGTTCCTTTCCCATTAGCAGCTCACAAGTAGAGTACATCCAAATGTGACCTTGTTTTTAGTCTCACCCTGGAGTGTAGGTATTGTTTTCCTCTATGTATGCATTTTGTTGTGGTTTGTAACTTAGTTTTAATACTTGCTTATGTTTGTTTGTTTGTGTGTGTCCACATGTACGCTGAGGCAGAGAGATGCTTCACTTTCAAGGCTAGCCTGGCTTAAATCTGAGAACATGTCCTGAAAGTTAAAAGGCTGGTCTATATAAAGCTTGTGTGCTTATGTGCCCTGATGTAGAGAACATTAGGAGTCAGTTCTCTCCTACCAAGTGGGTCCATTGATTCAAACTTGAGTTGTTA
The DNA here is from genome assembly GCA_902729485.2 of Mus minutoides. Taxonomy (NCBI): domain Eukaryota; kingdom Metazoa; phylum Chordata; class Mammalia; order Rodentia; family Muridae; genus Mus; species Mus minutoides. The sequence goes on along the minus strand of LR753350.1, from coordinate 1,022,171 downwards.
AACTTGGCAGGAGTGCCGTTGCCCTACAAACTGTCTCACTAGCCAGTATTCCTTTTACCTGGCTGCCTACCAATGTTTGTGTATACCATATTTTGCTGTTGGTTTGCTAGTGAACGTTTGGGTTGTCTCCCCATGAGCTACTGTGAATAACACTGCTTTAACATGAGTGCACAAGAGCCTGAGTCTTTCCGGTGGGTCTAGAAATAGATTGCTGGATCATGTGCTGATTTTGTGTTCAGTTTTATCTTGAGGAGCTTTGAAACCTTCTACTTAGCATTTTCATTTCAGCAATGCACAAAGCTAGCGCTTGCTTCAGATCTTGAAAGACATGTAGTTTCTTCATGGCAGGCATTGCAAAGGGTGTTAGAACTCTGTAGGTAGGTCTCTTTTCTTGTGTTGGGGATGAAGCCCAGGGAGTCACATGTTATAAGCTGTTGCTCTGCTACTGAGCTATACCACCAGCCTGTTTTGAGCTCTTACCTTCCTCTGTGTGATACATGAGGAGTTCAGAAAGATGCAGACTCTTCAGGAAGTTCCCACTAGCATCTTTACCCCTCTCCCACACTCTACTCGAAGTGCTTTTCCTTCCTTCCTTCCTTTAAAACAAAAACAAAACAAAACAAAAAAAAAACCTTTATATTAGGACAGGCTGGGTTATATGGAATAACTCATGTGGTGTCTTCAGTAAAGATCCTTCTGACTGACAGAGAAGCAACTAACACCCTGGTGAGTCTGTGGGAGCTGTTTTTTCAGCTCTTGGTTTCCTAGACAGAATAAAACTTAATCTGTAAGATAGATCTTAAAGAAAAAGAAATTCTTGTTGGTCTCAGCCCTCCTTCAAATAACAAAAACAATTCCCACTCTGTTAAGTGCAGAAGTCACGGTTCAGTAGATGGACACCATCCACTGGGGATTGGAATTACTGCACTGACCTGGTTAAAAGACTGATCATTGGGTCATGCTCACAAGCATGTGTTGATTGTAGGCAGCTGAAACATGGGAACGGGAACAAAAGATGAGGAGTTACATATTATATGTATGTTTTGTTTTCCCTATCTAACTAGTGACTTCAGGTTATTTTTATACTTTTGTAATTTGTGTATGTCTCTGTGTGACTGCATGGTGCATGTGCTGATGGTGTTAGAGGCCAGCAGAGGGCATCAGATTCCTTGGAGCTGGAGTTACAGATGATTGGGTGTAAGAATTCATTTCTAGTCCTCTGTAAGGACAGCAAGAACTTGATGTAGGATTAAAAAAGAAAATTAATAGCTTGCTTATAGAGATTGAAAATCTGCTATAAGTCCTAGCAATCAGTTACCGCATAGATCATCTTTGTCTCCTGCAAAGAAGTGTTAGTATGTTTCAGAATGTAGTACAATTTTTTAGTCACTGATTTGAAGGCTCAGAGAAGAACGGTGTAAGGTCAACTGTGGTAGGATTGTGTTTCAATTATGTTGTAAACTGGGTAGGGTCCTAGTATTTTACCTGAACAAATATCCTGATTCTAGGCAACTATAACGTGACTTTTCCCTTTCTAATTTAATACGTGTGTAAACTTATATCAGACAAAAGGAAGACATTAATCAGCATTTAAAATTTAGTGTTGAAAGTTCACTGATATTTTACATAATAGCCCCTACATTCTTGGCTTGGATGAGAGTCTATCATTCTCTTTCTTAAAAAGAAACAATGTGATTCCAGGCTTGTTACTCAGTATGAGCCCAAACAACACTGTTATCAGACACTTTTATTTACTTTAAAATGGAGAAGCAGGAAATATATCTAATTCAGTCACTGAAGCACTTGCCATTCAAGCATTAAAGCCCAAGTCTGTGATCCCAACACTGAGGAAGGAGGCTGAGACAGGAGGGTTTCTGTGGCTTCAGCCTAGGCAGCCTAGCCAATGAGAAAGCTCTAGGTCCATTGAGAGTCCTACATCAAAAACTAAAGTGGAAGGTGACTGAGGAAGGGGCTACATGTCACTCTCTCTGCCCGCAAAACACACGTCTATGCTGTGCTCCTGTTTGCTGTGTTCTGGTTTTGTCACAGCTACTAAATGAAGGACCAGGAAAGGAAGCTGCCGGGCGTGCCTGGATGAGGCAGCCAAGTCGTCCGCGACTTCTCTCCTAAAGTTATTAAAATAACAAAACAATAGCTAAGAAACAGCAAAGTAAAGCAGGGTTCACACACACACACACACACACACACACACACACACACACACACACACACACACACGACATAGTTAAGACCAAGACTGCTTAGTGTCTGTTTGTATAGACGTCATGTCTCTTCGTTGGGTATGCAGTTAATCTTTGTTTTCTGAGATAGGGTCTTATATTGTAGTCCAGGCTGACTATGTAGGCTAGGCTGGCCTTGAGCTTGTGACAGTCTACCTTAACCTAAGTGTTTTAATCACAGGTAGGAACCACCATGCCAGGCCTGCATGGTATCTCTTCATCCAGAAATGTGGCATCATAGGAGCAATCAGTTAACCTGGTCAAATTTCAGGGTCTCTCCCCAGGTTGCTTTATTGATACTGATAAGAATCTTTAATAAAAAGAGTGACAACATTTTATAGTGTTATCCAATGGGTTGTTGAAAGAAAATACTACATGTGGTGACTAGATTAGGCTAGTTAAGGGCACTTGCTGTTCTTGCAGAGGAGCTAGGCTTGGTTCCCAGCATCCACACAGTGGCTCAGAAGCATCTTTAATGTAGTTCCAGGGGCCTGATTCCCTTTCAGCCCCACAACCCTGCCCCCATGCAATATACACCCATGCAGGCAAATACTCACACATAAAAATGCAGTATGTCGCACCTCAGTGGGTAAGGAGCTTGCTATCAAGCTTAGCAGTCTGTGGTTCCCAGAACTCACATGGTGAGAGAGAGAGAGAAGAAAACTGGCTACTGAAAGGCTTCTCACCCACACACATAATCTTAAATTTTTAAAGGAAATAATTTTTTTGTTTGTTTGTTTTTTGTTTGTTTTTCGAGACAGGCTTTCTCTGTGTAACATTCCTAGCTGTCCTGGAACTCACTTTGTAAACCAAGCTACCCTTGAACTCACAGAGATCTGCCCTTGCCCCTGGAGTGCTAGGATTAAAGTCATTCACTTCCACACCCCGAAAGAAAATACTATTTTAATATTATTTTGTTAGGCTCAGTGGGAGCTGGTTTATTAGCCAAAGTTCATATGAACTGCCACTTTCCTACTTATTTAGTGTCTCTTCTACCATTTGGGGAATGTTTAAAAACTAATAGACTCATTCTGTCTTAGCAGTTTGGGTGGCTAAAATCTTTTTGTATTGTTAGCAGTTAAAATGTCAGTGTAGCCATAAATATACAGTGGATGTAATCCCAGGTCTTTAGTAAGATGACTTCCCTTGAAGTATCTTTGGGAGCCAGCATACCCAAAGGCCTTTATTTGCAGTAGATATGAGCTGGTCTGCTGTGGGTGGCCGGCCAGCAAGAGCTGATTAGAGCTTGGAAGCTTGGATGGACTGCCTAAACTTGTCTTCCTTCCTGGTCCTGAGTCTAGGGCCTCAGGGTGAATTCCTGTCACAGCAAAGGAGGGTGACGGAGGTCTTGGTCTGAACTGAATATCCTTGCTTCTGACCTTCAGTCTCCCCTCTGCGACTGACAGACATAAAATCTAAAGTTAATGCTGCCTTTCATCTCTAAAACAAAGCTACTTTTTTCTGGCATGCTATAGTTGCATTTAAATGCCACTTACTGGGATCTATCAGTTTATTTAACTCCAATACATCTGTGAAGCAGAGAGGTCCTAATCTGGCTTTGTTGTTGTTAAAACAGCATGTCTCTAAGTAGATTTAAGAGAATATTTAAAATTGTTAGAGGTCAACCTTTTTCCTTTCTTTTTGCTTCCTTCCTTTGATTTTTGAAACACGGTCTCACTTTGGAGCCCAGGCTGGCCTGGAGTACTAGGTAGCCCAGGCTGATTTTTCAGCTCATCACAGTCATCCAGCCTCAGCCTCCTGAGTGCTGGAGCTTCACAAGATGCCACATCTAACTCTTTGTATGTGTTGTGTGTGTGTACATGTGTGTACTTGGGTGGATCCTGGAGTCTCAAGGAGTGCTGGGTGGCAGACCTGCTCTAACAACCAAGCCATGCTCACCAACCCTGGTAATTCTGCAAGTTATTGGGAGACTCCACTTGGATAGACTTTCTGAGATTTTAGACTTCTTGGGGCTGGCACAATCAATGACAGTTAGGGAAGGGCTTTGGAGACTTTATTTGGGGACTCATGAATCTTGAATTCTGGCTTTTGTTCTCAGCCCATGCTATGCTGACTCCTGTCATTTTCTGTATCATAAAAGGGGGAAATAAATTGTGTGCTTGAGAGAAGTGGTATCTATTGATACAACATTATGAAAAACTTGTTGATTTGGAGGGAAACCATCTGACTGAAGATGAGAGTTTCTGCCCACACATTTTTTAGCACTTTACCAACAGCCCAGGACTTTGAACTCCAGCCTTAGATTTTGATTTCTGACAATACTGAAAAACTTACCATAGAAGAAAAGTGTATAAATTGTCTCATCCTTATCAAAGAATGATGTGTCTCTCTGAGCCTTTGAGAGTTCTAAAGAGTACGTGGTGGATTTATAAAAGGATTGGCTCTGGTCTCAGAACTGGAGCTGTAGTAGGATTAGGTTGGACTGTGTATCCTTGTTCTAGAATCAGGAAAGCGTATGTATAGGTTTCCCTGGGTAAGAGTGTCCTCTAGCACCTGACTGTAACTAACACTCCACTCTTTCACAGTGCGTAGGTTTGATAAAGTACAGGGAACCTCCCTAGCACTACCACTAGAGTCTCCTGAGTCCCAGCAGTGACCCACACTCAATACACAAGCAGTCTTCACAGCCAATTTTAAAAACAGCCTTGCTCATTTTCTAAAGTCAGGGTCTCCCTCCCTATATATCCTTCCTTCACCAGATCCCTTGCTGGCCTGGAACTCACATCCTCCTGGGTCCTGGGATTAATGGTGTGCCCTAACACATCAACCCTAAGTCAACTTTATAGTCAAGTCAGTCACTTGATTTCTCATTAGACAATTCACTAGTCTTATATTTAAGTGCAAATTTTCACACTTTCTATTAAAAACTTGTGTGTGCATGCGTGTGTATGTGTGCATGAGTACCTGCTCATGTTACCTGCTTCTCTGCCCATTTTAGTCTTCCATTTCACCCACAGCTGGCCCCATTGTGAGATTCAGTGTAATGGTGTAATCTATAAACTTGATGAATACAAACATTTAAAACACATATTACATGTTTAATTTAACCTGGAAGTCACTTTTAAGACTTGATATCGAAGAGGAAAGGAGTTGCACTGTGTTTGGGGTAGCATGCTCTGGCAGCCTGCATCTCTGTGAACTAAGCTATCTCTTTATTGGGCTACTTATATTTACCAATAAAGATAAAATGGTATGTACATAGCTCTGCCATCCTATGTGTGCATCTGTGTAGTGCATCACTATGTAGATCAGGTTGGCCTCAAACTCAAGAGATCTTCTTGCCTCTGCCTCCCAAGTACTGAGATTAAATACTCCCACTATGCCCAGCCTTTGAAGATCCACCTTTACATGTGTGGGATTGAACTTGGGTTGTCAGGCCAGTGTATGTTTAGCCCCCTGAGCCAGCTTACTGACTCCAAAATCAAGATTTTGAAAAGCGCTAAGAGTTATTGGGAACATCTTTTGATTGGTACATGCTTCTTATTCTTTGCCTTGATTTGCAATTTGACCATGTTATGTTGTAGGCAAGAACTCTTTGTCCAGGCTGGAGAGATGCTCTTCCAGAGGTCCTGAGTTCAAATCCCAGCAACCACATGGTGGCTTACAACCATCTATAATGAGATCTGATGCCCTCTTTTGGTGTGTCCGAAGATAGCTACAGTGTATGTATATATATATATATATATATATATATATATATATATTAAAGAAGAAGAACTCTCTGTTCAGAGGTTTCCTACAGTTACTATTTTGGGATTCTTTCTGAGGAGACAGTCAGTGTATCTGTATTTGCTTGTTTTGTCTCCTAGCTCATTGTTAATTCTAAGGTTGGTGTTGGTTGAATTAATTGACTAGAAACTTTCTTTTAGGTTTATTATGTATATAGTATTCTGCCTACATGTAGGTCTGCATGCCAGAAGAGGACACCAGATCTCATTATAGACGGTGCTGAGCAGTTGTGTGGTTGCTGGGGATTGAATTTAGGACCTTTGGTAGAACAGCCAGTGCTCTTAGCCTCTGAGTCATCTCTCTCTAGCCTCTAGAAACATTTTTTTGTTGTTGTTTTGTTTTTCTAGACAGGGTTTCTCTGTGTAGTCCTGGCTGTCCTGGAACTCAATCTGTAAACCAGGCTGTCTTCGAACTCAGAAATCCGCCTGTCTCTGCCGCCCAAGTGCTGGGATTAAAGGCGTGTGCCACCACGCCAGGCTCTCTAGAAACATTTTTACTGACCCTTTGTGTCGTCACTTTATCACCTACCAGGTGACAGCCATCTGAAACCTCTAGACCTTTCTGTCTCTCTTACACCTATGTTATTCTTTTTCCTTTAATAAAAGATTTGGCTGGGCGTGGTGGCGCACGCCTTTAATCCCAGCACTCAGGAGGCAGAGGTAGGCGGATTTCTGAGTTCGAGGCCAGCCTGGTCTACAGAGTGAGTTCCAGGACAGCCAGGGTTATACAGAGATACCCTGTCTCAAAAACCCAAAAAAACAAAAACAACAACAACAACAAAAAAGATTTGTTTTTAAATGTGTGTGTGAGTGTATGCATGCATGTGCCCACAGAGGCCAGAAAAACAACAGAATTCTGAAGAGCTGTAGTTACAGTCATTTCTGACCCAGGCTGCTTGATAGATAGATACTGGGAAACTGGTACTTACTAGGTGAGCTAGGCTGGCCTGAGCTCACAGAGATCCTCCTGTCTCAGCCCCCTGGGTCCTGGGATTAAAAGTGTGCACCACTATGCCGGGCTCACAGCCTTTTATAGGAGCCACTGTTCCAGTGGCTTTTAAATATGAAGTTGATTCTCAAAACTCTGGGAAGTAAATAAAACAACCTCCACTACCCCTTTCTGAAGATGAAGCAGGTTGCCCAAACATACCCATGTAATCCAGATTACAGTCTTTGTTAGGGCTTTTTGGGGTTTTGAATTTTGTGTGTGTACACTATATTTGTGAATGTGTGTTCATGTGTGTTCACATGTGCACTCTTGCATGTATGGAGGAGGCCAGAGTTGACATTGGATGTCTTCCTCCATTGCTTCCTGTCTCGAGACAGGTTCTCACTGAGTCCTGATCTTGTCTTGACTGGACTGGCTGGCCACTGAGCTCTAGGGAGTCTGTCTGTTCCCCTCCGTCAAGTGTGGAGGTCAGACCTTTATGCTAGTATGGCATCTCCCCTGTCCCTGTAGCTAGGGTTTTAACATAGAGACTTCTAAAAGGACACACACTTATTCAGTGGCATAGTGGGAAGGTTACAGGAGTACCTCAGTGGGAAAGCACTTACACATCATACCAAAAAATAGAAATAACTTTTTTTTTTTAAGGGGGAAAAGTGACTTGTCCAGGTTGGGAAGGTAGAGTGAGCTCTGATTCTGATGAGCCATTCTCTATATGAAGCTTCTTCTTAGGGGTGATGGTTTGACTTTTACTCTGCTTTGTCTCAGTCACAACGATCAGACAACAACATGGCAGGACCCCCGGAAGGCCATGCTCTCGCAACTGAACGTTCCTGCGCCTGCCAGCCCAGCGGTGCCCCAGACGCTGATGAATTCTGCCTCAGGTGAGCACCACCCTGTTGGGAGAGCCACATGCGTGCTGTTTGGGTCCCTGTCTTCCTTTCTACCCAGAGCCAGTTGGAGTTAAAGTACTTAATCCATTGAGGAGACTGATAATTGGACAGGGGTTTTCTAAAGCTTCCGGCAGTCATGTGGTTGTAGGTTGTTTGGTGTTTTTACTTTTGGTTTTTGATGTCATATTTGTTTGTTTATGTGTGTGTGTACTTACACAATGGCATATGAGAACAACTCAAGGATCACACTCAGGTTGGTAGACATGGCAGCAAGCACCTTTACCCCCGAACACCCCCTCCCCCAAAGCATTCCTGAGATGGTTTAATGTAGTGATGGCTGACCCAGAAGAAGACCTGCCCCTCCTGCCTCTACCACCCTGTGAGTTTGTGTGTGAGTGTGTTGTCTTCCGTCCAGGGTCTATGTGGCCTTGCCTCATGCATTTGTAATATGAAAAGAAAGCACATAGTTTTATTTTAATGCTTTAAGGATGAGAAGAGCACAGCTGTATGGCACGATTGCCTTAGGGGTACTAGAGTCCAAGCTTTGGTATTCAAAATTCCCTTTTTAGTTGTTTGGTATTGAGATGGGGTCTGCCAAAAACTAGCCTCAAACTTGCCTGCCTCTGCCTGTTTGTGTACCACCTTGCTAGATTCAAACTCTTTAAAGCAGATGTTTGTATTACCTTGACAGAACCTATAAGGATACTGTGTGCCATAAACCACTGAGCACCCACCCCTCTTACTTGTAGATGTAGCATGCATTGCTAAACCGTCTTCACTGCTGGGTGCAATGAGGGGACCCTTTAATCCTAGCACTCAGGAGGCAGAGCTCTGTGAGTTTGAGGCCAGCCTGGTCTACAGAGTGATTTCCAGAACAGCCAAAGCTCCATAGTGAGACACTGTCTCAACCAAACAAAAGCAAACACTGTTATGTAACTACAGCTTTTCCTTGTCTGCATAATGAGCAGTAATCCTGCTCAATAGAGGAGAGATGGATGCTACAGGAAGTTATACGATTCATTTAAAGCCCTTATGTGTTTAAATTTCTTTTCTGTATCTGAGATTTTTTTAATTTGATTTTTAAATAATGTTTTTAGTTGAAATGTATAGGTTTTGCCTGTATGTATGTATGTATGTATGTATGTATGTATGACATACCATGTACATAGGTAGTCATGGAGGGCACATCTGGAAACAGCAGTTAGAGATGGTTATAAGTCACCACATGGGTGCTGGGAACCCATCCTGGTTCCTCTACAAGAGCAGTAGAGGCTTTTAACCTCTCAGCCATCTCTCCAGCCCCATAGAAAGAAAGCTTTTGGCTTAAATGACAGGTAGTAAACAAAAGCGTCTTCTTTGCCTCCCTAATCAGGTGCAGTGAGCCTTTCTCTTTGTTGAATGGGTCCAAGGCCACAGCTGCCTCCTCAGCAGCATGGAACACATGGGAAGAAGTGCTCCCTGGACTGGGTCTGATAACCCCCTCCTCCTTTGCAGTCATGCTAGATGTCTGGTGGTAGCAAACACCAGTGACAAATCTTAATGTGCTTCCTGGCTTTCCTAACTGTAGAGCTTCTGACAATCAGTGGGCAGGAATCTGGTAGCAGACTTAACTGGAGGGTTTGCAGATGTAAGACCTCCTCCTGCCCTAACCTCTCTCCTGCTTTGGTTGAAAACAAGCTTTAAGAGGTGATGGCTGAAAATGAAAGTAAGGGCAGAATGTGGGGTTGAGCAATGCTAATTATAAAGGTTACTTGCTGAAGAATAAGGTCCAACAGCTGGAATACACTTTGGCACTCTCAGAATCTATTTGATTAAATCCTAGAGTTTAAAAGGTAAAAATGATGTGGGTATTTTTCACTGGTAGTTTTACTTTAGTAACTTTTAACTACCAGATTTCAAATAAAAGTCAGTAGCAGACATTTCCTTACTGTGGAAGATGAGGGCAGCCTGTGTCCACTGAGGTTGGTTGACTCCTATTAGAACACTGTTTTATCATAGTAGTTCATCCATTTGTTTATCCTTCCCCTTCTCCTTTTTGGTTTGATTCTTTTGAAAGATTTCTCCATGGATCCCTGACTGTCCAAGAATTTTGTAGACTGGGCTGGCATCAAACTCACAAAGTTCTACCTGCCTCTGCCTCCCTAGTGCTGGGATTAAAAGTGTTTGTGACCATGCCTGTCAATAAAAATTATATTTTGATTGTTATTATGTGTGGGGGAGAGGCTTCAGTGTGTCAGAGCATAGGGTTTGGGATTGGATTCTCTTCTGCCACAGGTCTAAGAGTTGACTTCAAGTATCAAGCTTCGGAGGCTTTACCAGCTGAGCCATATGTTCTCCCCTCCAGCATACCACTGATGGTCTAAAATATTAACATGAGAGAGTCAGAGGTATAACAGCAGCTAGTTTTTAGGTGATAGAAGTCTATATTTAGAACTTGCTAGTAGCTCTTAAGACCCCATAATCTCTAAACCATGTGATAAGTGGCAGAGGGGACAAAGGAGGACAGGGTGACACTGAAGACTAGAAGCTATGGTTTGCTCATAGAGATTTGTTTCTAGTAATTACACTGTCCTTTAAGGAGGACTTTGTGGTTAGACGGTACAGTGAGCTAAGAAGAGATGGGGTCAACAGCTATGCTCAAGCAAAGGCCTTAAAAAATATAATCACGACTACTTCAGAAGGAAGCTGTGTAAATGACACATGCCAGGAAGCCAACACTGCAAGAGCAGAGGCAGGAGGATGGCTGCAGGTTCCAGGCTAGACTACACAGGGAGACCTAGTGCTCCCTACATACACACACACACACACACACACATACACACAATTGTTTTCAAGACTTCCATCCTAGGGATACCAAGTCAGAAATGTCCAGGTCACCTACAGAATATAGGTGTGTTTTAAATGGCATGCTTTAAATTCTTGTGTGCTTTAAATGGTCTCTAACCATGTAAATAGTTGGTTATGCTGGATTACTTGTGAAGTAACAAAATATCTATACATTTTAATACACAGTTTTAATATTTTTTATATACATTGATGGTTTAATCAATGCACCTAAAACTTGGGGATCGTGGGAGACTATTATATATGGAAGTCTCCAGAATAAAAGAAATTTTAGCCAGAGACCATGCTCCTTGGTCTATTCAGTGCTGAGGACACTGGTGGTGGGTATGGTATGGCTTTTACTCTGGAGGTTTTTTTGTTTTCTCTCAATAGAGCATTGAGTTCCTGGCCTTACCCAGATGTGGCAAAGGCTCTTCCACTAAACACTGTACCCATGTCCACTCCCCCAGAACCCCATCTTCCCCTCCTCCACATACACTAAACACTGTACCCATGTCCACTCCCCCAGAACCCCATCTCCCCTCCTCCACGTACACTGGGGCTTCAGCACATACACACTCATTTGAGATCATGTCATGTGTATCCCTAGCTGGCCTTGCACTAAGTAGCCAAAGCTGGCTTTGAACTCCTTGATCTTCTTCCTCTCAGGTGCTGAGATGTGAGCCACCATCCCCAGCTACTTCACATAAATTAAAGAATATTTTAGTCCTTCTCCATGTAGATATTTCAGAGTGAAATGAAATGTTTTGAAATGAAAATTAGAAGAGCTGTACAGTCTTGGATCAGGAGATGAAAACAAATCCCTCTGCTTGTGCCTTTACCCTGAGCTGTACCCTTTACCCCGAGCTGCACCCTTTACCCCGAGCTGCACCCTTTACCCCGAGCTGCACCCCCAGGAAGCTGTAATCTCAGCAAACCTTGGGCCCCGCGTAAGATGATGGGCATAATGGTCTGTTGATAAAATTTCAATCTAGAGGGATGTGTCTTTGAAAGGCAACCCTAATTGGGGTATATGGGGATTGGGAGGGAAAGGGGTGATGATGCAATAAGATTATCTCAAAAAACAAAAGGTATAAAAAAGATTAATATTTTATAAACTATTTGTAATTACTGGTAGCTGGTTATTACTTCATTTAAAGAAATTTAAAACATTTGTCAACCATGACAAAGGTAACCTGTTTATCTTTGAAGCTTTGTGTGATCAAGGCCTCAAGCTTTTTTTTTTTTTTTTTTTTTTTTTTTTTTGCAAGGAACTATCAGCATTTTTATTTTGTTATTTTAATATTTGCAATTACATTTTTCCTTCCACTTCCTCCCTCCACCATCTCTGATATGCCCTCTCTGAGCTCTCCTTCAAATTCATGGCCTCTTTTTTGATTAATTTTTATTACAGACATATATTTATGTGCACATGTAGATGCATACAAACACACACACACACACACACACACACACACACACCTTAATATAACCTGTTCAGTCCATACAATGTTACTTTTACTTATAGTATCTTTGGGAAATATAATTGTGTTGTACAAGGAATCTTTAAATATCACTTATATATACTGCACAGAAATTTTAAAGAATTTTCTTATACATGGCAATAAACAAGCCAGTAATTAAAGAATATTTAAAGCATAGAACTGAATTCAAGAGAATTA
>LR753350.1:969787-1009370 GCA_902729485.2 Mus minutoides | reverse complement strand
GATCTTCTTCCTCTCAGGTGCTGAGATGTGAGCCACCATCCCCAGCTACTTCACATAAATTAAAGAATATTTTAGTCCTTCTCCATGTAGATATTTCAGAGTGAAATGAAATGTTTTGAAATGAAAATTAGAAGAGCTGTACAGTCTTGGATCAGGAGATGAAAACAAATCCCTCTGCTTGTGCCTTTACCCTGAGCTGCACCCTTTACCCTGAGCTGCACCCTTTACCCCGAGCTGCACCCTTTACCCCGAGCTGCACCCTTTACCCCGAGCTGCACCCCCAGGAAGCTGTAATCTCAGCAAACCTTGGGCCCCGCGTAAGATGATGGGCATAATGGTCTGTTGATAAAATTTCAATCTAGAGGGATGTGTCTTTGAAAGGCAACCCTAATTGGGGTATATGGGGATTGGGAGGGAAAGGGGTGATGATGTAATAAGATTATCTCAAAAAACAAAAGGTATAAAAAAGATTAATATTTTATAAACTATTTGTAATTACTGGTAGCTGGTTATTACTTCATTTAAAGAAATTTAAAACATTTGTCAACCATGACAAAGGTAACCTGTTTATCTTTGAAGCTTTGTGTGATCAAGGCCTCAAGCTTTTTATTTAAGTGGTGAGTTTATTTTCTACTTTAATCAGGCAGTACAGTATTGCATATATAGGTATCTTTTTTCCTTTTGATTAAGATAAAATTTCAACATCATAACACTATATTAATGAGTGTAGTACTATGCTAACAAGACTGTATTAATAAAAATTCAAGCAGGAATAATATTTGAATGAAGCCCACAGTGAGTGCAACAATGAACCAGTTTGTCTTGTTAGTTATTCCTGACATCTCACAAATAACTTTTCACAAAGCTTTTAAGTAAAATGGCTATGTTTTTCTTTTCATACAAGGCAATTCAGATAATCTGAGAAATGACAAGTTGAAATGGGAAAAGTTTTGAGGTAGTGTTTACAAAAGAAGAGGTAGGAAGACAGGGAGGGAAGAAGCCTGGCCTGGGGAATTAAATGAGCATAAACATGGGTAATCTACAACCCTTAGAAGTGGGCTTCAGCCTGCATTACCAACCCTTTACTCTGCAAATGGTGTCAGGAAGCTCAGGCATTATGTAGCTCAGCCACATAGTTCAGATGCCATCCTGGGTTATATGAGACCTTGTGTAGAAAGGCCGCTGCTGTGATGGTGTGTGTGGGGGGGGAGATTTGGTTTGCTTTAACAGCCTGTTTTATTTTATTTGTTTGTTTGTTTGTTTGTTTGTTTGTTTGTTGTGCTGTGGGTCAAACCCAAGACTTCATTTGAGCCAAGCTTAGATTTTACTGCTGAACTGGAAACCCAATCATACACCTTGGTTAGTAATTTAGAACTAGCCACTATTCTTACATAATAATGTAGGTCAAGGATTGGACGTATTGTACTTATAGAACCTTGCACAAGATTCCCAGCACTGACCCCCCCCAGCTCATTTTACCCCTGCTCCCAACCCCCAGTCTATAAGTGCAAACAAGCAGCTTGAAGGAAGTACAAAGATTTTCAAACTTCTTGCTGAAATAGAAACTGTCAATCACCCAAAGATAAAATGGCCAGTCAGTTTGCAGATGGCCTTAGTCTCCAGTACCAGGAATCCTGAAGCTTGTTAATTCTGACACTAGCCAGCACAAGGCTGACATCACTCTGCTCAGAGCGTCTCACGCACTCTGCTCAGAGCGTCTCACGCACTCTGGATCAGGGCCTTTGACATAACCCACTGCTGCTACTCCTTAACTTTTCTCCTTTTGTACATACCAGAGTTGTTTTATTGAGTTGAATTTGTAAGTAACTTTTTTGTGTTTTGTTTGTTTTTTGATGCAGGTCCAACTGTATCCCAGGCTGGCCTCAAACTTGGAATTATCTTGACCTGGCTTCTGAGTGCTGGTGTGGACACTGCTTAATTGTTTTTCAGTGTCTTTAATAATGCTGCTTTCTCCATCTCTTCTACTCCCTTCTTTCTCTCCCCATTTCCCCTTCTACCCCTTTCTCTCCCCCTTCCAAAATAGGGGTCGGGGTATGGTGTACAGCTTGTGGGAATCATTTTTTTCTACTAGGCGGGACCTGGGGACCAAACTCGGGTTTTAGTTTTGACAGCAGGACCCTATTTACTAAACCATCCTGCTAACCTTTTTATTTTCTAATCAAGAGTTTTAAATTTTTGTTTCTTGACTTACTATGTATGTCTGAGTGTATACATTTGTATCACTTGCATACAAAGAGGCCATGGATCCCCGGGTCTGGAGTGGGTCCTGGGAACTGAACTCAGCCAGAATTCTAAGGATCTATCTAGCCAGCCTTGATAGGATTTTATAACCCAGACTAGGCTTGAACTTTGGACCTTTCTCCCTGTGTCCCAAGTATCAAGGGTTATAGACTGGTGCTAGATATCTTGCTGCAGGGTTTTTGTTTGCTTTGAGATCTAACTATTGCAGGTGAGACATTTCTAAGCCTTGAGTTAAACCAAAGGGAGCACCCTTGATCTGACCTGGGAGCACACATTAGCAATGTTTTCCATATATTTAGGAGTGATTTGAACTTTGATAGTTACTGTTAGGTGTAAATTTTGAACCTATAAAAGGTTACCTGGCCCTCCAGCGGAAAGAGCAGAGCGGGAGCAAACACGGAGAACACCAGAGGAAGCTGTCGCTGTGTTAATTGCCGTTATCCAATTCTCCTGAGGAAAACAAGTCATTAAATATTAAGACTCAAAGATAGAAATGTCCATGTTAAACTTATTCTCCAGTATATTTTGTAGATGTTTTGGAAACTTTGTGGAAAGAGATTAAATTATTTGCATTTGAGGACCAAGTGAAATGCCTGTTTTATTTCTTCCCTTGGTTAGCCCTAGGATTTTATTTTTCTTTTCCACCAATTTCTAAATCCTTCTGGTCACTATTGCTCCAACAGCTTTTGTGACTCATAGAAGTAGTATTTGTGTGAAAGATTAAGATGTTAATTTTTCAAAAATGGCATCTAGACTACCATATATAGACAGGAGTGTAAGTGAAATGGATTAAATCCTGCAGCAGTACTTTTTAAAAAACATGTATGTAAGAATAATCATTGGGTAAAACTTCACTTTGGTGTTAATGAAAGACGATTGTTTTACTTCGTCAGTTTGAAGTCTAAATGAGCACTTTGAGAAAACTGATCTTACCAAATCACTGAGCTGTTGAATTAAGTTCAAATCTGATACTTAATGCATAACCCCAAATGGGACATATATAACAGACCCATGTCCTCTTGTGGAACATCATATAAGATGGGGCAGAAAAACTAAGAGCCAAAAGAATAGGGAGGAGTGTTGTGAAATGCTGGTATGCTGTGAGTGCTGTGGACCTGACATGGCTCACATACAGCCTGTGGCATCCTGCAGAAGATGAGGCCAACCCTTATTCCAGCATGGGTGTCATGAGGGGCTTAGGAGGACTTGCCCCTAGCCAAGGAACCCCTGGCAGTTGGCTGTTGGAGAAGGGAGTCGTTTTTCTTCATTGGTGTGGCCCCTGAGGTTATCTCTCCTCTCAAATAGCTCCAAAGCCTGTACTCATGCCCACTCAACTAGGACTCAGTCACTTTTCTTTTTTAAAATGAGTATAGTATTTTACCTGCATATATGCCTGTGTACCATGGTAACTTTGGAGGCCAGAAGAGGGTATCAATCCCCCAGAACTGTGTTAGAGATGGTTGTGAGTCGTCATCTGGATGCTGGGAACCTAACCCAGGTCCTCTGGAAGAGCAGCCAGTACTCTAAACCTCTAAGCCATCTTTCCAGCCCCTTGGTGAGTTAACTCGTAAAGGGAGGAGTGCTGATGTGGACAAGGTCAGGATGCCATGAGTACAGCAGTGTTTTTATCTGAGCCTGAGTTCCATGAGTGGCATGCCCCAGGCTCTCTGGCATTCCATGATACTAATATGTGAGATTTGACAGTTGTCACTGCTGTCCCTTGAGACTAGATACTGCCTTTCCAAAGTCATTGATTCAACAAATACCTGCAAATGTTGCCTTTTCTGTAACAAAATCACAACAGAGAGGGTTACACAGGTGATTCCCTTGCTGAGCCAGCAGACCAAACACAGGAAGCAGTAGATGATGGCTGTCGGGAAGGGCTCACCAAGGGAAGCAGAGGTTCATTCCCACCGTCAGCCATTATTCAAGCCCTTCCTGCATGCCAGCCACTGCTTAAATCACAAGACCAGGTTATAGACAGACACATCATATTTTCCTGTTAAAACGGCAAAGGGGACGATAAACTAGTTACAACCTTAAGTGATCAAGGGCTGGAGGGAGATAGCCTCTCAAGTGGATTTTTCTGTAGCTCCTGTAGCTGTGGACTGAGACCTAGGTAGACTCAAGGAGGGAGCCACCCATCTATGCGGAGGAAAGGGAAAGAATCCAAGCAGGCTATGGTAGCTAGCCCATTGAGCCATGTGCTGGGAAAACAGTGACATCAACTGGAGGAGCCAGTCAAAGTTAGGAAGGAGGCCATTTGGAGTCATGGAGGATGGCAGGGTGTAACTGGTGAATGGGAGAAAGAGTGCTTGATTTTTGGACCTGGTGAACAGTTTAGTGAGAGGGAAAGAAAGGTTAGTTGTGAGAGCACCTGCTGAGACCTGAAACACAGCAGAGTCCAGAAACAGACAGAATACCTGGGGGGACTAGAGTCTTCTGAACATTCAGAGAATTCCATTAAAACCAAACAAACACAGCTCTTGGCTGGAGAGATGGCTCAGTGGATCAGAGTGGTTGCTTTTCTAGAAGCAGGACCATTTGTTCTAGAGCATCTACAGTAAGCATTCTGTGTGCAGCTTTCTTCCTTATTTAGGCGTGTTCATCTACATTCTGTAGATACTGAAAGGAAACATCACTGGTTAAGGAGCTTGCCCAGGATTAGAAGGTTAATAAATGTTTAGCCAAGAATAGGCCAAGTTGTAAGTTCAAGGTATAGGACACTGGGAGGCAGCAGGATTCCACCTTGAGCTTTCAGAATGTGGTCCCAAGTGCTTGTCTCACTGCCATTGGTGGTCTAGAAGGGTGCTGAGGCACACCAGCAAGGCCTCAGTGAGACTTGGGACTCATGGGGGTAGGGTGGGGTTCTGGTAATGCACTGGGTACTTGTTTGCTAAAGCGGGTTCATCGGTATATTTATGATTGTTTTAGATTCAAACATCTAAGCTTGTACAGAAAAATGATACTACAGAAATTGAGGCAAAAGGATTTTACTCTCTCTCTCTCTCTCTCTCTCTCTCTCTCCCTTCCTCCCTCTCTCTCCTTCCCTCCCTCCTTCCACCCCTCTCCCCATTCTGACATAGATTCAGAGAGGGACTTAGTATTAACTTGTGCAATGCTTTAAAGGGAAAGTGGTCTACATAACCCATAATGTCTGAGACGTTTTTAAGTTTCAGGAATAAGTTTTAAAATTGAGCAGAGCAGCTTTGACTGCTGTTGGTCAAGTTTGCAGTGTTCTAGAGAACTCAACTGGCTTTGAGTCCCAAGTCTGCCACTTTCTGACTTAGGTGGTAGATAATTGTTTCTATGTTGTGAGCTTTTTAAATGAGTTAATAGTTGCTTGCAAAGAGTGCAGAACTGCCTGCTGTGTAGTGACAGCAGCATAGACTCATTTGAAATTGGCCTAGATTTTAGAGCCACTTACTCCTAGAAGTACTTTCTAAGGCAGCTACTATGCCCAGGGTGTGTGCAGCCAGTCTCTCTCTCATTGTCCTCTGCGATTTCTGACTCAGGCAGGTAAGGAGGGGCCGGTCTAACACAGGGGAGGTGAAGACTTTGCTATTTGAGCAGAAATGCAAATAGTTTTCCTGAATTATTACCAAGGCAAGACCACACAGACAAGAGCAGGCGATTGAGTCTCGTGTGTTGCAGTCTGTTTTATCTTAAGTTGTTTAAAATACTTCAAGAAGTTAGAATTTGTTCTAGTAGATAATTATAGCTCAAACAATATTGGCAAATTCTATATAAAATTTTACTTTCCTGAGGATAAATCTAAATTTTAAATTATTTTTTAATCGTTTTTCTTTCTTATTCTAATTCTACCTTTTTAAAACCCTATTCTTCCATCTCATTTAAAATATTGGTCTCTTTCTCCATCTTCTGCAACAATCTTTTTTTTTCCCTTCAATATTTATCGTCTTCGCCTAAATGACTTTGGTATGAGGAATCAGGCATGGTTGTCTAGTTTTGAAAACACCATCATTTTTTTATATACCCAATGGACCAAACTCCTCTTCAGGACCTCGTCTACTGAAGTCCATATTTGTATTGTTTTCCTGAATATTTTTAGTTACAGATCTTTGTTTTCATCTGTGAACACATTGGCTGACTGACACTCTTGGACATTTTTTGGCTAGCATCAAACGTGCTAGGTGAGCACCTGACCTCAGGGCTGTAGCCTAGACCTCCTTTTCTCAGCTTTCTTTTCCTAATTCTACTACTAAAGGTTAAATTGTGATTGAGCTGTATCGTTTTTATCTCTTCTTGCTCTCCTTCAGAAAGAGAACACCACACCCATTTATAACTTAGCCTGCGTCTACATAACATTCTAGTTCTCCACAGGAAATGTGAAAGACAGAGATAAATAGGTAGTCTTTTCTGCTTTGAGGTTACATTTTGATATGGAGTGCACATAAGGTTGTTAGCATCATCTTTAAGGTAAATACATGGTTTCATTTGTAATTAATTGATAAGGGGAGAGAAGATGCAATTTTAACTGATCTTGCACCCTCATTCACATCTGTAACTCTGTTTCAAGGTTTTCATTCAACTTTTTAATGGTAGACTGATTAGCAGAAAACTTTCTGAACTAATATTTGTTTTGTTTTGTTTTCTTTTTTTTTCCTTAAAGATTTATTTATTATATGTGAGTATTACTGTAGCTGTCTTCATATACTCCAGAAGAGGGCATCAGATTTTGTTACGGATGGTTGTGAGCCACCATGTGGTTGCTGGGATTTGAACTCAGGACCTTCAGAAGAGCAGTCGGTGCTCTTAACCGCAGAGCCATCTCACCAGCCCATGTTTGTTTTCAAAACTAGAAATCAAACCCAGAATCTAACATGTACTGAGCAAGATCTCACCTGTTGGCTTATATTGCTTACCCTCCAAAATTGTTTTAAAGACAAGGTTCACTAAATTCGTGCTAGCTTTGAATTTGTGATTGTGTGAAGTGGCCTCAGTCTCCTGAATCATTGAGATAACTTGTGTGGGGGGACTATACCCGACTTACTTATTTCTTGTAAATCTACCATTCTTAGTGAAATTAACAATGAGTAAAAGCTTGACAGTTTCTTGTAATCTAGGAATGCAGACAAGAGTTTGGGCTAGCAGATTTATAGCTCCAGGAAACAGAAATGGAACAGGAATTCAGACTACCCTGGGCACACCTGATTGTTCATCTGTGTAGGAACAAGGTGGAATCATCGTGTGGTTTTAAAAGTCACAATGACTTTTAAAAGTGGAAATGAACAGTCACTGCCTGTTGCTTCCCTTGGGCTGATGGGTTCTCAGACGAGCTAAACAATATTAGTGCAGTCTTTAGGGTGAACTCTGAGCAGATAGGAGGCCAGGATGGAGCTGGTGGTTCTTCTGGCTGACTGCTGACTGGCAGAATGGTGGCCAGAGGTCAGGTGAGCGAGCACTAAGTTATCACTGTGTATCAGTCACTCGGGGTCTCAGGCAGGACTCTGACCTTTTAAAAGGTCCGTGTGTTTTTCAAAAATACCTCAGGAATGAGCTACCTTCTTGATTAGAGGTTTGGTTGTTCTGTGTGTCTAGTGGGTGATGTGGGTGCTTCTTCCATCATTTTCATTCTGGGCTGCTTCCTTCCATACTTTGCAGATGCTTCCTTGCTTCTAAGAAAATAGGACATTCTTTTTAGCTCACAGTAGGTGTCGCCTTTCAAAGACCTCTCTGTCCTAACACACTCACAATTTCAGCTATAATCCTCTCGTGCTAGCAGTTTTGTAGTCCAATACTTTGAAATGAATCTATAGTCTGGATTTCTTGGTGTGAGGTAGTCCTATAAACAATGGACCGTGGCTGTCAGCTAAAGTGTGCTTTTAATCTGACCACTTAAAGTTCTTACCTGTGCCTTTGGGGATGCGTGGCGAATAATCAGGTAGGTGGCCCTGCCTTATTTTCTCTTAGCATAGGCTGTAGTCTGTTTTAATACATTGCTTTTTATCTGATTGTGTCTGTTCTTTTTTAAAGGAACACCTCTCAACTTTTTGAGGTACACAAGATCAAAACCAACTAGTCTTCTGATTTCTGTGTTTTAGGACCTCTTCCTGATGGATGGGAGCAAGCCATGACTCAGGATGGAGAAGTTTACTACATAAACCATAAGAACAAGACCACGTCCTGGCTGGACCCAAGGCTTGACCCTCGTTTTGGTAAAGGTTTACCTCAGAACCTTTGTGGTTATTTTGATGAGAGTGTGGGGGCTGGGGAGACTTAAGAAAACTTTAAAAAATCAGAATCTGCAACCCCTTCGGTAGCAAGTGCTGTATGCCCAACTTCTTTCCTTGCTGGGGTTTTTGTGGGGGTTTTGGGGGGGGGTGAGATAGGGTTTCTCTATATAGCCCTGACTGTCCTGGAACTCACTTTGTAGACCAGGCTGGCCCTGAACTCAGAAATCCGCCTGCCTCTGCTGGGATTAAAGGCGTGCTCCACCATACCCGGCTGTTGTTTTTTTGTTTAAGTGTTTCATTTTTTTAAACCTGAGAAATCTAGGTACAAATTAGCATTCCAGCCTGGGTCAGGTGATGATGAATTCAGTAAAGCTCTGGGCCGGAGTCATTGCTTCATTCATATGGTGATCTTGTTGGAAACAGGCCAGCGCGAATTCTACAGACTGTCACAGAGTTTGTTTTCATCAGAAATGTGCATGCATGCTGTGTGTGCTGTACCGGACTGTCACAGAGTTTGTTTTCATTAGAAATGTGTATGCATGCTGTGTGTGCTGTACCATCAGGGCTGAAGGTGGAGAACAGCTCTGAGCAGGAGAACAGGTCTAAGGAAAGAGTTTTACAATTGGTGGGGCTTTTTAACCTAGTTTTACATTAAGGTCCTTTTCCTTCACTTTTTACTTAGGAAATGAGATGCAAAGCAGAGGCCTCCTCCCTCCAATGTGCTCGGGTTGCTAAGGGTCTCCGTTCCCTCACACGGCCTTTTTGTCCCGTTTATAGTTTCATCTGTTGGCTTTCTGAACTTTCCTTGCAAAGCATGGAAAATGGAGCTAAAAAGGAACATAGAATGTGGTTTGAGCACTCGCCTTGGCCCCGCCCGATGCTGCTTAATGGAAACAATGTGTGGACCAGTGAGCGGGTCAGACATGGACTCGCTCACGGGTCATACACGGTGTGGAGCCTTTGAAGCTTCCCAGGGGCTGACCTGACCACACCACAGGCTTTACTGGAAAGGAGAATTAACTCTGTGAATGCCACTAAAACACAACGCTGGGGCTGTATAAAAATAACTTCCCCGGAGAGAGACTTAGAGCCTCAGATACAATTCTCCAGTGCCATCTGTTTACTTGGAAACAGACAGAACAACAATAAAAAGCAGTGTTTGGGTTTACCTCAGATGTCAGCTTTGTTGGCTAGTTAAGCGCCCCCCCCAGCCCCTCACCCCCCCTCCAGAAAAATCAAAGGTGGGGTTGTAGCCTAGGCCATCATTTTGACAGATAGTGCTTGTGCTTCAAGACCCATTGTGGTGTTAAGAAAGTAACATACATGTTAACGGTTTGCAACTTCAAATTCTGTTAATACTTAAATAAGCCTTTGTGGTTCAAGCAGGACACTTTGAGGTAAGAAATCCTTAAATGCTGCACTAGTGTCAACCAACCGAATGATAAGAGCCACAATTCCTTCAACCATATTTGATGATCAGTTCATCTGCCCTTGGAGAGCTTGGAAGACTTGTGCTGTACTATTCCCTGTAACTTTTANGTAGCAGCAGAGAGAAGCAAGCTGTTAGCTGCTGGAGTTCACTCTTGCCTTGAAACCCAGAGTTTGTTGTAGAGGGTATTGTTTTATCTCTGCCAGAGAAATATAAGCTGCCTCCTCTCTTTGGTTTCTGACCCTGGGGCCATGCGGACAGACGCGCACGGTGTCAGTTATTGCTTCCATGCATGTGGAGTTTGTTTGCTTCTCTGTGTTCTCCAGATCCATAGTAAGACAACAACTACGTCTTAGCTAACCAAACAGAAAGGCAGAAAGGTGTCTTTCAGTCTTTTATGATGGGGGATAAGCTATAACTTATTACCCGCTTCAAATATCAACTTCCCACTTTGTTGTGTGTTTCTTACATCTTTGTTTTTTATGCGTGGTTAGCATATGCTTGTGAAAGATGAGTCTGTGTCCGTGTTAAGGCTGGTTGTTAAACTCTACAAGAGGCTGGCAGCTTTTTAACCGCATTAAAGAATATGGGTCTTGTCGTATTTGTGCTGATATTAAATTATGTCATATTTTAGGCTAGGGAGCTAGATGGCTCAGTGAGTAAAGTACTTTTAGTTCAAACATGAGGAATCTGTGCTTGTGTTTTTCTTTTGTGTCAGATAATAGGTCTTGCTCTGTACCCCTGTCTGGCCTGGAAATCATTATGTAGACTAGGCTGGCCTCAAAGAGATCTCTGATTTTTGACTCCTGAATGCTGGGGTTAAAAGTATTTCCCTTATTTTTCTTTGTCATTTTTTTATGAATTGATTATTTTTAATTTTTTAAATTTTACTTCACACATATGACAGCTTTGCCCTTAATGCATATCTGTGCACTGTGTGAGATATCAACCATAGGAAAAAGGAAAGAAACATTTGTATCTGGACCCTTGCATGCAGTTAATTCTCAGCAACTGTATGCTGAGGGCTCTGGGTTTCAGAGGCCAGCCACATAAGGCCTACTGTGGTCTGCTGGGCACAGCTGGGATTTACTTTGAAGAGGAGCCAGGCTCTGTTATGTTAATCTTTCATCTAGAGATAAGCCCTATCTCCAGAAAAAGTCCTGGCAAATGGCTGGTGAGGATGGGGGTGTTGCTGGTAGAGCAGAGCAGACTACACTGGCGTCCCTAGCAGGGTTGGCCCCACTGCCTAAAGGTGTTCTTGTCACAGACCTGCCTTTTTCTACATTTAGAACTTACACGAGACCACCATGACACAACAGCTGCCATAAATAAGTCCTGTCAATCTCCCAGCCCTTCTTTACCTTAAGCATTTCTTGACATATGATTATTAAATATCCAAATAGTTCTGGAGTTCAATCCCTATGACCCACATGGTAGAAGGAGAGAACTGACTCCTTTAAGTTGGCAGGCAGTTTGGTTATATTCCCCCATGCCCAGTAAATAATGTTTCAAAAATAAAAAAGTTGAGTGCTTAAGTTTCAGTTTCTAATTGTATCAACTTTAAACAGTGCTGAAGATGGGCAGTTATTGCTTAAAGACGCAGACTGAAAGAAAAGAAGTTGCAGATTTGGGGTTTTACTGCTTGTCATTTTCCTTTGTGACCCTTGACCCCAGGTCACCTCAAAATGTCAGCCCTTGTACTCCAGTCTGTCCCTCAGCAGCATGTCACAAGCTCAGACAGGACTAGATATTTACTGTGTCCCACAGTGAAGGAATAGTAAGGTGAAGAAACAGGCCAGGAGAAAATAAAAGGAGCCGCAGGCCAGGCTGTGTGCCCCGTAGATGGTTGGCTATGGTGAAAGGCAGCATAGCAATGCATCAAGTGGAAATCAGAGACAAGCCCATGTGGGAATCTGGTGTGAGTCGATAACACAGCTCTCCTTCCTACTGAGTACCTGTCACTGTCTGACCCTTTCTTCCAAATAACACTGTCAGCATCATATCCATAGTAAGGAGAAGTGTGGTAGATATTGATAGAAAGCTGAAGACCAGTTAGAACACATCCTCTATCTCATCTCAATTCCCACCTCCTTTTCCAGAGCGCAGAGGGGGGTGTAAGGGGAGGACTCTTCTTTCCACTATGTCTGTGTGTGAGGCCTATTCTCAGGACACTACCCTGCCTCAGGCTCCTGTGTACTGGATCACACAGGTGTGCACTGAGATACTCTGCTTTGTTTGTTGACTTCTTTTTTCTTTTTGTTCGATCTGAATTGTGCTGTTGGGGGGAAAGGTCAGCCTTTTGAACGTTGGAGGGGAAAATAGATTGAATTACTTAATTGTTTTCCGTATTCCAATCAGTTAAAGATAGGAATACTTGCCTGGGTGTAGTGGGCCTTTAACTTGGGAGGCAGGTGGATTGCCAGCTTGGTTCCCATCAGTACAGCTGGCCTTACAAAGTAACAATGTCTCAATGTTGGTGAGGGGGTGATGCTACTTCAATTATCTTAGTTTAAAAAAAAATCACTACGTCATTTAGATGTATGGTTTACTAAGTGTTGGCAAGCCAGCTAGCTATACATTGATAATAACCTTAGTTAAGGGCGTGATTCACCCACCTACCCACCTTCCCATCCTCTAGCTCTTTGAAGGAGGATCTCACTGTGTAGCCCAGACTAGCCTCAAAAAACTCTTGATAATCTGGCCTTTATTTTCAGATGCGTACCACCACCTGATCCCTTCTATGCCACAGATTTCCATAGTGAGAAACACCAGTATTATAAAATGCCAGATGGGCAGATTAATTACTGTGCCAACTTACCGCAATTTTTTTGTAGCTAATTCAGCCCCTTACATCATGTTAACAGCCAGCCCTGAGCGGTTTGTACTTTAAAATCAACAAAAACACATTCATTTCTTCTGTAGTTTTAGAAGGTCATTCCTTCAACAAGCATAAATGCCTTTTTTTTTTCCTCGAAAAAAATTAATGTAGATTAATGTTTTTGTTACAAAAAATTCAGACTTTAAATTTTATACTTACTAAAGTTACTAGAAATTAATGATCCTGAAGCTATGACTAGCACCTCTGTAATTCTTTATTTTTGGTTTTTCAGACAGGGTTTTCTCTGTGTAGCCCTGGCTGTCCTGGCTGTCCTGGAACTCACTCTGTAGACCAGGCTGGCCTCAAACTCAGAAATTCGCCTGCCTCTGCTGCCCAAGTGCTGGGATTAAAGGCGTGCGCCACCACTGCCCAGCACTGTAATTTATAGTAGTAGTCTATGGTTTTGAGATTTTATAAACCTAAAAGTTAAAATTTGTATCACATTTTTATCCAGTGCATGCTTGATCAGAGGACAGCTTCAGAAGTCAGTTCTTTCCTCCCACCATGTGGTCCTCCAGGATTGACTTCAGGTTGCCTGGCTCCCCTCCGGCCCCTTAAGTCTGAAAACTCAAAGCCATGCAAGTAGCTCAGACAGGATTTTAGCGGGGAGTGTGTATGTGGTGTTTTCACGTTTTTGTTTTTGACATTTTCCCTTTGCCTATTTTTGAGTTGATTAAAACTGGAGGTGGGTGTAGGTGGTTCAGGAGCTGTTTTTCAGGGAAGAAATTTGAAGAGCTTCTCTGTGTGTCTCTCACTGCTCCACCCCCTCTTCCTGAAAACAAAGTGTGTTGTGTCTTCTTTGCTGCTTGTGGGGTCCCTGCTGCGCCCACCCCATGTGAGTGTACTGGTGTCTCCTGTGTCTTGTTGGCCAAGATGTTCAGGAGGTGAGTGAGCTGTATCCAGACAGCACTGCAGAGGTGTGCACATGAGAGGGCGCCCACCCCCACTCCATCACAAGACCATCTCAGTTTGCTGTGTCAACTGGTCCTGCCTGGGCTTTTGATGTCCTGTCTCTTCCGCTTTTGGTGTCTTTGAAGAGTCAGATAAGCTTAGTTCTGAAGATCCGTGCTGGCCAATCCCGCTTTAGTCGGCATGCTGCAGTCAGCAATGAGGATTACTGTTGTAGTACTGATTTTGCCTAGAGTGGTCTTCTAGAAGCTGGTGGTAAGAAACAAGGGGTATTTATTTTTAGCTTTTTTTTTTTTTTTTTTTAAATTCAGTTTTGTAATTGTTCAGTTTGCTGTAGTTTTCTTGGCCTGGTTGTATTTTGCTTGGTTGGAGACAGGGTTACTTTCTATAGAACAGCTGGCCTGTCACTCACTCACAACTCCAGCTTACCTTCAGTCTGTGGTCATCCTTCTGCCTCAGCTTCCCCAGTACTGGGATTTGCAGAAACATACACCATTCCCAGCCCAATCTGTTTTCACCAAGTATGCTTTATAGTAATGTAATCTATTATCACCAACAACAAAAAAACTAGTGTAAAAAACGTGGTCATTTTCTATATTTTAATACATGAAATGCTTATGGGGCTTAGGTTCTGTTTTGATGCTTGTCATATTTCATAATCCCAGAACTTCTCAAAATGAAAGGTCATTTTCTAACACTACTCATTATTTATTGAATAGTTTTTAGGTTCCAATGGTATTTTTGTTTTGTCTGCATATATGTCAGTGTGCCACACGTGTCCTGTGCCTATGGAGGCCAGAAAAGGGGCAATGGCCCCCTGGAACTGGAAATACAGGTGGTTGTGAAGCACGGTATGGATGCTGGGAATCAAACGTGGTCCTTTGGAGGAGTGGAAGGCTCTCATCCCGTGTCACCTGTCCAACCACTTGTACTCTTTCAATTAATTACAATTAAAGATGCTTTTCTTTCTAGTGGGTATTTTGTTCTTGGCCTCAGCTTCTTCTTCTTCTTCTTATTATTATTATTATTATTATTATTATTATTATTATTATTATTATTATATGTAAGCACACTGTAGCTGTCTTCAGACACACCAGAAGAGGGGATCAGATCTCATTACAATGGTTGTGAGCCATCATGTGGTTGCTGGGATTTGAACTCAGGACCTTCAGAAGAGCAGTCAGCTTTTTAAAGTAATTTTTAACATTCTATTCATTTGTACATAAGAGTGTCTCATGGTGTGCACACACACACACACACAGCCATGATATAAAAAATATTTAGTTTATTCAAAACAGAATCTAAACAGTGTCCACAGGATGCATCAGACTCAAATCTAAATGTTTTAATAAAACAGTTCTTTATTCTCATTTACAACTTGAATATATTGTTTAGCATGAGTTGGCTCCACAACATCATCTTCAGGCTGGCAGTAAGTCTGTGTATTGTACCCAGTGTGTAGCCTGGATGCTTAAGTACAATTCTGGCTGGTGGAAGCCTCTGAGTTTTGTGCCTGCACATTTCAGTCAAGCCCTAGCTAAACTCATAGACAGCCACTGTCAATGCAGTGCTCTTCTGCTTCTTACTCCTATTTACAGCTCAAGGTTTTATGTAGCTTGTTTCTCTTATAAAAGCACTGGTTGTTCTTACAGAACAGCATCCACAGGTGACCTGAAATCATCTATAACTCCAGTTCCAGGGGATCCAACAACTTCTTCTGACCTCTGAGGGCACCAGACACACAAGTAGTTCACAGATACTTGCAGGCAAAGCATGTATACATACATAAAATAAAAATAAGTCTGTGGTATTTTTTTAAATAATTTTATCATTTATGCTGAAAGAGTTGAGTATTTTTTAATTATTTAAAAATTTTAATGTGTGCATGCATGCCTGACTGGTACGACACGTGCCTACAGATGTCCTCACAGGCTGGATGAGGACATAAGGCATTTGAATTCCCTGAAGAGGCCGTCTGAGCCTGTGTAAGAGCACCACATGCTCCTGCCACCTCTGAGCCATCTTTGTAGCTCCCAAGGAGTACAACAGTGTTTAAACATCTTATATAAGGGCTGTATATGCAACCCTGTGGAAGGCACGGCAATTACAGTCATGAGCAACAAACACTACAAGGTCTCAGACTACTAGCTGCAGGTACAGGGATGTTTACACNAGTGTTTTCTTCATTTTGCTAAGCCTATTGGAAAGTCTGAACAGCAATTTTCCATTTTCCTTTTCACCCTGTTGTAAACAGTGTCTAGGGCCTCAAGAAAGCACAAACTATACCTCCAGCCCTGTTATCTGAATCTCGTGTGTGAACCATGCTCATGTGTTTTCTAAGTAATACCTGATTTTTTTTTTTTTTTTTTTTTGGTTTTTCGAGACAGGGTTTCTCTGTCTAGCCCTGGATGTCCTGGAACTCACTTTGTAGACCAGGCTGGCCTCAAACTCAGAAATCCGCCTGCCTCTGCCTCCCAAGTGCTGGGATTAAAGGTGTGCGCCACCACGCCCGGCAGTAATACCTGATTTTTTACCTGGTTATCTGCTCTCAGCACCATGGATCCTGGAGTGGACTCAATTTTACAACTCTCTTGTCTCTGTCTTCCAAGTATTGGGATTCTAGGCATGGCCAGGCTAGCCGTCTCCTTTGTTCCTTCAGTCTCATGTTTAAGGTAGACATGAGTTTTCTCAGCTTTTCAGCCATCTTTTAAACTTCCCTTATTTTCTCTTTGTGGGTTATAGCTTTCACTCAATCTTTATCACCTACACTAGTTCTTTCTTTTTTGCCTCTGAATTTTATATTCTGTTGAGTAGTCTAATAGACCACACCACTATCTTTCTATATGGTGCAGTCAAACAACAAGAAACTCTTCATGTCTGAAGAGCTAATGAAGCAGGCCATAGTTTAAAAGTTAACTTCTAGTTTGTGGGTTTTAATTTAACTGGTTGTTGGTAAAAGAACAGAGTGTGCTAATTAAAAAACAAACACTTATTTTTATTTTATGTATGTATACATGTTAATTGCCTCCAAGTATATCTGCACTACTTGTGTATGTGGTACCCTCAGAGGTTAGAAGAGGTTGTTGGATACTCTGGAACTGGAGTTATAGATGATTTCAGGTCACCTGGGGATGGTGGGAAACAAACCTGGACCCTCTGTAAGAACAGCCAGTGCTCTTAACCCCGAGCTGTCTCTCCAGGCCCCAATGGTATTTGTGATTTTTGGGAACCTTCCCTTGCAGTTCATTTAATTCTCAAATGTTTGTATCACGCGAGTCAGGGCCAGTGGGTGACTACTTTTAACACAGTACCGTCTTCCCTCTTTTAGTGGTATGCAAGGGGACCTAGCCTTTCCACCTGGCAGCTTCCAACTCTGCTTTCCCTTGGTTCTTTGTCCTTTTACCTTCCATCTGGTGGGGATGTGCCCCAGTGATGTCCTCTTGGTTATCTTGTTTATTACCATGTTGTCTCAGGAGCAGAGAAAGAAGGTCAAAGCACAATCAACTATCCCAGCCTTCCTCAAAGCCTGTTCACCTCCCACACAACAGAACTACTCTAGACTTAAAAACCACTCCTTTAAAGGATAAATGGGGGCCTAGAGAACTGGCTCAACAGTTAAGAGCGCGTAACTACTCTTCAGAGAAACTGGGTTGAATTCCCAGTACCTATTGTGATGGCTCACAACTGTAACTCCAGTTCCAGGGGAGTTACATAACTCTTGTTATATCCAGTACACACACGGTGTACACCTACAGCCAAGCAAATACACATATAAAGTAGATTTCTTTAAAATCCTTAAAAACAAAGAATAAATTATTTAAATGATTATATAATAAGTTGGGAGTTTTCCGGGGGCATGGACAGAAGCTAACAGCCTGAGTAAAGATTTGCCAAGCTCCAATAACCTTACTTAATAAAATTTTCACCAACATAGATAACAGCTTCTATATAGACCATACCTCCTCACACCTACCTTCGACCTTTAGAATCAATGGAGAAGAATACAGATGGGAACATCAACTCGGTGACTCACTGAGTCTTCAGTTTGTTTCCATATGTGCTGTACAGAAACCATACCCTTCCCCTCCTCAGAAGAGTGCATTGTAAACAGTGGCTCCTTTATACATAGGCTCCTTCTCCTCCAGTCTTCCCATTTGATCAAGCTGTTTGTTCACTGTTTCTAGGATTTTCTGTGATGCACATAGATGTTCATGTTCATTTTTTCTATAAGATCTAAAGGCACAAAAATGGGTGACAGAGTTAACCAGTGATCCTTCCTTTGAGGCATGTTATAGGCACTACAAGAGACCACGTAGTACATTTTTTACATCTCATGAATATACCACTGTGTCAAGCACTACAGCAGAAGCTGAGCATGACCTGAGAACTGGTCTAAGAAGCACTGTTTACAGCCAAAACCCAGGCCTTGAACAGCAAAATGACTCAGTGGGGAGAGGTGCTTGCCACCAAACCTGATGACCCAAGTCTGATCTCTGAAACCCACATGATAAAGAGAATCAGCTCCTGCAAGTTACCTTCTAACCTCAATATGTATACACAAGACACTTTATGCATGAATAAATATAATCATTTGTTTAAACTATTTATAAAAGCTGAGGCCAAGAGCAAAATACCCACTGGAAAGAAAAGCATCTTTAGTTGTAATCAATTGAAAGAGTACAAGTGGTTGGACAGGTGACATGGGATGAGCGCGCCTTCCACTCCTCCAGAGGACCACGTTTGATTCCCAGCATCCATACCGTGCTTCGCAACCACCTGTATTTCCAGTTCCAGGGGGCCATTGCCCCTTTTCTGGCCTCCATAGGCACAGGACACATGTGGCACACTGACATATATGCAGACAAAACAAAAATACCATTGGAACCTAAAAACTATTCAATAAATAATGAATAGTGTTAGAAAATGACCTTTCATTTTGAGAAGTTCTGGGGTTATGAAATATGACAAGCATCAAAACAGAACCTAAGCCCCATAAGCATTTCATGTATTAAAATATAGAAAATGACCACGTTTTTTACACTAGTTTTTTTGTTGTTGGTAATAATAGATTACATTACTATAAAGCATACTTGGTGAAAACAGATTGGGCTGGGAATGGTGTATGTTTCTGCAAATCCCAGTACTGGGGAANTTATGAAATATGACAAGCATCAAAACAGAACCTAAGCCCCATAAGCATTTCATGTATTAAAATATAGAAAATGACCACGTTTTTTACACTAGTTTTTTTGTTGTTGGTAATAATAGATTACATTACTATAAAGCATACTTGGTGAAAACAGATTGGGCTGGGAATGGTGTATGTTTCTGCAAATCCCAGTACTGGGGAAGCTGAGGCAGAAGGATGACCACAGACTAAAGGTAAGCTGGAGTTGTGAGTGACAGGCCAGCTGTTCTATAGAAAGTAACCCTGTCTCCAACCAAGCAAAATACAACCAGGCCAAGAAAACTACAGCAAACTGAACAATTAACAAAACTGCTTGCAAGTTCTCTTGGAAGGTACGTGCTCCAGGTCCTCATAGCACATTCACTATGGAAATACATTAATAATCAGGGTTGGTTATTTTGTTGGTCGAGTTCTCAGAAAGTGGTCTTTGAGCTGTTCATTCAATTCATATCCTTTGTTTTAATGATTGTGGTTTGGTTGTCAGGGCATTCCTCCCCACAGGTTCTATATGAAGGTCTCTCTCTTCTCTTCTCTTCTCTCTCTCTCTCTCTCTCTCTCTCTCTCTCTCTCTCTCTCTCTCTCAGAAACCTAGATTATGTAACCCACCAGCTTCCGGGAGATTCTCCTACTTACAATAGCGGAAGTGCTGGGATTATAGATGTGGGCCATCACATTCTGCTTATCTGTGGCCTCTGTAGATTAGACTCCCGTTATAGGGCTTAGGTGGCAAGTACCTTTATCCGTTGAGTATCTTGCTGGCCCTTTAACTCTATTTGTACAGCTTGCCACTTTGATTCCTGCTCTCTGATGCTACACAAGTTCCATTTGCCTTAGGGATCTATAACAGTTGTGGCTGCCATGTGTCACAGCCATCACTTTTATGGTGACTTGTCATCCATCCCCTTGCATGCTGGAGTGATCCTTTTTCTAGTCTCTCAGAACAGTCTTTGTTTCATTTCAGCCATGAACCAGAGGATCACTCAGAGTGCTCCAGTGAAGCAGCCCCCACCCTTGGCTCCCCAGAGCCCACAGGGAGGCGTCCTGGGTGGAGGCAGTTCCAACCAGCAGCAGCAAATACAGCTGCAGCAGTTACAGATGGAGAAGGAGAGACTGCGGTTGAAACAACAGGAATTATTTCGGCAGGTGAGACCACAGGTTAGAGTGCAGCCTTTGTCTTCTGGGCTTTCCCTCCAACAAGTCTGTGTTTCTCATTTTAGCTTCTATCAGCTGCCAAGGAATGTTTGGTTTGTGAAAGTAGGCTCTGTCTGCCTGTCTTTGTCCCGTTCCTTGACTAGCCTTGGCTCACATGCACTGTAATTCATAGCCCTACATCATAAAGAGCTATATTTATTAGCCAGAGTGGTGGTACACACCTCTCCCTCTCATCCAGAACTTGGGAGGCCATTGCAAAAAGAGAAGGAGCTTACGACCAGCCTGAGCTACATTGTAATGTGAAGGCTAGCCTGAGCTACATGAGACTGTTTCAAAAAGAAAAAAGAAAAGTACCTGTGCAGTTGTCATTGCAGTTAAGAAATGGTTCTTCCTAGGTGCAGGCGGATGACAGACATTGTTTCTGAGAGCTTCACAAGTGGAGGAACTCTAGGCCATCCCTTGGAGAAAAAGTTTCTACCTTAAATTATTTGTAGAGTATACTGTTTGATGTTTTCTTTAATGACAAATGCTTCAGTATTGTAAGTCAAAGAATTTCATTTAAAACATTATACGGATTATCCCCACGTTTATAAGATCCTACGTCTTAGATTCATTTGGTGTGTTTTCTCACGTTGAGGGGCAGGAGGACCTGACAGTGAAGAACTTGAGACCAGTTCCCTCAAAAAACAGTGTTGGTCATCAGAAGTGTAGTCTAGTGAAAGAGCATTGGCCTAGCGTGTGTGGGGCCCGGGGTTCAGGAAACCCCGAGCCCCGCTCAATTGTTTGTTTATCTTACTTCAAGTATTTAAGATAATGTTATGATAATAGGAAGTTGGTTTTTGGTTAAGTAGTAGATCTTTTCAAATTTGTATAGAAACTTTTTGAATGAATGGTAGGTACCGTATCAAAGTGGTCAAGAGTGTACAAAAGGAGAGGGCCCAGGAAATACAATCTCCTTTCTCCAGAGACTTGTGTTTTGTTTTGGTTGTAAAATAACAAAGTTTCTTTCACCCCCTAAGATGTTTACCAACACAAAATAATTTCTGTACTTCCTAACTTGCCTTTTCTTTTTTTTTTTTTTTTTTTTGGTTTTTGGTTTTTGGTTTTTTTGTTGTTGTTTTGTTTTGTTTTGTTTTGGTTTTTGGTTTTTTGAGACAGGGTTTCTCTGTATAGCCCTGGCTGTCCTGGAACTCACTTTGTGTAGACCAGGCTGTCCTCAAACTCAGAAATCTGCCTGCCTCTGCCTCCCAAGTGCTGGGATTAAGCCTCCCGAGTGCTGGGATTAAAGGCGTGTGCCACCACACCCAGCTTAAATTGCCTTTTCTAAAATCAGAGCTACTGTGAATATTTAAAATTAGTTTTACATTGCACTTCTGTTCCTAAAATATTGACCTTAAAGAAAGATTAACTTAAGCCTTGGAATCTCAGACAGACTCCTCCTACTTAAGCTATTGGTGCTCATTATAATGTGCCCTTGTGATCCAGATGTGCTGACAAGGTTAGTGCCAGCAGAGGAGAGAATTGTCTTGAAAGACATTTATAAAAGATGCACAGGGAAAGCACACTGTGCAGAGGGAAGGGTACTTCCCAGTTATATAAAACACTAAGAACAGGTACATTTGCAAGAATGCAGTGTGTGGCAGTTAGAAGGAACAAAAATAAGAAAGCCTGATTCATTGTCTTTATTCTGTTGTGACCACGTGACCGGTTGGTGGGTGTACAGTCACGTTACAATTTCATATGCATGTGGGCTGCCAAAATCAAGATTGTTAACAGAATAAGAAACTCACTTAGTTTATAATGTCCTCTCATTTTAACCTAGAGATGCACCTCTGTCACTGTGTTGCGTCAATTAGCCAGGGTTTCTTGGGCCAATTCTGCTACTTGTAAAAATCTTCCTTCCAAAGAAGCTTTCTGGCTGTTCTTGGGTGGTGGGCCCTGAACAGAGTGGCCTTTCTTCTTTAGAGGTGGCCTCTGCTACTTTTTCTCTGCTGCCTACTGTCTTGACTCACCCAGTGTTGAAGAGTCAGACCTCCTCTGTTGCGACTGGATTGCATTTTACTTTAGAACTGTTTGTTTAGCAATCTATAAATTTAGTACATCCTAAGGTCTCTGGCTTCCTGTGAAAATCTTCCATCCACAGCTGTGATTTATCACTGAAACATTGAAAATTATTTCTACCAGCTACCTCTAACACAGAAACAGAGCCTACCTGACTGTTACTAAGTTTGCCTTTGTCTTGGCGTCAAGTCTTGCTGTCTATCCTCAGTGCTGCTGGACTGTAAGGGGCAGTGTGTTCTGTGGTGACTTCACTGGCTCCTATCCTCCTTAGCCTGCTGTTTCTTGGGTAGCTTGGGAATTCTGTGCTATGGTGAGATGTCTGGATACAATTTATAAGTCAGCCTACACAGCCAAACCATGTGGCTTAAAGTAATTTTTATCCGTCTTATTTTTTACTCTTAGGCAATACGGAATATCAATCCCAGCACAGCAAATGCTCCAAAATGTCAGGTAGGCTCTTATATGATGTTTTAGCATTGGGGAAAAAGATAACTAAATTAGGAAAGAGAGACACCGTGTTCCTGGCCCAGTTCTCATTGGAGATAAGCCAGAATGGATATGTTTGAGTCATCTTTCTCCCAAGACACTTGGCATTACTTTTTCAGGGGACTGACGACTGTCTGGCTGTGCTGATTCTCCCAGGGTGTGTGGCATTTGAGACTCTCAGAACTTCCTATATCATACACAGTATGTCTTGGTGGTCATTTTGCCAGCCTCCAAATGTTCAAGCAACTTAAAATAGATTTTCGTTTCTCACTCTCTTTAAAAAAGTTTTAAAAGAATCAGTGAATTGAGCCATAGCAAAGGAAGTAGTTAGTTTATATACTTGCAGGCTGTCTTTGGAAATCCTAATGAATATGTTATTCTCAGTAACCCTTCTGAAGGAGGCCATTGTAAATGTCAAAGCTGCCTCCACTTAACCACTTGGTGTTTCAGATCTCCTCGGTGACATACTGGCCACAAAACCAGACACTACTGTGGCTGCTCTCCTGTCTGAGCTATGTGAATAGTGAGTGACAGCCTAGGCACCAGTGTGCACGGCACCAGTGTGCATCCAGCGTGTTTCTGCTCTAGAAGACTCAAAGAAATCTGGAGTTGAAGAGAGCCTGCCTGTGTGCCTCTTTTAAATGAGCAGAAGTAGCCCTTGCTCCACCCCTTTGACCTCTCTTTCTTTTGGGTTATCACTGTACTATAACCCAGGCTGGCTTCAGTTTTTTCTTTTTTTTCTTTTTTTTTTTTTTGTTTGTTTGTTTTTTGAGACAGGGTTTCTCTGTAAAGCCCTGGCTGTCCTAGAA
Organism: Mus minutoides; assembly: GCA_902729485.2. Lineage (NCBI taxonomy): Eukaryota > Metazoa > Chordata > Mammalia > Rodentia > Muridae > Mus > Mus minutoides. The sequence continues at coordinate 985,999 of LR753350.1, read as the reverse complement.
CTCACTCTGTAGATCAGGCTGGCCTCAAACTCAGAAATCCGCCTGCCTCTGCCGCCCAAGTGCTGGGATTAAAGGCGTGCGCCACCACGCCTTGCCAAACTCACACTCTTTGTAGCTCCTCTAGGCTAAGTGGAGGGAGCACATGCCAATGGACTTACTTGGTGATAATGTTAGATGCCATCCTTACTAAGAAAATAAACTATATTTTTCCTTCCTTTTTTCAATTTTTGGGTTAGGCTGGTCTTTGAACCCACAGATCTGCCTGCCCTCTGCTTCCATGTCCTGGGATTAAAGACACCTGACCTGAACTCTTGTTTTCTTTATCATAATGCCTTCGTTTAACCAGAACACCAAGGAAGGAAGTGCCAACCCTAGAGCAAAGAGCACAGTCACTCTCAAGGCTAGGGACACTATGCACAGCTGGCTACAAAGCTACACAGCACAACACACGAAGACAGTATTTCCTGGTTTCTATCAGTGATTCTCAAGACACAAGGTAACTCCTTAGATTTGCATTCATATCATAAGTCCTATAAGTCAGAAATAAATGCAGCAGAGACTCGTTCTTGTTCATATCGGAAACCAAATCTAGCAAATATAGATGCCTTCAGGTCTTCATTTCACTCTTGAATAGAAAATCTTTATTGTTTTGTTTTAAAGAAAAGATTTCACCAAATATATAGGCCAGGGGATGGCCTTGAACGCTCATGGATCCTCTGCATCAGCCTCTCAGGTCCAGATTACAGATGCGTGCCTTGCCACCTGGCTTGGCTAGGGTCCCAAGTCAGTGATCATCCATGCGCTCGGTGTGTACAAGGCTCTGGGTTCAATTCCGTTATAACACACACATACACAAATGTAAGATGTAAAAGTAAAATATTTAAGGTGTTTTAATTGGAGTAGATGCTTTAGATTTGTATAGTCTACATCAAAAATGTTTGAGAGAGATGAATTTTAAAAATGCCACTACCCATGCTAAAGTTTTAAAATACCAGTTTTTGTGGGTATGGTTGTACAGACCCATGGTCCCTGTACTTGGGAAGTGAGTGCTGGCGGGTTAAGACTTCAAAGCCTCCTTGGCTGCATAGCAAGTTCAAGACTGGTCTGGACTTACATGAGACTCTTTCTAAAACAAAATTAGTTGCCAGCATATGGATTGATGGTTATGAAGCTGTCAATCTGTATATTTAACTGTGGTGGCGAACTCTTGACATTGAAACTTCAGGCAGGGTGTTTTGCCTTTCTTAGCCTACATATAGTCTCCATGACCTTAAGACATTGTATGTGGAGAGAAAAGTGATGTTTCTCATATCATAGAGGGTACAGCTATTACTTCTATAACAAAAACCAGAACAATAGGGTTTCCAATTTATTTAATCTGTTTTTTCATTACCCATGAGCCTTCAAAAATGGTAGCTCAGAGACCCAGCAAAAACAGATTGATGGTGCAGTTGAATGAGCAGGAGAGCCAGTGTTGGCACACATCTAGCAGAACCCTGCAGGGCAGATACGCTCACCCTTCTGGGCAGTGGGGCTTAGAGACTTTTCCTTGACAAAGAAAGAGAAAAGGCAATGTTGCTGGGCCTCATGAACACTGCAGGAGAGTGGCTTTATTTGTTCTGACTCTCAGTCTGGACTGCCTTTGAGGGAAGAGAGAGTGCATGAGGAAGACAGGCAGGAGGGGGGGTCAAAAAAAGACATGGCTTATGAGGGCTTCCTCTTTCCCCCTCTTCAGATCACTCAGCTTTTCTAAGCACCACACCATGGTGTCAAGGAAGGGTTTGGTTCGGTGGTGGGCAGTGAGTACTCGTTTATCAGGGTTTCTCTGGGTAGCCCTGACTGTCCTAGAACTCCACTTGCCTCTGACTCCCAAGTGCTGAGATTAAAGCATCATACCTGGCAGGGAAGATGGTGAGGGGGCTTCTCACAAGGCACAAGAGAATCAAGTCAGCCACACAGTGCTCAACAGTCTAAGCAGACATGGGAAGGGCTCAAGACGTGCAGACTTTGTGCAGACTTCATAGTTGTTGCTTTTTCACTTCTGCAGTAGAAAGATGTGTCTCATTCATGGACATAGCCCTGCAGATGCAAGTGTCAGCACGTCCAGAGTCCCACGTGTGCATTGGTTTTACTTACTTACTTACTTACTTACTTACTTACTTAGACAGGGTCGCGGCTATGTCACTCTGGCTGTTTTGGAACTTGCTACCTAGACCAGGCTGGCCTTGAACTCTTAGCAGGTTTTAAGCGCTCTCACCTGAGTTACTGGATTACAAGTGTGTACAAGCACTGTCAGCGTTTTTAAATAACAACAGTCAAAAATGTTTTTAGCACTTTTAATGAGGTTAACAAATCATGTCTGTATTCTGGAATCCTGTAGCATGTGTATACTCATGTCCCTATGGGTTAATGAAAGCCTCAGGCATGTGGTATGAATCATATCGACAGAAGAAAGACCTTTCAAGGTATTTTTAGATCTTCATAACTAAATATGGAACTTGTCACCATAATTTATTGTATATTTATAGGATTTAGGGAAATTGCTCTTATGTAGAGCTTAAGTTTTCATTTCTATAACCCAAAAGAAACCATAGCTGTGAAAATATCTCAGCTCTGAGTGTGAGTGCCCACTGCCTGTGGTGTATCTAGGTCTCTCACCAGGCAGTCCTGCACACTCCAACTTTGTCACAGGTCTGGAAGGTACACGTTGAGGAAATTATTATCTTTCTGGATACACTTTGCCCCCTTTCTCTGTTGAAAATGGGGTTCTGAGTGTCTCAGGTCTCTCCCGCCTAAAGGGCTCGAAGGCTTACACTTCATGGTCAGTAACTCCTCTATATTTGGTAAGCTGCTTTTCATTGGTGAGATCCTTGCTGGTCCCCTCTCCTACCAACTAGGGCTTTCTGTTCTCTCTAAGGCCAGGTCTCATCCAGGAGTGCCCTCATCCGAACAGCCAAAGTACCTGAAACAAAACAATCACATAAATGTCTTATCTCAGATTTAGGTGATCAAAAGCCAGTTTCAATCTTCATAGAAATGACAGTGTCAGTGTTTTGTGGCTGGGTGAGACAATTCTTGGTCCTGGCACAGCTCAGGGTGCCTCAGGAGTTACTCTGTGACTGAGTGATAGCATTGGAGGATTTGGCTAGCTACACATTAACACTGCCATATATATGGGTTTGTTTGTTTGTTTGTTTGTTTGTTTGTTTGTTTGTTTTGAGACAGGGTTTCTCTGTCTGTTAGCTCTGACTGTTCTGGAACTCACTCTGTACCAGGCTGGCCACGAACTCAGAAATCTTCTTCCTGCCTCCCAAGTACTGGGATTAAAGGTGTGCACCACCACGCCCGGCTGCACTGCCCTATATTTTTAACCAAACAGTTTAGGCAAAATCAAATCACTCTTCAGAACCATGTAAAAATAATTGCCAAAGACATTTCTTTCTTGAAAATTTAGTAATAGCAAAGATTTGACTTCCCCCAACTCAAAACTGTCTTCCAAGTTAACGGACATCAGAAGTCATAATTTACAATTCTTTTAACACTTTTTTCAACATTATCTCTTTTCTCTTGGAAGTCCTAATTTTTCATAAATTCTAGATTTATTTATTTAGTTCAGGGCCAGCCTGGTCTGCATGGTGAATTCCAAGCCATTCAGGGCTACATAGTGAGACAAAGGCTACCCTTAGTATTTGCAGATGCAGCAAATAGGATTCAGTAAAGTTAAACCTGATTGTTGTTGGCTTCAAGAAATTGTCAAAAGCTAGAGCAGTGATCAGTTATTGAGTGTTTTCCACATAAATGATGGGGGAAGTTTTTGCAGTTTCTCTGGCTTTCTTTTTTCCTTCCTTCCTTCCTTCCTTCTTTCCTTTTTTTTTTTTTTTTTTTTTTTTTTTTTTTTTTTTTTTTTTTTTTTTTTTTTTTTTTTTTTTTTTTTTTTTTTTGGTCATGTTTTGTTTTCTGTGGTCCAGCCTGGCCTTTAACTAGGCCCAGTCCTTTTTCCTCTGCACCCCCCCCCCCACACTAATGATTACAGACTGGAACACACCTGGCTTCCTGCCCACTCACCTCTTTCTTAATCATATCTTGGGCAGTCATTGAATCTGAGAACAACTTCTCTTCCTATATAAATCAACCCGCATGCATGTGAGCACCATTGTGCACACGGGCGCGCTCCCCGCCCCCTGTGTCAGATGTTACTTCTTGGAGCCAAGGTTGCTGCAGGGTTGTTTCTTAGTCTGTGTGCATGTGTTTTCAGCAAACAACTGTATGACATGGCATGTGACAGTCAGACTTAATGAACAGAAAGCACTCTACATGTTGTCAGTGCCTCTGAGAAGGCTTTGGGCAACTCTCGATACATGAGTGAAAGGTTGGGGTACACCCCACTCCGTGCTGTACCTAGTCAGGTACTGAAGGAGGAGATTAGAGCTGACTTTTCAAAAGATCACCTGTAAGCTGGCCTATGGAGACCATTGTTGGCTGGGATGTAGCTTCAGCGGTGCAGCGTATGCCTCTCTCCAGTTTGGTCCTCAGCACAGAAATACATCCATTGTCCTTTAACTGGGTCAGTGTGGAGTAGCTGCTACAACTTAAGCCTGGGACATAATTGGATGGTCTACAGGAGTGATATCATCCGAAGCATTAGATGTTGCAAGTTGCTCTGTCTCCCAGGAACTTGGGATTATTTCATCTTGAACACAGTGCCTAAAATTAGACTACTGAGCTAAAAATACAAGTTTGTCAAACTTCTCTTTTCCCAAAGGTAGTTGGAAAAGTTTAAAAGTCTTTCAAAAATGGGGAAGTAAGCAAGTCAGAAGAAATTTGGCCAGAGTCAGGTCAGGTTTCTGCCCTGTGTCAAAGGTCAAATAGTTCTACTAGAGTATTTGACTTTTTCTAAATCAAGTAAGTATTTTTAGCACATTTTCTTCTGTAATAATTCAAACATGCAGTAGCTTTTCCCAGAGAGCCTGTAAATCTCAGCTAATCTGGGACGTGTTTTGAGTCCTGCCCTATGAGTAAAAGTCAGTGGTCCCAGCCTGATCTAGAGGGAGCTTTCCATGGGGGTTCATAAGGAAGATGGCTCTGCTGCTTTCCAGGATGAAGTTGAGTTTTCTGCCCCTGACTTCAGTGTCATTTTTCACAGTGCGTGCCGGCAAGTTTGAGGTACTGGAGTTGATCCTTAGTACAGCCTGGAAAGAAAGGAAAGCCATTGATCTGTGGCTCCATATTAAATATGATGTCATCTTTTAAAAATGAAAGATAAACACAGTGGCAACAGTCAGAAATTGAAGAGGACAGAGATTAGACTAGTTCTAGGGTTTGTGTCTGACTGTTAAAACAAGGCTCTTAGAGCCCAGGCTTTAGGGCTTGAAATCCTTCTGCTTCAACCCTCCGGGTGCTAGAATTACAGGTGTGTACCGTCAAGGCACCTGGCTTAGGTCTACATAGGGATGTGTGATTGTATACACTAAATAAAAGGGCAAGTACCATGTGTGTTTGTTCACATAAAATTTGATTTAACTAAATTGTGTTAAGAGAATGGCAGGAAGCACAAAACCTACTTTTCTGAGGATAGGAGAGAAAGCAGCAGCAGGAGAAAACGGCTGGTTCTGTGTCTAGAACACATAACAGAAGTGTGTGTGCAATGAGAAGGCGTGGACCTGCCAGGTGATGCTGGAGCAGGCCTTTAATACCATTACTCAAGAGGCAGAGGTGGGTGAGTTTTAGGCTAGCCTGGTCTACAGAGAGTTCCAGGGCAGCCGGGGTTGGGGGTAGGCAAGGGCTGAAAAACAGAAGAAGGCATGGACCTGCCTGAGTCAAAGCAAAGAAAGAATGAACAAGAAGCAGATGTCTCAATTTGAACTCTCAAAACTATTTAAGGTACCACTCAATCAGTTCTGTTTTACAAGTTTCAGAATTCAGCCAGATTACCTTGCCTTGAGTATAATGCTTCTTATCTTCTGTGTGTGTGCACAAGGATGGATGTCTTTGTGGTCTTGGTTTCCTACAAATCGTTGCCTGCCCTGTCGCCTAGAGTATTGTCACTTGTTCTTATTGATCCTGTCAAGATCGGGGTAGCTAGATTTTGATCGTGGCTCAGAGACACTGCTGGTGACTCCTTGGGTGACTAGGAATGAACAGCTGCCTTCATATCCCTAAGTTGCCTTTCTTGGTGACTCTAGACTGCTGGATCGGCAGCATCTGCTGGTGGGAGAAACTGAATTGTTAAATGAGTCGGGAAGTGGGGCTCAGCAGTTAGGAGCACTGGTTGCAATTAGAACATGGATTTCCCAGCATCCATATGGTGTAGAGCATAGTAGTTCTAGAGGGTCCTACACCCTTAAACATACAATCAAAACACCAGTGCACATGAAATAAAAAGAAATTAAAAAGGGAGACCAGAAAAAGCAGAAGAGCAAGTACAAGTGTTCACCACAACCTACAGGGGGCTGCTACCAGTTTTAACCCATTCAGTAACCTTGGAAAAGTACAATCTTCAAAAGAGCCAAGATAAAATATTGTTAAAATCCAGCACACTACAGTTATTTCTATTAACTGTTTGTCAGCTATGGGCCATGCTGCTGTTGACTGAACAGAATTCAAAACGAGGCAGGCAAAAATACGCCTCTTTGATAAAATGCCTCTGAGGTTCTGGGATATGGGTAGTGGTAGTACTTGCTTGCCTAGCATGTCACAGAACCCTGGGCTTGTTCAGTTTCAGAATACTATTAATTATTCAGTGTTGCTACTGTTTGTTTTTATTTTTTTTTATTTAAACAGTTTTTTATTAGATATTTTCTTCATTTACAATTCAAATGCTATCCCCGAAAGTCCCTTATACCCTCCCCCTACCCTGCTCCCCAACCCACCTACTCCCACTTCCTGGCCCTGGCATTCCCCTATATTGGGGCATATAATCTTCGCAAGACCAAGGGCCTCTTCTCCCAATGATAGCCAACTAGGCCATCCTCACCACATATGCAGCAAGAGACACAGCTCTGGGGGTGGGTACTGGTTAATTCATATCGATGTTCATCCTATAGGATTACAGGCCCCTTCAGTTCCTTGGGTACTTTCTCTAGCTCCTCTATTGGGAGCCCTGTGTTCCATCTGTCTCTTCACTCTGTCCTTACAGGGCACAGGTTAATATGGTACACTAAGCACCAGGAGCCTGCTGTGTGCTCAGGGTTTTTTTCTTTGTTTGTTTTGGGGTTTTTGTTTTGTTTTGTTTTTTGGTTTTTCAAGACAGGGTTTCTCTGTATAGCACTGGCTGTCCTGGAACTCAATTTGTAGACCAGGCTGGCCTCGAACTCAGAAATCTGCCTGCCTCTGCCTCCCAAGTGCTGGGATTAAAGGCGTGCGCCACCACGCCCAGCTAAGCATTGCCTTTCTTGAACCCTAAATAATAGAAAGGAAAAAAGATGTCTTAGCAAGAAGCCACACATAGGAAAGACACCATTGTAGAGTCACTTCTTACCTTTCAGGGTGATGTTATCAGTGAGAGAATTCTGTCAAACAGAAATGGGCCATCACTGGAACCACTACAGAAAGTGTTGACCTTTATGCAGAGCAGGAGGAGGCCGCAGAAACAGCCAGAAGATCTAAGACTGGGCCTGATGGTCTCAGTGTTCTTGTTGAAATGGGCTTGACCCTGTAGAGAATATGCAGACAGAAACTGAGCAAGACAGGGGCATGTGCACACACACACACCACCTAGAAAGGTAAAGATCATGGACTTGTAGAGAGAGGACAAAAGAAACCAGAAAAGGCTAGAGCAGGAAGAGCCTGGAATGTGAAGGGTTAAGTGGGAGGTGAGGTCATTCAAGAACTGGTTCTTGAAGCCACACATGGGAAAACACAGTTCTGAGAAAGTGCAGGGGTGCACAATACTTACATATTAGCCTGGCAGTGGTGGCGCACACCTTTAAACCCAGCACTTGGGAGGCAGAGGCAGACAGATCTCTTAGTTCAAGACTAGCCTCATTCATCTACAGAGTGAGTTTCAGGATAATCTGGTCTGGATGAAATGTTTAAATATGAAACATATTGGTCATTGTGTGTTTTCCTCATATGTACCTCACTACATCCTCTTGATCTCTCCTGGTTAGTCTCTCCCACCAAATCAGCCACCTTTCATTTTCATGCCTTGGTGGGTGTATATACTTTGTTTTAATTGAGATTTTCAGTAGGAAAAGTATGCTTGTCTTGAGTTTGGCTTGCTTTGCACACTATGTTCACCCCCATTTCCATGAGTTCTCTTTCATATTTCATATCACATTTTCTTTATCTACACATCTGTTGCTGGGCCTCTCGACTGCTTTGCCTCAGAACCTTGGCTTTTGTGAGTAAAGCAACATTAAACATAGATGTGCAAGTGTCTCAAGGAATTGCGTTCCCTGTGGTGTTTACCCAGGAGTGCTTCTCTGGGCTGATGGTCCTCATTGTGTTTCCAGGGCGCCTTTGTCTGTACTGGTTTACCTGTCCTCTAGCAGCACACCAGGTTTCCTTTCTTTACTCCCTCAGTCTTTACAGCATTTGTTGTTGGTTTTCTTGATAGTAATGTGGACTAGTTTGATCCTGATTTTCCCTAATGGTTGAGGAGTGTTACGGAAATATGAGTTACAGAAACACTGGTGAAAGATCAGCTACAACAAATATTGTTATTGTCCATTCATAATTGAAGAAAATTTTAAATTTGAGTTTGAATTTACCAAGAATTTAAGGTGATCTTTCCCTCCAACATCCCCACACAAGTTCACAAACCTGAATACTCAGTACACTTCCAGGTAAGGAGCCCCAGTATGAAGGGTGTTAGGCCAGAGGATGTAAATAAACCTGAATAAAAAGTAGAGTTTAAAGAGAGGAGACACCATAGCAGTGCTGTGTAGAGTAAGAGGTGTCGCTGGCTTGGGCCCTGAGTGAAGAAAGATGTGGCTGGAGGGGCTGGAGAAAGCTTTGGGCCTGGGGAGCTGCAGAGAGACCTGGAAGCATGCTTTATAGAAAACTCCATGTTGCAAGTCAACTGACTTGCAACCTGTGCACAAGCAGGGGTGACATCTGCTCAGGAAACAAATGCACAGTTTATAGGGTAGGGTGGTGAGGGCACAGGTGAGAGACCCTGGTCCTCAGTCTGAAGCACCTCTGAGACCTGTCATCAGCCTGCAGCAGGCAGATTTCCAGGTAGGATTCTGGAAATCTGTTTGATTGAGCACTGTGTGATCCCTGAAGAAATTACCCCAGACTCACCGTCCCCAGAGGAGAGAACACAGCTCTATTTAGTTCTGGGAGGAAGTCCCTAAGACAGTAAGGCTTGGTTTGAGCAGTCGGGGGTTGGGGGACTGGTGTCTAACAACAAATTACACATGTTCTTTCCATTCTGTTTTCACTGCTGGCCTCAAACCTTCAGAGCCGGTAAGTAATGACAAAAATCTAAGAATTGTCATTTAAAGCCCAACTGTCTTAAAGGAAGATTTGGGGGTCTTTGCAAGTAAAGAAAAGTAAGATGGAATAAATTATGCATGTTTGGGGGTTAGTGTCTGCAGCTAACTTTTTTGTTTGTTTGTTTTCTTTTCTTTTCTTTATTTTTGTTTTGGTTTCTTGAGACAAGGTTTCTCTGTATAGCCCTGGCTGTCCTGGAACTCACTCTGTAGACCAGGCTGGCCTCAAACTCGGAAATCTGCCTACCTCTGCCTCCCGAGTGCTGGGATTAAAGGCGTGTGCCACCACTGCTCGGCCAGCTCACTTTCTTTCTAATCACTTAAAATGCATAGAAGAATTTGGTTATTCTAATTAGAAAGTATTTAAAATATATGTTAATGTTTTGCTTTTTTTGTGTCTATTTACCCCTTTTGTGGTATTGTATCTCTTTTAAATCTAACAATAAATTTGTAAATGAGCAGACTAATTCTCTTTACTTTTGTTTGTTTAAGGAATTAGCTCTGCGCAGCCAGTTGCCTACACTGGAGCAGGATGGAGGGACTCAGAATGCAGTGTCTTCTCCCGGGATGTCTCAGGAATTGAGGACAATGACAACCAATAGTTCAGATCCCTTTCTTAACAGGTTGGTAAGAATGCTAGCCAGTATCTGGAACGGACCCTTGCTTTGCTGTTCTGCTTTGAGATTTATGGCTGTGTAGAACATACGTGTGGGCCAAAACCCATAGCTGTCAACCATCTCTCCACAGGTGCCAAGCACAGTCAAAGCTGAGGGTTAAAGGGGACTAGCTGTTCAGGCTTGTGCAGGGATCTCGGTCAAAGCCCCAACATGCTTATTTCTGCCTGTAAAAATTAGTCTTGAAGGATAGAGTGAATGCCTTTCTGTAAAAGCAAGCAGACAGCATCTTACCCACAAGGATGTTAGTGAAGGATGGGGGAATGCTATGCCCCACCCAAAATTTTAAAACATAACGTTAGTGGCCCTTCTTCACTCCCTCGGCGGCGGCTGCTGCTGCTGTAGCTCAGGGGTGTGGCTCCATGGTGTATGTGTTTATATTTTCTAAACATCTTAACCCCTTGTCTCCTGAGTTATCCTAGATGCTTGGGTGCATGAGGGGCCAACATTAATTAGTTGGGATTCAGTGGAGAGCAATCTTTGCCAAGAAAACAATAAGAGCTATCACAGTGGGCTCCTCTGTTCCTTCTCTGGGACTGGGGGGGGGGGGGGGGGTGTAAAGTCACCTGCTTAAAAGACTCAAATGTCTGTTATGTGTCCCTTGTGGGAACAGTGTCCCTGCCATTCATGGTAGGAGCTAACGGGCATCCTGGGCTAATATACATGGCAGTGTTATATATCAACAGTCTCAGGCAAGTTTATGTTTCTTGGATTTGTATGAAGCTGCTGAATTTTTCAGAGTTGTTGGCATCAAACAGTGGTTGTCATGTAGAGTGAAGGAGAGGACAGGCCAAATGGCTGGGATCAAACATTGTACTGCTGGGCTGGGATCTGCTAAGGGTTTTGTTTTTTCAAACAAACACTTTAACTGTCCATCATGTGAGAGCCAGTCTACATTTATTTGTGGTCAGAAGCCAGTAAGAGTAGTGATTGCCCTTGGAGTTTGGGGGGTTATTGGTTTGTTGGTTTGTTTTAGTATTAGTAGAATTTAGGTTTCCAGTTGATAACAGCTATTGTCAGCCATAACTTAGGGAAGTATTCTCTTCAGGAAGCTTCAAGGCTGTTTTCTGCTGCTCTTGAATCAATCTTGAGACTTTGCATTCAGCCTTAAGTAAAAAATGCATGCTGTCTCCTGTTTCTCCTGAAGGCCCTCTGCTTTACCTCCTTTCTCTTCTGAAGCTTGGGCCTCTTAGCTGTGCTAAGGTGTTTGTTTGAGGTGTGTATCTAGTTGTGGGAATTTTATCTTCAATGACTTGACTATTTTGACAAAAAGGCATTCTGGCTCTTTATTTGGGCTTGGCTGTCCATGGCTTAACCTGTGTGCCTTAGGAGCTGGAAATTGAGCATGAGCCTAATGTAGGTTTGACCCCTCGGCCTAGGGACTTGAGACCTTAGAGACCCCAAGCTTCAAAATAGTTAAGGGGACTTCTCACTTTCTTTTCTCTCCGAGCTCAGAACCTTTAGATACCTTTGTCTTTAGCAAATGCACTTTAGCTAGGATCATTGTGTGTCCTGTTCCAATACAGAGGCTGTTGGGCTCTGCAGAGGCACTACATGGCAAGGATTGTTCACTGTTCCTCTGAGAATCTTGGTTATGCTTAATACACGTTTAGTTTTGCCCTGAGTTGATTGAACTTTTCTGTGTGTCTTTTCGATATTTTCCTAGTGGCACCTATCACTCTAGAGATGAGAGCACAGACAGCGGCCTAAGCATGAGCAGCTACAGCATCCCTCGGACCCCAGATGACTTCCTGAACAGTGTGGATGAAATGGATACAGGTGAGTATTGATGCCTTTTCAGCTGCAGGTGGTCACTCGTTGTGTTTCTCCTCCCTTCCTTCTTAAACAGAGTCACAGTATAGCTAGTACAGGCTGGCCTGGAGCTTAGAGGCTCCTGAGTACTGGGATTCGGGCACAAGCTGACATGACAGCCTCACTGGGTTTTCCTTTGAGGTAAGGTTTTGCCGTGGCCCATGCTGACCTTGTGACCCTCCTGCTCTGCTTTCGCAATGCTAAGATCTCAGACACTTACCACCATGCCCATTGTTTGACCTTGTTTTGTTTTAACGTGTTAGTTGGGCCTGTTAGAACTCTCTTGTTTTAGATCTGTGTTCTTGATTTTTAATAATCTCCCTGAATACTTGGGGTTCAGCTGAGTTATTTAAGGTACTACAGGGCTAGCAAACCATATTTGGGGGAGGGGGCTTAGACTTTATAATTGAAATAGTTGCACAAGTATTGAGGAGCTAAGATCTCCCTGCCTTGGCTGAGGGGAGAGCACAGAACAGTGATACATTTTCTCCATAGTGTCAGAAGTCTTTCATGCCTGCTTTTATCTGACACATGAAGGTGAGATTTTGAGAACTTGTCCCTTGCTTCCTCTGAGTTTACATAGATGAGAAATCCTGTTTAGGAGCCTCTTGGGCCTACCTCATGCCTGGCCCCATCCTGGCCCGTCTCCCCAGCTCTCATGGCTCACCTCTTCAGCCCCCTGGTAGCACTTAAAAAGCCTGTTTGTTTTTCTGAATATAAGTTATAGCAAAAGCTCCAAGGAGAAGTGCTAATATCATAGATAAATAAAAGCTCTCTGGGCAGTAAGTGCAAGAAATTTAGAAGGAAGTCTGGGGAGGTCACATGTCTTCAAGGACTCCTGGGAATGCTGTTCTTCTGCTTTCTGTATGAGTCTGTAGTGCTTAATGTGAGTATCCCGGAGTACAACTTAAGACAAAAGACAAAAGGTGCTCCATCTTGACATGCTGACTACCTAGAAATGGTGGTGCATTTCTAGGAGAAAGAAGGCGTGGTTGTCATTTTTCACTGCTGCATATAGAATTCCAAGGGAGTTTCAGTTCTTCATAGCCCATCAGTTAACACCTTGTGGTAAGCAACCAGGCTGTGAAGTGGTGAGGCACATGAGACTTGGCATTGCTACCAAGTGATCTCAGTGTGTGGTTTTCTAAGGTAGACACTGTGTGCTTCAGTTTCCCATAGCTATGTGCTCACACAAGCAGCTCTGATGCTTCTCACAAAACATTTTGTCTATCCCTCCCCAACACTAGGAGACACCATCAGCCAAAGCACCCTGCCGTCACAGCAGAGCCGCTTCCCCGATTACCTGGAAGCCCTCCCTGGGACAAATGTGGACCTTGGCACCCTGGAAGGAGATGCAATGAACATAGAAGGGGAGGAGCTGATGCCCAGTCTGCAGGAAGCGCTGAGCTCCGAAATCTTGGACGTGGAGTCTGTGTTGGCTGCCACCAAGCTAGATAAAGAAAGCTTTCTCACGTGGTTATAGAGCTGCAGGGAGCCACTCTGAGTCTGTGAAGGATCCACAGAGCCTAAGATGTGTATGCCTGAAATTCAGATAAGTCAGTGGGGGATTCTCTGGCTAACACAGAAAACAGATGAACCAGTGTCCAGCAGGGATCATCCATCGTTGTTCCACTTTTCTCTGCCCATCGCTGCTCTTACATTGGTTGCTGACCTCTTCATGGCCGGCTCTAAAGAACCAGAACCACAAACAGAATCCTTTGTTAACTTTGCTATGATAACTGCGTTCTCTGGGATTGCTGGGGGATAGCCTGCTGGATAGTGGATATTCTGCCTTTTGTCCAGTGGTCTTTTCACCCATCATTTTAACTGAATACACAGACTGGGAACTGAAGTGCTTTAGAACATTGTTCAAGAGGTGGCTTCTTCAGCTGCCTTTGGCCCTTGGGTCCAACAAGCCAGAAGCATTGCGTCTGATCTCACGGAGGGTGGAGGAGACCCATGCTGAAGACTGATGGACTTTCCATATCTTCTTTTAGTGATACCATTAGGCACATAGTGACCTGAATTTTATCTTAGAAGCTTATGAGGCATGAGACAGTTTCCATAGAAATATATTAATTATTACCACATACTCTAGATTAGGTTTGAATGGATATTTTCAGTGGGTGTTTTGGTTGGCTTTTCTTTCCCCCTTTTTTTTTTTTGTGGTTGATTTTGGTGGAACGTAGGCAAATTAATGAAGTCATTTATAGCTGTAGCTTGGGGTGGGCAATACCATTCTTTTGGTGGGAAATCTGTATTTCTTGGCTTTTTAACATCCTATTTAAATCTTAAATCTTGGTTATCTCCTCTCTACATATATACACACTCTTATTATGTCTATGGTAGTGTGATAGCAGTATGTATCTTTATAAACATTTCCTTCCTTTCCAGTTTATTTTTTAAATGGTAGCCTTGAACATATGCATTTAGACACAGTAGTTTATGTTTCACAAATAGTTTAAATTCTGGTTGGGGCAATGCAGGTGTTGGAGGGAGGGAGGGAGGGAAGGCAGTGTTGTAGAAAGGGCTCTTGTGGGTAAAGCCAAGAGGCACTCTCTTGCCCTCTGCACTGTGGTGACAAGCCAACAGTGGCCTTACTTCCCTTAGACTGATTTCATGCCATGCAGTCTCTGAGCTTTAAGCTTTAGAGAGGCAGGCCTGCCTTCTGCCTCCACCTCAGCTTTGGGTGTACACTCAGATACTTTGAGGTCAGGTTGAGTGTCACCTACAAGATCATTCTTAGGAAACCTACTCATGTGCCTGTGCTGAGTGGACCCTGGGGTCGTGTGCAGAATGCTGTGAGGCCACGGGTTGGCTGGTAAAGTGATCAGACTAGCAAGTGTGGGGGGTAGTTGAATTTAGCAAAGAGCTAGAAGTAAGCATGATTAAGGCTTTATTTTTACAAGAAGATTACTAGAGTATGTGTCTCCGGGAGTAATAACAGTTTCCAAAGAGTATTTTTTAAAGGAACAAAATAGGCATGAATTAACTGCATATAAGCTATGAAGTAATAGTTGGTTATGAATTATAGTGGCACCAGCTAGCACCTCTGTCATTTAATGGTCTTTGAGTGCTTCTAGAAGAATCCCTTATTTTCAAGGGTTCATAATGAACAACAGTTTTCCCCCCTGGCTAAAGCTGCTACTATGAAAATCTTCAGCTTAGGTAGTTAGAACTCTTTTGGCCCTTTGATTTAGTATAGCACAAGAATGAAGTAGAAAAGTTTTACTCAGTACTTTGAGTGCTCAAAAAATACAATCAGTGTATTATATGTGATTCATAGGTCAGTCGTTTGAGGCCATTGACTCTAAGGCTTTTAATTAGAAACTAGTTGAAGATTTACCCTTGAATTAAGTCTGGGGAAATGGCCACTCAGAGGGTGCATTGACTGTAGAACAGAGATGAAATTCTACTCTAACTGATAATTGAGTAGATGGATGATCCACAACAGTGTGTGGGGGATGGGCAGATGATTGCTAGGCGTGCCGAGGGCCTACGATTGGTGGGGAATGGGCAGATGATAGGCGTGCCAAGGGCCTATGATTGGTGGGGAATGGGCAGATGATAGGTGTGCCGAGTGCCTATGATTGGCCAGTAAGCTGCAGAATAAAGGATGGCATCTTCTGTGGGCAGACTAGCTTTAGTATGGGGAGGGGGAGGGGAGGTGGGCATGGGCTGTTGAAAGGTTACCGAGCTATGATAGAAAAGCTTTTATGAACTTGTTTCTCTTCAGTAAAGACTTATCTCGCTCTCAGTAAAGAAGTTCCTAAGTTTCCAGCTGCTTAACCTCCCCCACAAAGTGGATGTGCCTTCTCCCTCAGCATGGTGTGCCTGTTTATACCTCAATGTCCAGCAGCCCCTGGTGCCTGACAGTGCGCTCTGACCTTATCAAACCCTCCATGCTGACTGTGGGAGGTTTTAGCACCCTTCCTCTCACTAAATTTGAATCACGGCCTCAACGTAGTCTTTCTTGTTGTGTCCAACAGTGTTTAATGCTTCCTGGCTGTAGTAGGTAGCATGCAGATAAGAATTTAACTGGTTATTCTTGAATTTCTTTTACAATAAACCAATTTTTATAATCTTAAAATGTGTCAACTTTTTTACATTTGTGTTCTTTTCAATTAGGACTTCTGAGTCCCGGGGGGCGGGCGGGGGGGTGAGTTTGGTTGGAGTTTCAGAGCAAGCAATGTTCTGTTTTATAACTGTTTCCTAAATGCAGAGACTTAACTTCTAAAGAGAAGGAAAAATAGGTCCCAAGGAAGCAGCTGTAAGTGTGCCTTAGCTGG
>LR753350.1:445860-530289 GCA_902729485.2 Mus minutoides | reverse complement strand
AAAGAAAAAAACCATGGGTCTACAGAGACATCTTTAGAAAGTCCTCCCTAGTCTCCAATAAATATACTCACATTCAACTTAAAAAGGCCCGCCCCCCCATCATCCCTCTTAGCCCAGCAGAGGCCCCTAGGGCCCCCTTGTGCACTCTCCATACTCCAGGACATTAGGAACACCTCGGGGTTACTGGTGAGTGGGGCACAGCGTGGGCTTTGAAACCCGCGGAGGGTCTGAGGTTTCAGCAGCAGCAGGAACAGAGGAACTCCGCCCAACCGGAGACCTCTTCCCTCCAGGACCACCCCTGCCAGCATCATTCTTCTTAGCCCAGTGGAGGCCACTAGAGCCCCCTTGTGCACTCTCCACACCCCAGGACATTAGGAACACCTCGGGGTTATTGGTGAGTGGTGTGCAGCATGGGCTTTGGAATCCGCGGAGGGTCCAGTTTCAGCAGCAGCAGGAACAGAGGAACTCTGCCCAACCAGAGGCTGGGACCTCTTCCAGCCAGGACCACCCCCACCATCTTCCCTCTGAGCCCAGCAGAGGTGCCTAGGGCCCTTTGTGCACTCTCCGCACCCCAGGACATTAGGATCACCTCTGGATTAGGGGACCTTGGGATCACCTCGGGATTACAGCACAGAGACAGCCTGCTGGGAGAGTTCTGACCCTAGAACTCAGGAAGTGGATTAGAGCTCTAGTCTGCTAGACATCTGACTTGCATGAGAAGAGCTTGCCTTCAGAGAGTGCTCTGATCATTGGATCTCTAGGGGGAGTTGGTCTACCAGAAGTGCTGTCAGAGGCTAACAGAACCACAGGAGGATCAAGCTCAAACCAGTGACAGCTTGGACATTAACATCAGAAATCTCCAGATGGCGAAAGGCAAACGTAAGAATCTCACTAACAGAAACCAAGAACAATGGGCATCATCAGAACCTAGTACGCCCGCTGCATCGAGTCCTGGATACCCCAACATGCCTGAAAAGCAAGACAAAGATTTTAAATCATATCTCATCATGATGGTAGAAGATCATAGAAGGACGTTAATAACACACTTAAAGAAATACAGGAGAACAATGCTAAACAGGCAGAAGCCCTTAAAGAAGAAAAACAAAAATTCTTCAAGGAACTACAGGAGAACACTGCTGAACAGGTAGAAGCCATTAAGGAGGAAATACAAAAATCCCTCAAGGAATCACAACAGAACACTGCTAAACAAGTAGAAGCCCTTAAAGAGCTACAGGCAAACACTGCTAAACAGGTAGAAGAAACACAAAAATCCCTTAAAGAACTACAGGAAAAGGCATCCAAATAGGTGTCAGAATTGAAGAAAACCATTCAAGATCTAAAAATGGAAGTAGAAACACTGAAGAAAACCCAAAGAGAGACAACACTAGATATAGAAACCCTAGGAAAGAAATCAGGAAACATAGATGTAAGCATCAGCAACAGAATACAAGAGATGGAAGAGAGAATCTCAGGTGCAGAAGATTCCATAGAGATCATGGACACAACAATCAAAGATAACACAAAATACAAAAAGATCCTAACCCAAAACATCCAAGAAATCCAGGACAAAATGAGAAGACCAAACCTATGGATAATAGGAGTAGATGAGAATGAAGATTCTCAACTTAAAGGGCCAGCAAATATCTTCAACAAAATCATAGAAGAAAACTTCCCATACCTAAAGAAAGAGATACCCATGAACATACAAGGAGCCTACAGAACTCCAAACAGACTGGATCAGTAAAGAAATTCCTCCTGACACATAATAATCAGAACAACAAATGCACTAAATAAAGACAGAATATTGAAAGCAGTAAGGGAAAAACGTCAAGTAACATATAAAGGCAAACCTATTAGAATCACTCCAGATTTCTCACCAGAGACTATGAAAGCCAGAAGATCCTGGACAGATGTTATGCAGACACTAAGAGAACACAAATGCCAGCCCAGGCTACTTTACCCAGCAAAACTCTCATTTACCATAGGCTGAGAAACCAGAGTATTCCATGACAAATTCGAATTCACACAATATCTTTCCATGAATCCAGCCCTTCAAAGGATAATAACGGGAAAACACCAACTCAAAGAAGGAAACTACAACCTAGAAAAAATAAGAAAGTAATCCTTTAACAAAACTAAAGGAAAACAGCCACAAGAACAGACTCCCATCTTTAACATAAAACATGACAGGAAATAACACTAACTTTTCTTTGATTTCTCTTAACATCAATGGACTCAATTCCCCAATAAAAAGACATAGACTAACAGATTGACTACACAAACAAGACCCAACATTTTGCTGCTTACAGGAAACCCACGTCAGAGACAAAGACAGACACTACCTCAGAGTAAAAGGCTGGAAAACAATTTTCCAAGCAAATGGCTCAAAGAAACAAGCAGGAGAAGCCATTCTAATATTGAATAAAATTGACTTCCAACCCAAAGTTATCAAAAAAGACAAAGAGGGGCACTTCATACTCATCAAAGACAAAATCCAGCAAAATGAACTCTCAATTCTAAATATCTATGCTCCAAATGTAAGGGCAGCCACATTTGTTAAAGAAACTTTAGTAAAGCTCAAAGCACACATTGAACCTAACACAATAATAGTGGGAGACTTCAACATCCCACTCTCACCATTGGGCAAACTAAACAGAGATACATGGTCACTAACAGAATTTATGAATCAAATGGATTTAACAGATATCTATAGAACATTATATCCTAAAACAAAAGGATATACCTTCTTCTCAGTTCCTCATGGTACCTCCTCCAAAACTGACCATATAATTGGTCACAAAACAGGCCTTAACAGATACAAAAATATTGAAATTATCCCATGCATCCTAACAGATCACCACAGACTAAGGCTGATCTTCAATAACAGCAGAAATAATAGAAAGCCAACATTCACGTGGAAACTGAACAACACTCTACTCAATGATACCTTGGTCAAGGAAGAAATAAAGAAAGAAATTAAAGACTTTTTAGAGTTTAATGAAAATGAAGCCACAACGTACCCAAACATATGGGACACATTGAAAGCAGTCCTAAGAGGAAAACTCATAGCCCTGAGTGCCTCCAAAAAGAAACCAGAGAGAGCATATACTACCAGTCTGACAGAACACCTAGAAACCCTAAAACGAAAGGAAGCAAATTCACCCAAGAGGAGTAGAGGCCAGGAAATAATCAAACTCAGAGCGGAAATCAACCAAGTGGAAACAAAATGAACTATTCAAAGAATCAACCAAACCAGGAGCTGGTTCTTTGAGAAAATCAACAAGATAGATAAACCCTTAGCCAGACTAACTAGAGGGCAGAGGGACAGTATCTGAATTAACAAAATCAAAAATCATAAAGGAGACATAACAACTGAGTCTGAAGAAATCCAAAACATCATCAGATCCTACTATAAAAGCCTATACTTAACAAAACTGAAAAACCTGGATGAAATGGACAACTTCCTAGACAGATACCAGGAACCAAAGTTAAATCAGGATCAGATTAACAATCTTAACAGTCCCATTTCCCCTAAAGAAATAGAAGCAGTCATTAATAGTCTCCCCACCAAATAATCCCAGGATCAGATGGGTTTAGTGCAGAGTTCTATCAGATCTTCAAAGAAGACCTAATTCCAACTCTCCTCAAACTATTTCACAAAATAGAAACAGAAGGTACTGTACCCAATTCGTTCTATGAAGCCACAATTACTCTGATACCTAAACCACACAAAGATCCAACAAAGAAAGAGAACTTTAGACCAATATCCCTTATGAATATTGATGCAAAAATACTCAATAAAATCCTCGCAAACCGAATCCAAGAACACATTAAAATGATCATCCATCATGACCAAGTAGGCTTTATCCCAGGGATGCAGGGATGGTTTAATATACGGAAATCCATCAACGTAATCACTATATAAACAAACTCAAAGACAAAAATCACATGATCATCTCCTTAGATGCTGAGAAATCATTTGACAATATCCAGCACACATTCATGATAAAAGTCATGGAAAGATCTGGGATTCAAGGCCCATACCTAAACATAATAAAAGCAATATACAGCAAACCAATAGCCAACATCAAAGTAAATGGAGAGAAGCTGGAGCAATCCCACCAAAATCAGGGGCTAGACTTTCTCCCTACCTATTCAATATATTACTTGAAGTTCTAGCCAGAGCAATTCGACAACAAAAGAAGATCAAGGGGATACAAATTGGAAAGGAAGAAGTCAAAATATCACTATTTGCAGATGATATGATAGTATATATAAGTGACCCTAAAGATTCTACCAGAGAACTCCTAAAACTGATAAACAGCTTCAGCACAGTAGCTGGATATAAAATTAACTCAAACAAATCAGTGGCCTTTCTCTACACAAAAGATAAACAGCATGAGAAAGAAATTAGAGAAACAACACCCTTCACAATAGTCACAAATAATATAAAATACCTTGGTGTGACTTTAATGAAGGAAGTGAAAGATCTGTATGACAAGAACTTCAAGTCTCTGAAGAAAGAAATTGAAGAAGATCTCAGAAGATGGAAAGATCTCCCATGCTCATGGATTGGCAGAATTAATATAGTCAAAATGGCTATCTTGCCAAAAGCAATCTACCGACTCAACGCAATCCCCATCAAAATTCCAACTCAATTCTTCACTGAGATAGAAAGGGCAATCTGCACATTCATGTGGAATAATAAAAAACCTAGGATAGCAAAAACTATCCTCAACATTAAAAGAACCTCTGGTGGAATCACCATGCCTGACCTCAAGCTATACTACAGAGCAATTGTGATAAAAACTGCATGGTACTGGTATAACAACAGGTAGACCAATGGAATAGAATTGAAGACCCAGAAATGAACCCACACACCTTGGGTTACCTTATCTTCGACAAAGGAGCCAAAACTATCCAGAGGAAAAAAGACAGTATTTTCAATAAATGGTGCTGGCACAATTGGCCGTCAACATGTAGAAGACTGCGAATTGATCCATTCCTTTCTCCTTGTACAAAGCTCAAGTCTAAGTGGATCAAAGACCTCCACATTAAACCAGAGACACTGAAATTCATCGGGGAGAAATTGGGGAAAACCCTGGAAGATATGGGCACAGGGGTAAAATTCCTAAACAGAACATCAATGGCCTGTGCTGTAAGATCAGAAATTGACAAATGGGACCTTATAATAATGCAAAGCTTCTGTAAAGCAAAAGTTACTCTCAATAAGACAAAAAGGCCACCAACGGATTGGGAAAGAATTTTTACCAATCCTAAATCTGATAGGAGGCTAATATCCAATATTTACAAAGAGCTCAAGAAGCTGAACGCCAGATATTCAAATAACCCCATTAAAAAATGGGGTTCAGAGCTAAACAAAGAATTCTCAACTGAAGAATGCCAAAGGGCTGAGAAGCACCTTAAAAAAATGTTGGAAATCCTTAATCATCAGAGAAATGCAAATCAAAACAACCCTGAGATTCCACCTCACACCAGTCAGAATGGCTAAGATTAAAAATTCAGGTGACAGCAGATACTGGCGAGGATGTGGAGAAAGAGGAACACTCCTTCATTGCAGGTGGGATGGCAAGCTGGTACAACCACTCTGAAAATCAGTCTGGCGGTTTCTCAGAAAACTGGACATAGTATTACCGAAAGATCCAGCAATACCTTTCCTGGGCATATACCCAGAAGATATTCCAAGTGGTAACAAGGACACATGCTCCACTATGTTCATATCAGCCTTATTTATAATAGCCAGAAGCTGGAAAGAACCCAGATGTCGCTCAACAGAGGAATGGATACAGAAAATGTGGTACATTTACACAATGGAGTACTACTCAGCTATTAAAAACAATGAATTTATGAAATTCTTGAGCAAATGGATGTATCTGGAGGATATCATCCTGAGTTTTGTAACCCAATCACAAAAGAAGTCACTTAATATGCACTCACTGATAAGAGGATATTAGCCCAGAAACCTAGAATACCCAAGATACAAGTTCCAAAACACAAGAAAATCAAGAAAGACCAAAGCGTGGATACTTCATTCCTCCCTAGAATAGGGCTTAAAATATACATGGCAGGATATGCAGAGACAAAGTTTGGAGTTAAAATGAAAGGATGGACCATCCTGAGAGTGCCCCACCCAGGTGGTCCATCACATAATCAGCCACCAAATGCAGACAGTACTGCATACACCAGCAGGACATTGGTGAAAGGACCCTGATATAGCTGTCTCCTGGGAGGCTTTGACAGTCCCTGACAAACGCAGAAGTGGATGGTCACAGTCATCTATAGGGCAGAACACAGGGTCCCCAATGTAGGAGCTAGAGAGAGTACCCAAGAGCTGTAGGAGTCTGCAACCCTATAGATGGAACAACAATGTGAACTAATCAGAACCCCCAGAGCTCATGTCTCTAGCTGCATATGTATTAGAAGATGGCCTAGTTGGCCATTATTGGGGTAGAAAGGTCCTTGTTCTAGCAATGTTTATATGCCCCAGTACAGGGGAAAGCCAGGGCCAAGTAGTGGGAGAGGGAGTGTAGGGGAGCAGGGCGGGGGGGGGCGGTATAGGGGACTTTTCCATAACACTTGAAATGTAAATGAAGAAACTGTCTAATTAAAAATAGGAAAAAAAAAACCCAAAAGAAAATGGAGCTTGGTAACTATCATTGTATAAGAGTTGGTTGTAGAGGTAGAATACCCAGTAAGTTCTGATAACTATTGTGTGTGGGACAACAGCCTTAGAAGCTGGATAGAAGGCCAGATACCTGGTCTTGCAAACTTTGTATGCCCCAGTACAAGGGAAAGCCAGGGCTAAGTAGTGGGAGTGGGTGGATAGAGGAGCAGGGTGGGGGGACGGTATAGGGGACCTATGGGATAACACTTGAAATGTAAATGAAGAAAATATCTAATAAAAAATTTGCTCATAAAAGACTGTCCTTTTAATGCTCAAGAAAAGAGCAGAATTTTATCCAAACTAGTCTGTACATCCTACACAGACTAATACAATCCACACAGATATCTTGATGATACCTAAATTTTGTTTTGAGATTTGTATATTGCAGAATGTACAGTTTTGGTGGGATTAGTCGTCAAAGCTGCTTGAAATCCTGATATCATGAATTTTCAGATGGATCCAGTCAGAGTGCAGACATCAGAGACGAATAACAATAGTTGTCATGGCCTACTTAAGTAAGGCCTAACCAACTGCTGCATTTTGCCTACTTCTCTCCCCCCCCCTTTAAAGATATCTCAACGCCTATATTCAACAGAAAAAATGTATGAAGAGCTATCCTCCCATTTCCCTGGACTTGGGGATCTGCAGATGTTTATGCTAAGGTTGTGTTTCTGGGAAATTTAGAAATGGTCAGAAATTAACAGGGAGGATATAGCTAGAATCTATTGTGTAGCTATAATCTCATTTGGAAGAAACCTTTATAATTGTTACTAAGTTGAAGTTATAATTTCTTACATTGGTACAGAGATTATTTTGATACAGAATTAAGGTTTTCATTGGTATAAATTTATTCTATTGATACAAAAATTTTAAGAATACAAAGCTTAGACCCAGTTCTTCTCTAACTGCCATTACAATCTGATCTTAGATAATTAAGCATATGAGTTTAGGGCCAGATAGCAAGTTCATGGCTCTGAGTTGTTAGCGTGTTTTTAAGATTTTTTAAAAAAAATCTGATAAGATTTTTTCTTTTGATTTTTTTAATTAATTAATTATTTTTTTACACTCCATATTTTATTCCCCCATCCCCATCTACCCTCCGACTGTTCCACATCTCATACCTCCACCCCCACCCCGTCTCCACGTGGATGTCCCCACACCCACTCCACCTGACCTGTAAACACTTGGGAACTCCAGTCTCTTGAGAATTAGGTACATCATCTCTGAATGAACACAGTCCCAGCAGTCCTCTAATTGTATGTGTGCTAGGGGCCTCATATCAGCTGGTGTATGCTGCCTATTTGGTGGTCCAGCGATTGAGAGATCTCGGGGGTCCATGTTAATTGAGACTGCTGGTCAGCTTCTTTCAGCTTTTCCCTAATTCAACCACAGGGGTCATCTGCTTCTGTCCATTGGTTGGGTACAAATATCTGCATATGACTCTTTCAGCTGCTTGTTGGGTCTTCCAGAGGGCGGTCATGCTAGGTCCCTTTTTTGTGAGCACTCCATAGCCTCAGTAATAGTGTCAGGACTTGGGATCTCCTCTTGAGCTGGATCCCACTTTGGGCCTGTTGCTGGACCTTCTTTTCCTCAGGCACATCTCCATTTCTGTAATTCTTTCAGACAGGAACAATTATGGGTGAGAGGTGTGACTGTGGCATGGCAACCACTTCCCTCACTTGATGTCCTGTCTTCCTGTTGGAGGTAGGCTCTATAAGTTCCCTCTCCCTACTGTCTGGCATTTCATCTAAGGTCCCACCCTTTCAGTCCTGAGAGTCTCTTACCTTACAGGTCTCTGGTATATTCTGGAGGGTCCCCCAAACCTCCTATCTCTTGAGGTTGCCTGTTTCCATTCTTTCTGCTAGCCCTAGGGGCTTCAGTCCTTTTTCCTCACCCAATACCAGATCAGGTTCCCCTTTCCCCCTCACTCCACACCCTGTCCACTTTCCTTCCCAGTCCCTCCTTCCCTCTCCACTTGAGATAGCGTTCTTCTCTCTCCCAAGTAGGACTGAAGCATCTTCACTTGGGAACTTCAACTTGTTGACCTTTTTGAGTTCTGTGGACTATATCTTGGGTATTCTGTACTCCCCCTCCCTAATATCCACTTATTAGTGAGTACATACTATGCATGTCCTTTTGGGTCTGAGTTACTTCACTCAGGATGATAATTTCTAGTTCTATCCATTTTCCTGAAAAAAAAAAAAAAAAACAACTCAGGATATCCTCATTCTTAATAGCTGAGTAGTATTCCATTGTGTAAATGAACCATATTTTTTATATCCATTCTTCTGTCGTGGGATATCTGGGTTGTTTTCAGCTTCTGGCTATCACAAATAAGACTGCTATGAACATAGTGGAACATGTGGCATCATGGGACATCTTTTGGGTATATTCCCAAGGGTGGTATAGCTGCATCTTCAGGTAGATCTATTTCCAGTTTTCTGAGGAAACTCCAGATTGATTTCCAGAGTGGTTGTACCAGTTTGCAATCCCACCAACAATGGAGGAATATTCCTCTTTCTCTACATCCTCTTCAACATGTGTTGTCACTTGAAGTTTTGATCTTAGCCATTCTGATTGGTGTAAGGTGGAATCTCAGGGTTGTTTTGATTTGCATTTCTCTGATCACTGTAAGGACTTTGAATATTTTTTTAGGTGCTTTTTAGCCATTTGAGATTTCTCAGTTGTGAATTCACAGTTTAGTTCTGTATTCCATTGTTTGATTAGGTTGTTTGGTTTTTTTGGTAATTAAATTCTTGAGTTCTTTATATATTTTGGATATTAATCCTCTATTGGATGTGGGGTTAGTGAAGATTTTTTTCCCAATCTGTAGGCTGCCAATTCATTTTATTGACTATGTCCTTTGACTTACAGAAGCTTTCCAGTTTCATGAGGTCCTATTTATCATTTCTTGATCTTAAAGCATGAGCCATTGAAGTTCTGTTTAGGAAAATTTTCCCTGTGCCAATGAGTTTGAGGCTCTTTCCCACTTTCTCTTCTCTTGGATTCAGTGTATCTGGCTTTATGTTGAGGTTCTTGATCAACTTGGATTTGAGTTTTATACAAGGTGACAAATATGGGTCTATTTTCATTCTTCTACATACAGACAGCCAGTTAAACCAGCACCATGTATTTAAGATGCTTTCTTTTTTTTCCCATTGTATATTTTTGGCATCTTTGTCAAAGGTCAAATGACTGTAAGTGTGTGGTTTTATTTCTGGGACTTCAATTCTATTCCATTGATCAATGTTTCTGTCTCTGTACCAATGCCATGCAGTTTGTATCACTATTGCTCTATAGTAAAGCTTGGGGTCAGGGTTGGTGATTCCCCCAGCTGTTTCTTTTATTGTTAAGAATAATTTTCACTATTCTGGGTTTTCTGCCTTTCCAGATGAATTTGAGAATTGTTCCTCCCATGTCTTTGAAGAATTGTGATGGGATTTTGATGGGGATTTCATTTACTCGATAGAATTGGCCTTTGGTAGGATGGCCATTTTTACTATATTAATTCTTCCAATCCATGAGCATCGGAGACTTCTCCATTTTCTAAGATCTTCGATTTCTT
The DNA here is from genome assembly GCA_902729485.2 of Mus minutoides. Taxonomy (NCBI): domain Eukaryota; kingdom Metazoa; phylum Chordata; class Mammalia; order Rodentia; family Muridae; genus Mus; species Mus minutoides. Next base: position 520,039 of record LR753350.1, on the reverse strand, counting down.
TCTTTAGAGACTTGAAGTTATTGTCATATAGGTCTTTCACTTATTTGGTTAGTGCCGCAGTCCCTTTAGATCCCCTGTCTGTGTGGAATGGGTTCTCTGGAGCAAGTGGGCAAAGGAGTTCAGCGAAAGTGGGGTGACAAACAGACAGGACACAAGGGAGTGTGGATCTGAATATAGGGAATATAGGGAAGTTAGGTGACACACCGGCAAGATGCAAAGAGGTTACTAGAGGTTACTGGATTCTTACACAAAACAGAGGAATGCAAACATGGAAGAACTGGGATAAAACTCAATGTTAACAACTGGGATCAAAAACAACTCCATCTAAGGTCGGCTTAAACTTAGAAGTCAGGGGCAAGGGCTTCGTGCCCTTGCCATAGTCCACCTTCCCCCTATGCCATTGTGAATACTTGTACATGGGTGTAACTCAACTAGCTATAGTTCTAAGTATCTACTCTGGTTCCTCCTCAGGTCACAAACTTCCTTCTTCCTAGATAATGGTGAATTTCTGTGTAGGGCAATGACTTAGCTATATTCTGGGCGATAGTGTGGGGGAACTTTCTACTAACAAGTAATGTAGTCTGCCATATCTGGCTATAGAAGATTCTAAGTATATACTTTGCTAACTTGCCCTGAGATTTCTAACTTTTATGTAGTTCCTTGCCTGGGTAAGACTGGTTATAGTCCCTAGTAAACATTCTGCAGACCAGCCCTGAGCTACTCTGGCTCTGTTCTTTGTAATTCCTAATTAGTTTCCCTGTCTCTAGATTCCTACTGAATACAGGGTTATACTAGGAGATTGGAACACTGGCGGAAGGCTTAGCTAGGTCAGAATTCAATATTTAAAAGCACTATAATAAAATCCTACTAAATGAAAGTACGTGGATCTATACACCAGACTAACGCGGGGATATACGGGTAGCAAGAATGTCTTCCCAGGAGATGAGTTCCTTTTGAAACTCTGTCTCATGAGTGCTTTCAAGTTTTTCAACTTGTCAAACAACTTCATTGGGATGTGTGTAACAGTTACTCCAAGATATTTTATATTCTTTGTGGCTATTATGAAGGGAGTCTTTTCCCTAATTTCTTTCTCAGCCTGCTTATCATTTATATAAAGGAATGCTACTGATTTATTTGCATTAATTTTATATCCAGTCATTTAGCTGAAGTTGTTAATCAGCTGGAGAAGTTCTCTGGTAGAATTTTTGGGGTCTCTTATGTATACTATAATATCATATTTCTTCTTTATCAATTTGTATCCCATTGATCTTTTTTGTTGTCTTATTGTTCTAGCTAACACTTTGAGTACTATATTGAATAGATATGGTGAGAGTGGACATGCTTGTCACCGATTTCAGTGGGATTGCTTCAAGTATGCCTTCGTTTAATTTGATATTAGCTGTTGGTTTGCAGTAAACTGCTCTTATTATGTGTAGGTATGGACCTTGAATTCTTGATCTCTCCAATACTTTTAACATGAAGGGGTATTGTATTTTTTCAAATGCCTTTTCTGCATTTAAGGAGTTGTTCATGTGATTTTTTTTCTTTGAGTTTGTTTATATAGAGGATTACTTTAATGGATTTTTGTATATTAAACCAACCTTGCATCTCTGGGATGAAGCCTCCTTCATTGTGATGAATGATGGTTTTGATGTGTTTTTGGATTTGGTTTGCAAGAGTTTTATTGAGTATTTTTGCATCTATATTCATAAAGGAGATTGGTCTGAAGTTCTCCTTTTTTTGGTTGGGTCCTTGTGTAGTTTAGGTTTCAGAGTAATTTTGGATTCATAGAATGAGTTAGGTAGTGTTACTTCTTTTTTTTTTATGGAATAGTTTGAGAAAAATTGGTATCAGGTCTTCTTTGAAGGTCTGTTAGAATTCTGCACTAAATCTATCTGTCCCTGGGCTATTTTTTCATTAGGAGTTTTTTAATGACTTCTTCTATTTCCTAGTGTGATATGGGGCTGTTTAGACAGTTTACCTGCTCTTGATTTAACTTTGGTATGTGACATCTTTCTAGAAAATCATCTAGATTTTCCAGTTTTGTTGAGTATAGGCTTTTATAGTAGGATCTGGTGATTTTTTGAATTTCCTGTTTCTGTTGTTATGTCTCCCTTTTCATTTCTAATTTTATTAATTTAGATACTGCCTCTAGGCCTTTTAGTAAGTTTGGCTAGGGGTTTATCTATCTTGTTGATTCTTTGTGTTGTTTTCTTTGTTTCTATTTGGTTGATTTTGACCCTGAGTTTGAGTATTTCCTGCCTTCTACTACTCTTGGGTGAGTTTGCTTCTTTTTGTTCTAGAGCTCTCAGGTGTGCCATGAAGTTATTAGTGTAAGATCTCTCCAGTTGTTTTTTTTTTTTTTTCCTAGAGCACTTAGCGCTATGAAGTTTTCTCTTAGCACTGCTTTGTTGTGTCCCATAAGTTTGGGTATGATGTGTCAACATTTTCGTTAAATTCCAGAAAGTCTTCAATTTCTTTATTTAGTTCTTCCCTAACCAAGTTATCACTGAGAAAAGATTTGGTCCATTTCTACGTGTATGTAGGTTTTTTTTGTAGTTTTTGCTGTTATTGAAGACCAGTCTTTGGCTATAGTGATCTGATAGGATGCATGGTATTATGTCAATCATCTTGTATCTGTTGAGGGTTGTTTTGTGACCAATTATAAGGTCGATTTTTGAGAAGGTACCATGAGGAGCTGAGAAGAAGGTGTGTTCTTTTGTTTTAGGGTGAAATGTTCTGTAGATATCTATTAAATCCATTTGGTTCATTACCTCTCTTAGTTTCACTGTGTCTCTATTTAGTTTCTGTTTCAATGACTTGTCCATTGAGAGTGGGGTGTTGAAATCTCCTACTACTATTGTGTGGGGGTCAATGTGTGTTTTGAGCTTTAGTAAAGTTTCTTTTATGAATTTGGGTGCTCTTGAATTTGGGGGCTTAGGTTTTCAGAATTGAGACTTTCTTCTGGTGGATTTTCCCCTTGATGAATATGAAGTGTCCTTCTTCATCATGCTTGATAACTTTTGGTTGAAAGACTATTTTATTTGATATTAGGATGGCAACCCTTGCTTGTTTCCTGGTACTATTTACTTGGAAGACCTTTTTCCATCCTTTTATTCTGAAATAGTGCCTGTCTTTGTTATTGAGGTGTGTTTATTATATCTTGTTTGCATATCCAGACTGTTAGCTTATATATTTTTATAGGTGAGTTGAGTCCATTAATACTGAGAGATATTAAAGAGAGATGACTGTTGGTTCCTGATTTTTTTTGATATGCTTAATATCTTGTCCCACACCCTTTTTTTTGATACAGCTACCTTCCCAGTGTTGGAGTTTTCCTTCCAGGATCTTCTGTAGGGCTGGGTTGGTAGATAGATACTGTTTGAATTTGATTTTTCTCCTGGAATATTTTGGTTTCTCCATCTATATTGATTGAGAGTTTTGCAGGGTATCGTAGCCTGGGCTGACATTTGCCTTCTCTTAGAGTCTGCATGACCTCTGACCAGGCTCTTTTGGCTTTCATAGTCTTTGTTGAGAAGTCTGGTGTAACTCTGATAGGTCTACCTTTGTATGTTACTTGGCCTTTTTCCCTTGAAGCTCTTAATATTCTTTCTTTGTTCTGTATATTTAGTGTTTTGATAATTATGTGTTTTCAAGATATTTTAATGAGAAATAGCTGACAGTAGTTAAAGGACCATAGTCCTGATTATTTTACATAGATACTTTTCAAAAACATCTGAAATCCACAGAATGTGACATTTAATGTTAATCATTTGTTGTTGAGGCATATTTGCTCTTAACATCTCCCCACTCATAGATTCTAAGAAAAAATTGAGCATCTCTACCTTCAGGTGATGTTGTACATTGTGGCAAGGTATCCACTGAGCAGAAATTGCCTATTCATCTACAGACATATTACTGTCCAGAAAAAGGACACAGTATGTGGAAATGTCAACTGATTATCATTGTCAATAAAGGTACTCAATCCTTCATAATTATGTGTTACAAATATCTGTCAGATGATCCTGGGCCAAACAGTCATTTTGATATTTCAACTTGTTGAGATACAGAGGACTATACAGGTAAGCAGGTGTCTCCTCAGTTTGTCTCAGTTCTATATTTTCAGGTGAATTTTATGTTGCTCTTGGAATTCTGGCGGGATTCAAGACTAACCATAATCTCTTAAACAACCCAGGCTATTTAGCATTGAGAGAATATATTTGAGAGGATGGTTTTCAGATAGTATACAAGTTAAACCAGGACATAACCAATATGGAATTATAAGCCTTTTTAAGTTAGGATAGATAACAAAGTGCTTTATTTAATTGAAAAAAATGATGGACTGGATGTTAGGTATATCTCATACTTTATAAGTTATAAAACGGTAATAGTTATGCTCAATTTATATTTGAGAGAAAAAAATTTTAATTGGACAGAAAATATGAGATGTAGTGGAATTTTCCCCTAATTGATTCAATAATAAAGACAATAAGAAGCCAATCACTGGGTGAGGATGAGGCAGGACTTTTGGGCCTGAGAGAGGAAGAGGGAAGGCAAGAAGAGGGGACTTCCTTTTGGATGGTGGGAGCAAGGCAGACCAGATGTAGGCTGGGGACTGATAGTTCTGGTGGATCTACCACCAGGATCTGCCACTGGAAGATTTCTGACATAGAATAGTTGGTGAATTATGGTGATAGATTCTTTGCCCAGCAATTTTGTTATCTGCTGATTCTAAACTAAGGTTGTCTGGTGTTTGCCATTTCAAGGCCATTCAACCAAGCTTCATGGAAAGGTAACCATGGAGAAGTGTGGGTTTGGGAGAGTGTGCCCCCAGCTAGCAGTAGAATTGCTGAGAGGTATTGGCAGCAGTGGGGGAGGGGTGGGCTAGATGACTGGGCATGTGAGAGGGTTCTGTGGCAAGTGAACCTCAAGACTTTGGGTAGATACCACATGAGGTTAGTCATGGGGGCCGGTAGACCTCTGGTCAGAGAATAGTTGGAGATATCATGGGTTGTTTATTAATACTGCATGCAACACTGTAGTGTGTCCTGACCTCTAGCCATTTCACATGACAAGGTTTCATCCTGAATCATCATCTTTTTCTTTTTCTCTACAATCAATCGATGTAACTGTGTATTCAATGGGCTGAGCTGATACCACTAAATCTTCATTTCACCCTCTTTGAACTCTATGTTTCTTTATTAAACAGCTTGTCAGTACCTTTCCATGGTAAGATGCATTTTTCCATTGTAGTACTAGAGAAAGCTTTTTAAGCAACTAAACTAAAAGAGTAGATGCTTCTTAATTTTATTCTCCCTCCAATATGTCAGTTCTTTAATAACATCTATCATTTGTGGTTATACAATAATTTGTATTTGTTTGTTTGATTGATGCCCAGCTGCCCCAAACAAAAGTCACTCTGCCATGTACCTATGAGAGCAACATGCATTTATGTGGATCAATAATATTGTATCTGGTATGGGATACTGTTGCAGGATTTTCCCTGTCCCACCTCATTAGGGCAATGGGAGGCTTGTGATTGGACAGGAGAAGGGAAGCAGAGCAAGGAGTCGAGGAGACACAGAGAGAGGTCTGAGGAGGAGAGGGAGAAGCAGAATGGAGGCTGACATAGTGTTATCAAAAGCTTAGAATAATTATGTTAAAGCTTATCATTATCATTTGGCTCTGAAATTATTGTATTGGCATCTTGTAAATTGTGTTATTATTGACACATAAATCTGATTGGCTAATTAAGCATTAAGAGTCTTGAGTCTACCAGATAATTAGGTATTGAGATGGCTAACCAAGGGTGTGTGGGGTGTTGCATGAAAGCAAGAGGAACTCAGGGGCCCAGTCTGAGAGATGGCCTGGTGGGAGCCATGTGACCTAGCAGGACTGGTGAGTTGGTAGGCCAAGAGGCTGAGCGAGTGAGATCACCTGGCACAGGAGCTAGCTCTAAATACTTCCTGCAGTGGGATATAATGCATCTTAGTGGTGACAAAGCTGTCATACAACTGGAATATGCAAGCAAAACCATCTGATAGAGGAACCTCTGGGTACAGCAGAATAATGAGAAGTTTTGATAAAGGAATGAAGTTATGAGAAATCCAGTCTCTGTGACAGACAGAAATACCAACAAAGAAATGAAGAGATGGCTAAAATCCCAAATTAATTTTGTTTTCCTGCATATAAAGTCATGAAGTGGACTAGTTCATATCCTCAGTTTACTGGTTTCAGTATTCTAGAAGGCTCCTACCCCAGTCTTACAGGACAACTACTGATATACCTCATTCTTCTTTAGATACATAAAGAACACAATATCCATGAGAAAAAGTAAAGACTTTGTTGGTATAGAGGATTGGAGAGGGTATGTGACAGCAGTACAGGTCTACTCATAGAAAATATGACTCCATTACACCTACTAGCAGATTACCTTTCAGATGTTCAGTACAGTGTCATTAATGTTCTGAGCCAGAATTACTCTAGGAAGCAAGGAATGGTTCAAAAATAAAGCTCTTTATTAAATAATAATATACCCGTGGGGATGCATCCTCTCACCTACTGCAGTGAGAAGTTTTCACTTCTGTGCTCAGGTGATGCTCTGTGACTCATTACGAAAGACATCTGCTGTGCTCATCTGGAGCCACAGAACATGCAGGAGCAACTAATCATTCTGACACATAATAAATTAGGTGAGAAATCATGAAACTCATTTTACAGAGTTGTATGTCTTGTCATGATCAGCACAGCAGCCAGCTGTTGCTCTTCAGTATGTGTGTCACCTTCCTGGCATTGGGGTCAAACTCGAACTGTGATGATCCTCGGAAGAAATAAAAAAACCCTGTAGACACAGATGAGAAAGATGACACTTTTTAAAATCAATCAAGTTTATGATATGACTAGGAACGGCTATGGGCTGAGGCAGGAGGGTGTGTACCAGGTGACTCTGCCTGACACTGAGCTGCATGGTTTGCATGATTTAACCCATTGACTATTTCTTACTCAAAATGTTTGCCCAAAGTGAATGAGGACAAAGTGAAAATTAGGAAAGTTTAAACATTTCCCTAAGGCAATAGTCCTAATAAATGGCAGAGTGAGGATTTCACTTAATTTCTCTCTGTTTTTGAAGTCTGTGCTAAAACATCATAATATACTATTTCTAAACAGAATCCAAGGGATTTTAATATTTATTTAATAATTGAAATTTAATATGCTTTCCAACCTCCCTTTAAGCAACTAGCTATTAGACACAGTGTGGGAGGCAATTGACCCAAGAGAAGAGACAAGGAGGAAGCTTATTCACAGTTTATTTCCTTTTCGCATATATTAGGAGAAAGTTCCTTTAATAACAATGTCAGTGGTGTTCTGAGTATCATATCTGAAGCCCAGCAGATCCCCCAGGTATGACTTCAGAGGAAGTGAATATTTTCCCATAAATCATTACCAGCAATCAAATTTTGTCAATTAAGTATGTGAAAGGAACCTATTATCTATTTCCTAGTGAAGAATGTGAATAATTTCAGACTGCAACAGGAGCCCAGACTCAGTCAATGGAAAAGGCAAGAAGACATGGTGGAGAATGCCATCAGCCACCAGCTAGGACAGTTGGCTCTATCTCATACTGACACAATGGTCACAAAGACAGTGGCTTCACTTTGAGACTATCTTAGTGTTATAGAACAGAATTTTGAAAATTGTTAAAAAAACAAAAAACAACCAAAAACAAAACCTTAGAAAAAATATGCACCAGTTACAAAGTTAACATTTTCAGGCTTTGAGCAAAAAGACACAAGGCAAATGATTTGAAAGCTTTCCAATTTCTCACTTCATTATTGACATTAATAACCTCATCAAGTTTTGATCAATCAATTTTATGTGTATTTTGGTAAGTTGTAGGGAATATTAAAATTTTGTGGGCACATATTTTTGTAACACTTTTATTTAGGAATCTAAGAATACTTCAAATAGCCGAGAATATACTTAAATGTGATACCATAAAATACCCCAAATACCCTTGCTATTGACAACATGAAGTGCCTCTTACCGAATTCGTGTAACACAGCATCAACTTGTGGCTCAATTCCTGGAAAGTCATCTGTTATCTGGCTTGGAAAGCCTTTATCCATAACATTTCTTGTCTCATCAAATCTACAGCAAAAGAAAAAAAAAATCAGATCTACACTGTGCTAAGTCTCATCATACACAGTGTGACATGAAGCTTACAGTCGTAGGTGGGGTCCTAGGGAAACTTTTCAAATTGCACAATGCTAAATATTTTTTGTGTGGGAGGGGTATGGTAACATTCAACCTTCCGGATTTGCAAGCATCTCTCATAGAATAATGGATGATCTCTTGAAACAGGGACATCATACTAAAGTCTATAGAGATTCTATATATGTACCTAAGGTCAGTTTTCTAAGCCTGAACACACAGTCTCCATGAATCTACCTGTCATAATGCATAGAATCTATATAAACAGAAGATGAAAGCTGAGTTACAACACTTGGCTAACAATAGACTTTTGGTTTGTACCACACTAGGAAGGACTTGCTTTGCACAGCAGCCTCAAGATGAGGGCAGTGGAGAGAGAGGGCAGTGGAGAGAGAAGGCAGTGGAGAGAGAAGGCAATGCGCCTGTGGCCTCTGGTCCTCCGTTCCTCATGGCCAGTGATGCACAACAGAAAAGTCCTTGAATTTGTCAAGTTGGACTTCCATATGGTCTTTTGCTTAATCAGAAAATTTGAGGTTTGGAAACATTAGAGGGTATGCAGGTATCCTTAAAGAGAGAAATCTAACTTCTGTAATTGTGTTCTAAGCAGAGTTTCCCAATGTAGCTCACCTCCAGTATTTGTCCCCTACAAAGAAGTACGTCTTCTTCTTCTCCTTTTCATAAACAGCTGCATCAATCTTCTTCACAGTGGGAGGAAAACCAAGAGTGTGGATCCCCTTCGGGTAACCTGCTTGGACCTCATTTCCTCGGACTGCCCAGAACTGACTTCCTGTTCAATAACCACACCCAAGAAATTTTGTTCAAGTGAGGCTAACTGGTTTCAGAAATGAGAATGATGAATTGTTGTGATAAAGATGAAAGCTAAAGTCTTGGTTTTTCATAAATGCTAACCTATGCTTAGGTCATCACAGGAATTTAAAACAATAGTTCCTGGATGAGTGTGGTGGCATAGACTTTTAATCCTGGCACTGGGGAGTCAGAGGCAGGTGAATTTCTGGGAGTTTGAGGCCAGCCTGGCCGACACAGTGAGTCTGAGACCAGCCAGGGCTACATAGTTAGACCTTGCCTCAGAAATAATACTTTCTGAATGAGTAAATGGCAAATGAACAAACAGATGAACAGATTCACTATCTTTTTAAATTCACTTTTACTTATTTATTCTGTATTTATATCATTTACGTATTCTCTATGAGTTATTGTAACCAACTGTAGTCATTTCTTATAATAACCTCTTGCTCTACACTTCTAACACTTCCCTCATAAGATTTATCTTGGTTGGATTTGTTTAAAATGTTTGTTCACCAGTTCCAATCTGTTCTTCTTCTAATAAAACATCTCGAATTTAACACAATGGAGAGATTTCCCAGTGCAAAGACATTGCATTAAGCTTTCTTTTAGCAAATTAAACACTTGTATAGTTTTTACCTTTAAAAATCAGAACACTGTCCGTGTTGTGAGCCTCATAGGCGGCATCTAAGTCTGAAGGAAGAGAGGGCCAAAATGCTGATATCAAATGAAATTCAGGCTCGGGATTCCAATGGGATCTGCGCCAGAAGTACCTAATATACAAAACCACAATAGTCTTTCTCTTTAAAAATACTAGGCATGGAGGAACACAGTCTTCTGTCCAATGATGATTCACCTGTTTGCAGCCCTGTGCACTGGATTGTCCCAATGTGATTCCAGGCAATGGATACAGCCTGGGGTGACAGGAATGTTCACCCCACTCTGGTAAGATTCCATTCAAAATTATGTAAAATATTATATATTTTAAGAATCCACTATTATTTTTAAATGTTGTGTATCTTTTTAAATGTGAACACCTTGGAAGAAGTGACAAAAAACTTGGTGACAGGAGGTATACATAGGCAGGGCTCTGGGACAGCACAAATGGAAGGGATTTTTCTTATATTTTGGTACTACTTGAGTATTGTGCATGCACATATACCAGTTTTCTAAAATGAATTAATTGAAATAATAGTACTTTCTAGCAAGGATAAAAATACTTGTCAGTTTCATGGTGAAAGGAGAACATACTTGTCTGGTTCTAAATATGGGAGGTACTTTCAGAAGGTCTATGAATTATGATATATAAAAATAAAAAAATAAAAATAAGAGACAAACTTCCCTGGTTATATGGATCTTATATTATACTGGCCAAAAATCATCTTCTGGGAGTCTAAAAAATGTTCTGGACAATGCTAAGGGGATCTTTAAAAATACGCTATAAACCAGAACTGAATGATTTTAAAACATGCCAGAAATATTTATTATATTATATTTATTATATATATCCATTATATATGATCTCAAGTTTATTTTTATTTCTGAGCATTGACTACCAAAAGAGTAGCTAAGAAAATATTTTTGTCTAACCTGTCTTTAAAGAATAGGAATTCCCCTCTCAGCGTGCTGACTGCGTCAAAGGACAATGCAGGATCACATTTGTCTGGGGTCTCATGTCTTGGAGAGACAGGCAACACAGGAGCCACTGTGGCATCAGAGGAAGGACGGGCTCCTGAAGGGAAGAGTTTAGGAGAAGCAAATGTTATTAGGTCAGGAGTACATATACCAATTTACAAAGTATTTAAACTTCTTCATGGTGTTTTGAGATGAAACAGTATGTAGACATTTAGTCCAGGGGTCAGGGAGGATGCTCAGCTGGTGGTAAAGGAACCTGCTGCAAGCCTGATGACTTGGGATGTCTCATGTCATCACCACGTAAGACACACGTGGTGAAAGGAGATAATACACTTACTTCCACAGGTCCACCTGCACATGTATGCCATAGCATGCACGCACAGGTATACTTCTCTCTCTCTCTCTCTCTCTCTCTCTCTGTCTCTCTCTCTCATGCACAATGTAATAAAGACAAAGCTTTCCTGAAGACTTACTGTACCACATTCTTAAAGAGCACTGACTAAAGCAAGCAAGCAAGCAAGCAAGCAAGCAAGCAAGCAAGCAAACAAAAACCACCCTAGGCCTCTTTTTTCTTCTTGCTTACCATACAGGGACTGAATGCCCTCTATATCATCTTGAGAAAGGTGGAAGTGGGCTGGGCTTGTGGAGAACCTGTAGACTGGGTACATCAGAGATTCTTTGTGGTCTGAATGAAAGAGACCCAGGGAGTGGCCAAGTTCATGGGCTGCAACCAGGAATAAGTTGGTCCCTGTTTGAGAAACCACAAATATTTAGAGTGTAACAGTTACTATTCCACAAACAAACACATATTGCTCATGACAACCACACAGGGCATCCTTGGGATCACACACTGTCTTTTCCTTCTTGTGGGCTCACTGGCTAGCATTCTGCCTACTAGTCACATGTTCACAGTTGTTCTGAAGTCAGTGTATCTGAAGACAGTGTTTCACCAACTGTTCTCTGGTTGTCCAGTTTGTTAAGATAGCTCTTCCTATATCCACAGTGTTAAGTCCTGCTTGCAAAAAGATTTCTTTGGCTGGATCAAAATGAATCACATGCTAACAAATAGCAATCTTTATTGTCTAGAAACCAGAAATGATTGTTAAGATTTAATTTTAAAACTGGTTTTAACCTCAGTTTAAATCAATCCCAAACTGCTTATATATTCTTCAACCTCTGAAATATCAAAACTTCAGAGGTGATTTTCATTACCATCATCAGCATTTGATTGATATAAAAACCTTCCTTAGAGAAGTTAATGGAAGAAATAAATTCACAGTGCATCACGTGCATTTATGAAACTGCCAAAAACTAAATTTTAGAGCAATAAAAACACCCCTTAGTGCCATAGGAAGACCATGCAGCACCTCAGTATGAACAGAGACATCCATTACTGGTTTCTGCCATGAACACAGCTGGACTCAGAGTTGCTTCTCATTCTAAAGGGTTCTGCTGGAGCTGAGTATCAAATAGGGGTTCATTCAATTAAAGAGAAGAAATGTTGTTCAAACAAAATCAGATTATATCACATGGCACATGCTGCAGGCCTTCCCAGTTAGTAAAGACTAATTTTAGTTAATGTTTGCTTCTCTGAGAGTCCAGGGCAACAAGCAAGGTCTCAATTTACTCAATGACACTCATTAAACTACTCCTCTATTATGGGATTGGTAAACAGTGGTGAACATTGGTAAACAGTGGTGAGTAGCAGTTGACAGTGGTGAACATTGGTAAACAGTGGTGAATAGCAGTTGACAGTGGTGAACAGTGGTACACAGTGGTGAGTAGCAGTTGACAGTGGTGAACAGTGGTACACAGTGGTGAGTAGCAGTTGACAGTGGTGAACAGTGGTACACAGTGGTGAAGAGGTTACACTCAAACCCTGTACAAGATCCTGAATTGTGGAAAGAAAGTTGGATGGCACTCACCATATTGTACTTGGGGGCAAAGAAAGAATGACTCATGGTTCATTACTAATGGTTAGATTACTAATAGGGCTTCAGGTTGCTACACAGCGAATCAGAAAGTACAGCTAGCAGAATATTCCATTTGAAACTTGCTCTAGACAATCATGTTATTCTTGGACAACTCATATCTGACTTTACCCTACCTGAGGGTCCAAGTGTCCATTTCTCATCATCATCGAAGTGAACATCTCCATAAAATCCAGGGCCAGGTGGGTAGGCATGGGCCAGACTCTGTCCTGGACCATCAAAAGGGTAAAAGTCTTTGTGTTCTGATGGTAAACAAATGTACAGAAATGTAAGTATTAGAATTTCTTTCAATCCCTTTTCAGTAAGAGAGCACAGGGGCTGTGTGGTTTGACAATTTATTTCTCTGGAAATCCAGATGTAATCTTCAGTCTGATGGGAATGCCAGGCAGCCATCACCTTTAGAATATGGTAAGGGTGTGAGTCTTCATGCATGCTTAGTGTCCATTAGTGTCCAGGAGAAAGAGGTTGGAGGTGCCTCTTGGCTGCTTTTGCCATAGGAGGTAACAGAGGTGCTACCTAAGAACACAGCAGACTGAGTTTTCCCTTTATTTTACATTTCTCAGATTCAGAAAGTCTGAATGATACCTTTGTGTTGTTTACAGATCTCCCAATGTGAGATATTTTGTTTGAGTAGCCTGAACAACCCAAACACCAGATGAGTACATTACCTCCAACTGCAAATGAGATCATTATGTCAGCCTCTCCTTCAGAGATCCTGGAGAAAGTGAGTGGGGTAACGTCCTCCCAGACCTTCAAAGCTTTCTCAATGGCAGAATCCACACTCTCTCTTGGCAAATCCGGCGTATAATTCACAATCCTGGATAAGAGAAATCAAGGAAGGTAATCTTTGCTTCTGTGAAGCTCCCGACAAACTTTTAATGCTGTATGAAAACTCTGGATCCATTACCTGTAGGTGATGTGGGATTTCCTCCATTTTGGCGAACCTGGAAAAGTCCTGAAGCCACCAACGTCGGGAACGCCACACCTGGGCTTGTGCATCAGGTCCATAGTGTTGGAGTCCAGCTTCCCTGTCATCTCCAAGCTGAGGAACTTCTGCATTTCTTGAATTTTCTTGACAACAGGACTACTGTCCTTTCTTTTGAAAATTTGTTTCTCATTTTTTCTGAAGTTGTAGTATTTTTCTAGGTATTGCTAGTGGAGCAACAAGCATAGTTTTCAAGAGGTTGCTATGAAGTGTAAACACACAAAGCTCAAGATCTATTTTAATTATTCCCAGTTTAGTGAAACACAAGTAGATGTAGTGCTTCATTTGATTTTTTTCCTGCTAAAATGCCTCATTTTATTATTTCATTGTAATTTAATTTCCTACCAAAGTAAAGAAGTTGGCATAAGTGTCTGAGCACATTAAATGAATGTATCTAAGTTTTCTACTTCCATTATTCACACAAACCTGTCCATGTTGAGTGTTGTTGAATAAATTCATTTTTTTCACAAACGAAAAATCAGAGTATTCTTTGCTTCTTGAAGTTGTAGGAGACAAATATTATCATGCCCTCCCTCCTAAAGTATTTTAAGTAGCATAATTCCAGCATAGGAGTGATCAAATCCATCCCCAATCTCCCCACTTATGCTGCTGTCATTGTTATTTATCCCAAGTAACTGCGATTCCTTCCTTGCCTTTTCACTTTTCAGTGAAGATGGAGTTTCTACCTCTTACACTTTGATATTTTCCAACACAACTTCTAACTAACTCAACTTCTTCTGTTGGAGGACCAAAGGGTATGCCTGTGCCTCCATTTTGGCTGAAGTGGATCCCCACCGCTGACCAATTACCTGAGCAAGATCCATGCCTGGGTGGCCTTGTGTCACTGCCCCGTGCAGAGGATACGCTGAGCAGATTGGTAGGGTCAGAAGTGCCAGGATGGTTAATGGCTCCATACAGACAGCCTTTACTTTAAAAACCGATCCTTTTCTAGCACCTGGCTTCCATATCTTCCCTTTAGTGGCCACTCTTTTATAGGGAGCTGGTGTTTATGTCACTAAGCATGACTCACATGGGTGTTATTTTTAATCTGAATGACTACAAGAACATTCATAAGATGAAGAGAGGATAGCTTACATCAGTAAATCCCTGAACCTAGTAAACTTGAAAGAATGCTTAATCTCAAGGATGTGGCTTCTGTGTTTAAAAGAGGAAAAGGAACTGGCTGGGTAATTAATATTTGTAAAATGTTTAGATATTTTGAAAGCAGTGTAGTTTTTAAAAACATGCCTTAGGCTTACATACATACAGGCAAGGAGTGAATAGTTTAATGGAAAGAGATTACAAAGTGACTGTAAGGACTGCTGTCTAGGAAGCTATGATGGCTGGAGTCCTTGGGTAAGAGGTATTTCCAGCCTTGGGATAAGAGTACTCTGAGAGAGCAGTCAACATGGTTGAGGAAACGTACAGAGGTAAGAAGCTTGGGGCCCACCTACTCTCTGTTTCAGATTAATCGCTATAAGCATACACTGGCTCCATACTTGTCAAATGGAAATCAGTTAATTAACTATTAAATGAAAATGTTCCTCCTACCTCTGTCCTCCTCTTGGTAAACCGGGAAGCTCTGAGGCCTTTGAGCCACAGCTTGGGTGAGGGATGTGTGCACTAGGGCCAGCCAAGTCAGCTTGAGGCTTAGTGTAGGCACTACACAGAGAATATGCCAACCTAAAATTCAGAGAGGCAAAGAGGCCGACAGACTAGACATCAGCTAGACTTGAGCAAGTATGTAATTTCATCCCGTGATTGCTTTTCCTATGGACAACAAACAAGGTGTTGTTTTTTATGTGTACTTCATGCGGGCGGGCAGCAAGTGCCTTTTTACTTTCTTCCTGGGTGGTTAGCTGACAGGGCTTGTTAGCTAACTGCCCGAGGTGCTGAGTCGGCTCATTCTGAGATGCCTCATATTCATTTGAATCATTCCTTTGTTGCTGGTGGCACGTCCTGCTGATGGTTCTTGTTGATCAGAGTTATGATTTTGACTGTGGTTGACTAACCATGAAAGGGTGTGCCTCTCAGGAGTGATTTTGGTGGATAAATAAACTCTTCTTTAGGCCACCACTCCTGAAGGAGATTAATAACTTGGGGCTATGGAGTCCTGTTTATTTTTAAGTTATTATTTATTAAATTTACTGAATATTTATAGAGTAAAACAAGCAGGCATATACCATTCATTAAGGCAAAATGCAACCCTAGAACAGAGCTCCTTTATGTGAAAATTTTAACTACATGTTATTTTTAATCTGCAGAACAACCCAAGAAGGTCAAGAATAGAATCATAAAAACTGAAGAATGATTTCACAAAAAGCTAGCTCACCATACTTATACGCCAGTCAAAACTGTTATGGCTTCTCTGGGTTGGTAGGTTAAGAGGGGACACAAGAATCTCCCCGGGAAGGGGAAAGAGAATAGATTTAGCCGATGGACTGGATGCAGGTGGGAGTGGGAACAAAGGATCAGGTGGTGGGGAAGGAAGACATACTGGGAGAAAAGACTGGATTTGGGAAGCGTTTTGGGGGTGAAGAAGAAAGCTAGTGCAGTGGAAACTCCAAGAGTAACCCCTTGTAAGAGATGGAGACATGGAACCTGAACCAGCCACCTTCTGTAACCAGGCAAGGCCTCAAGGAGGGACTGGGGCACCAACCCAGTCACAGAGACTTCGGCATACAGTTTGTCCTGCCTGCAGAGTGTTCTGGATGTGGAGCCTAGCACCAGAGAGACTTCATCCAGCACTTGATGGGAGCAGTTGCAGAGTTCCACAAACATTAGGTGGAGCTCTGAGAGTCCTGCTGAAGAGGAGTAGGAAGGATATGAGAAAGCAGAGTGGTCAGGGACACACCAGAAGAATACAGCCCACAGAATCAACTGAGTGGGACTCAGGGTGGCATGTAGAAACCAGGGAGCCTGGGAGGGGGGAGTCTGACCTGGGTCCTTTGAATATATGTTATGGCTGAAGGTAACTTGGTGTTCTTGTGGGAATCCTAACAATAGGAAGGGGTGGCGGTGTCCCTGACTCTTTTGCATACTTGTGGGACCCTTTTCCTTCTACTGAGTTGCCTTGCCAAACATTGATGTGATGGTATGTGCCTGGTCTTATTGTAGCATGATATGTGGAGTTTGGTTCATGTTCCTGGGAGGCCGGTGTTTCCTGAGGGGAGGCAGGATAAGGGGTGGATTTGAGGGAGAAGGGAGGTAAAGGAGAGACTGGGGGGAAGACAGGGAGGGGAATCTGTAGTTAGTCAGGATGTAATATATGAGAAGAATACAAACAAACAGAAAGCAATGGGGCGTGGCAGGGGAGGTAGCACAGAGTACTTAGTTTCACAAACTTTAGTTGCTATGTAAAAACACAATGGTTTGTGATTGTAATCAAAGCAGTGAGAAAGTAGAGGAGAATCTTTGGGGTTTACTGGTCAGGCAACCCAGACAATCCCACGAGTTCCAGGCCACTGAGAGATATTGTCGAAAGAAAGAAGAAGAGAAAGACTAACAGACAGGAAAGAAAGAAGGCACACAAAGAATGAGAACTGAATTGCTGCCCGATCCCCACAGGCCTGTGCACTTGGGCCCACAGACTATGCACCGCAGACACCACTAGGCCCCCCTTTTAATATATACCTTATACTCTTAGTGAAAACTGGCCTATGGGCCTTCCCAAAGACCGGAGTCTAGTGCAGGGTGTTTTATTTCCATTGAATAAATCTAGTGGAAGTTCCAGTCTCCCTGTACCTTCTGGCTACTAACTCCACACTGTGAGAAAGAAATTTTGATCTCTGTCATATACTATGGATCATTGTGTGTCCATGATATGAAGTGCCAAGAAAACAACACATTGGAAAAACTCCTGGATCCCTGTCTGAAATACCAATCTCAACTTACAGGTACCTAATTCAGTACCTTCTTCACTGTCTAGCCTTGTAGCCCTGCCACATACATCATAGTCCAGTGCTCTTAAGATCCACTCTGAGCACATCGCCTTGGCACTTGATAATAATTATACATCATTATACTTTACAATCAGGCTGTGATTCTTTGCTTTATGAGACATATCTTTCTGTAGAAATGATTTAACCTATTCCCAGGAATGACCTATTTATTTCCTGAACTCAGTAATAAGTAGTCAGCACTTTCTGGGAAGTGTGATCTTGGACAAATTCTCTCAGAATCAGAGCAGGCTACAGTCCTCTGCACTGCCTTTGTGGACTTTAAGATTCTCAGGTTTGTCTGCATACTATTCAGCTGGTCAGTGTCTAGCTTTGTAATTATATTCTCAATTGATTTTGATAGCTACCATCTCTCAGCTCTTGTGTCACGACCTGGAGACTTTGGATTTCTCACTTATGCATACAGCCCACTGGCTGCCCGCCACCCTCAGCCCCAGCACTATCCAGAAGTACAGCTTTGGAAAAATGTCACTCCCATTTGTCTAAGTGATGAAGCAGCATCAAATTAGAAAAATCTTTTCTGCTTTTGTTTACTTTGCCTTTAAGCCATGTTTAGATTTCTTGTCTGAGACAAAGAAAATAGAGAATGCACTCATCTCCATATAGAACAAACTCTACAGAATTGTAGAAAATTCAAAAATTTGGGTAGACTCATTTTCTCATGAGAACTTTTCATACTGTTTGTTTTCCATTGTAAATGAGAAAAAAATACCACTTATAAGTTAGGCTTTACAGTCAGGAAATAACATAATGAAGTAGCGATCTTATAAAACACTAGAGACAAGAGTGGCTTTATTTAAGTATTGAATATTTTGGACAGGAAATGTCTCTTAGCTGGGCACAATAGGGATTACAGAATATCAGCATGTGGAAATCAGAGGTAGAAGAGCTCAGAATCCACTGGGCTGTGAGAGCCTCTCTTAAACACCAAAACCAAAGCAGGAATGCATTTCCTCTCATGTACGCGGGTTCCTGCGTTCAGAGCCACATTTACTCTGGGAACAGTTTCTCTGTTTATCCTCCTCTCTTGAAAGGAGATACATAGGACCACAGTGAGAGTCTTGAAGTGTAAAAATGCCTTTCTTCAGTGACTGTTCAACCATGACATGAGCTTCTTGGGTTGTCAGTTGTAGTACTAAACTCTTTTAGTTCATAAACTATTATACTATAAATTGTTAAAGTTTGCAGAATAAAATTAATTTGTAGTTAGTAGCTCTATGTATCAGCACTTCTGGAAAGTAAATAAAACGTAACAATATTTGGTTCTTCAGAAAAATATCTTCTTTAAGATCATGTAATATGTATTTCCATTAACTTGATAAGGAGTTTCCAATATTTTTAGCAGTTGAACCATGTACTAGAATTACGGGACTCATCAACTCTTCTTATTCGGAGGTTAAATCTGTGTTGAACTGATTGGTGAAAGAAATAGAAATTTTCTGGAAATAAGAAAGATATTTATCATATAATACATGAAGTTTCCAGATTTTGACTCTATCCTGAGTGTTGCATGCCATCAGTATGCATACTTTTTACATCTGCTGTATAAATAGCAATGCTATTACTTTTAATATTTAACAAAATGGAGAAAATATATTTATACTCACCGCCTTTTTGGAAAACATCATCAACTTTATCATCAATTCCAGGGAAGTCATCTGCTGTTAATCTGGGATAACCTGGATCCATAGACCGTGTATTTTCATCATATCTGATCAAAAAGTGGTTAAAAGTATCAGGACCTTTGACCAAACATGAAGATTGCTTAAAATATTTACAGGAAACACAAGAGTATGGATACTATAAAATGTTTTAATTCTTGAGATTAGAAAACAGTGAATTGGGTGAGGAAATGTAGGATGTTGGATATACCAAAATATGCATAAGGTCCTTCTAAAATCCAGTGAACTATACAGATGTTCTCTTAGGGTAAAATACTTTGTGAATGGTAAATTTAGGCCAAAGTAGCTTAAGAAGTTGATTGCCTTTACTCTCCAACCTTTCTGTCTTAGTCAGGGTTTCTATTCCTGCACAAACATCATGACCAAGAAGCAAGTTAGGGAGGAAAGGGTTTTTTTCGGCTTACACTTCCACATTGCTGTTCATCACTGAAGGAAGTCAGGACTGGAACTCAAGCAGGTCAGGAAGCAGGAGCTGATGCAGAGGCCATGGAGGGATGTTCCTTATTGGCTTGCTTCCCCTGGCTTGCTCAGCCTGCTCTCTTATAGAACCCAAGACTGCCAGCCCAGAGATGGTCCCACCCACAAGGGGCCTTTCCCCTTTGATCACTAATTGAGGAAATACCCCACAGCTCGATCTCATGGAGGTACTTCCCCAACTGAAGCTCCTTTCTCTGTGATAACCCCAGCTGTGTCAAGTTGACACAAAACTAGCCAGTATACTTTCCATAGCACAGACTACCAAGACAGGCTCATTGGATTCCCTGTACAAGCAAGCACATTGCGATTCCTGTTAGCACATGGTCTAATGAACACTCAGTGGCTACAGCCATTTATATAAAAGACAGTTGGTTAACATCATTTGAAATTCCTTTAAAGATCTTTCTGTTTAGAAACAACTTGTACCATTATTAAGATTTAAGTCTTTACCTCCAGTACATGTGGTCAACAAAGAAGTATGTTTTTCCAATCTCTTCCTCACAAACGGCAGCGTCAATGTGTGTCACACTGCTAGGGAAGCCAAAGAAGCTGTGGATGTCCACGGGAAATCCTTCCAATACACTCTGCTCTCGAACAACCCAGACTTTATCGCCTGTCAATCAAACACCACAAATGACTCTCTTTGTCTACATTTTCAGCTAAGTTTCATAAGCTAGAACAGTGTCCTAGCTACAGACTGCAACTGTTCTGGGAAGGGTTTCATGTCTTCTCTGTTGAATATTGATATCAGGATCCAATCTCAAAGCAATGAAATGAGTTTGCCTTTTGTTTGGTTGTTGTGTTTTTGAGACAAGGAACTTACTGCAATCTACTTTGGTCTAGAATCCACTATATAATTTACAGTAATCCTCCTGCCTTAGCCCCTTAACTGTTAGGACTAAAGGCCTGAGCCACTAAACCTGGTTTATATGAGATTTTCTTTTTTTCCCAGGACATTCTAATCTGTAACATGCTTTGAAAATTATCTCTTGTTCCCCTCTCCCATTGCAATTGAAGTTCCTTTCCAAAGCCAGACCCTTAAACAACTATAATTTCTAGTCCATTTTGTAGTAACAAATTTCGACAGCATCCTACAAGGTAGATGTGTAAATTTGTGCAGATTCAAGACTGTTATATACAATGATATCAAGGAAAAAAATCTCTGGGATTACAGGCAGAGAAACATGTTACCACAGAAACAGGTTACCACTTTACTAGGAGAAGTCAGTCAGCAGTGCCTGCTGATGGCTTTCCCCCCTCTCAAGAGGGTGCTTCACATCACAATGGGGGTCGAGGAAATTGCATATACAAAATCTTTCTGTGTCATATTTCGTAGAATTGGCTCATGACTCTCAATTTTATATCTGAGCACTCCCAGGCATATGGAGGAAGTTTAAAACACAGTAATTGTGTACAAGGTCTTAAATGAGTCTAGAGAATTAGAACTCTAGTCATTTACATCTTAATAAAATTATGCTGAATACACAATATAAATTTTAACTAAGCTGATGAGCTCTTATAAACTTACTTGGAGAAGCTTAAACATTCAGAAGTCTGTGCAGTGAATGTAGCTAATACCCTTTTATCTCAGTCCAAAACTGAATGAAAATTTCGTTTATAGAAACAAAGAGAAACAATTAGAAACATTACCTTTGAAATAGCGGACTTGATCTATCATACTAACTTCATAAGCAGCGTCAAGTTTACCTGGCAGATTTGGCCAGAGAATACCTATCAAATTGAGCTCAGGTTCTGGCATGAATCTATTTACTCGAATGTAGAACCTGATAGAAAAGGGAGAGAAAGTGTGGCTGTCAATAGGTCTCTCAGCAATCTCCTCCCTCTTCTCACTGGAGCCTTCCTGTCAGTAAATGTCTACTGTCTTCCTGAAGGAGCGGGTCGGGCATGAAGGTTTCTGCTTGACATGCTTGTTTCCTGATGGAAATACTCATGCTGTAGCAAATGTTGAGACTGACAGTAACATATCACATGGAATCCCTATCATTTGGAGGCACAAATGGCATAAGCAAACTCAAGAATACAAGGAGTAAAAGGCATTGTGAACAGGAGTGGGCTAGAGCAGAGGGGTGAAGTGCTAGCCTGGCATGCGTAACGCTCTGAGTTAGAGGCTCAGTACTATTCACACCTTCAGTGACGGTGATGACTAAGCAATGCTTTATTTCTATTACTGGTGGTTCTAGTATAATTTAATTTAACCTTGATATTGGCTGTGATTCACAACCAATTTTCATAAACCTTCAAAATATATGGTTAGCTTTGGTGAACCATGAGGAGCATGTGACCAACTGCAATATAGCATCCTGTGCCAATATACTGTATTTAGTGAAGGTCATTCATTATCTCTGAGTATGTGGTGATGCATGGATACTCTTGTGGATCCATCCCCCAATCCAGGGAAGATTAAATACACTATAGGTGATTATAATTTTCTAATTTATGAGGCTACTGCCACAGACCCCTATATGCCACCTCCAACCTCTCCACCCAGCCAGATCTTCCACATTCTTCACCAGGGCCTAGCCTAGTGAATCTCCCTGACCCTCTCCAACCTTTCAATTTTAACCTGGGTACCACACCCAGCATCCCAGATTAGTCTACCTGAACCACAAAATTTAGACTTTTGCTACAACTCTATTTTGTTCCCCATAGCCCACACACCCCACCAACACTATCTCCAACCTTTCCATCTAACCAGACCTGCTCTTATACTCCATGCTTAGACCAAGAGGCACAGGACATCATAGTTAAAATTCTAAATATATGTATCAAAGAAAGTGTACTGAAACTTGCAATGGAAAAAAACACAAGCCACATATGAAGGAAAACAAATTAATAACACATATCTTAATGGAAACTTTGAAAACCTGAAGAGCCCACACCAATATATTTCAAGTTATAAAAAACCATAGCAGGTAGTCTAGGTTAATACAGCCAGAAAAACTATCTACCTTAATTGAAGGCGAAAGTAAAAGGTTCCATAATGTAAACAACCTAAAAACATTCTATCTAAAACCCAAATCTAAAGAAAATACAGGAAACAAGATTTAAGCCTGAAGAGTAATGTTGGAAAAATATGAAGCCATAATTATTAAAATACACTATATCATTGAGAACACAAATAACCACATGTATCAACAACATGACCATAGTTCACACACACATACACACACACACACACACACACACACACACACACTTACACACCAATACCCTTGATGAATATAGACTCAGAAATACTTAATGAAATACTTGAAAACAGAATGCAGACACTCATAAAAACAGTTATACACTATAATCAAGTTGACTTTATCTCTAAAATGGAGAGATGGTTCAATATATGTAAGTCAATAAATTCAATAAACCACACTTAACAAAAATCGTATGATCATATGAATGGCTACACAAAAACCTTTGAGAAAATTCACCATGCCCTTATGATAAATGTTCTAGAGTATGTAGGACTACAGAAAACACACCTAAAAAACACACCTCAGAGCCTACATCATTCTATATAGAGAAAAGTTTGAAGCAATTCCACTGAAGTTGGGGTCAAAACCAGGAAGGCCTACTATTCCTACCTAGTCTTTCTCATCATCATGCTCATATTAGAGCAATAGATAGGAAATTAAAAGGATGCAGAGAGGGAAGAAGTCAATCTACCTTTATTTGCTGAAGAGTTGCTATTATACATTAGAGATCCCTAAAATTCAACCAGAAAACTTATAGAAACATTAAACAAATTCAGAGCATTGCAGGATACTGAATCAACTCACACAAATAAATAGCTTAGCTTCACATCAACAGCAAGCATATGGAAAAGGATACACTCCCATTCAAAATAACCTCAAAGAAAATATAATGTCTAGGAATAAACCTAACCAAGGAGGTGAAGGACCTATAAAATGAAAACTTCAAACCTTCTTAGGTTCCACAAACTAGCTGCAAGTCCTCATTGTTGAAGTTAACTCCTATTCAGCTCATTGAACATGGAGAAATCAAGATGGTGCCTACTGCAAAGCCTTTACCCATACTATGGTACCCAAAGAAAAATGTAAACACCAACCCAGCTACAAATCCTTTGAACTACAGTGGTTTTCTGCTTGCAAGATATGGAGGTGCAATGACACAAAGCTGTGAGAGCAACCCAACAATATCTGATTTGACTTAAGGTCCGCTCTACCAGATAACACCCGTACCCAGTGCTGTTTGGTTGACCAAGAACCAAAGGCTAGATAGCCCAGGGATATAAAGTAAAACAAAAATTCTCTCTCTCTCTCTCTCTCTCTCTCTCTCTCTCTGTGTGTGTGTGTGTGTGTGTGTGTATAGCAATAAAATGAACCATCTTCCCGTAGCAAATGGAAACAAATACAGAGACTCACAGTCAGACAATATGCAAAGAGTGAGAGACCTTAGAAAACTCAGCCAGAGCTAGTGGTGTCATAGATCTTAACCACTTAACTCAGCTAGCATAGTCCCTAACTACATTCTAAATAATTGTTCTTATACTCATAAATAAATGTAATGTCCACCCCTAAACAAGGAAACTTCTCTTTGCACCAGATAGAAAACACTACAGAAAACCACAACAGATCCAAATATAGGGTTGTAGAGCTCAGTCTAAGTAGATATTTCTAAAACGCACTCCCATATTTAAGGGTCAGGGATCACTGAGGAGATAGAGAGAGTATAAGAGTCAGAGGACCAGAGAGTTTGCTGTGAGATTGTCTCTAAGAATGTCTGAAGTTATACCTGTAAAATCACATCAACATGACTACATAAACGTGGGCTGAACAAGGACAATAGAATTGCCACAGTAGACCAGTAAGGCCCACAAGAGCTCAGCCCCACACAAAAAAAACTACAGGCAACTAAGAGATACTGGGAACATGAGAGATAGTCTTCTCCAGGGAAAAGCACACCAATTGGTTAACCAATACCAAAAGGACAGTCCTAAAAATATAAATACAAATAACAGGATGCAGAGTGAGCAGTTTATATTTAGGAATTTGCATATGTATATACATAGGCACATGTAAGAACAATGATAAAAAGTCCATGAATCTGAAAGAGAGCAAGGAGGGATGTATGGAAGGGATTAGAGGGGGGAAAGGATATGATTATACTATAATCTCAAATAATATAAATAATATGTATGCATAGTTCATGAACATTTTACTCTGCTTTAAATCATCTAAGAGTATTTATAATGCTACTTACTTGGTTATCCTAAAATATTATTTTGGTATAATAGCAAGAAAACTTGGTACAGATACAATTTTAAAAGTACTGTTTAGATTCATAGATCTGTGATTAATTGAATCCACGAATGTGGAAGAGAATACAGAATACTGACTCCACTCACAGCTGGACAGGGTTACCTATATCATGCTTTCTTTTTTTAATTTCTCAAGACACTAGTAACCCAAGGTAACTTCCAGAATAATGATATTATTATCTTTAAAAGATATTTTTATTTATTCGTTTTATTTTATGTGTATGAGTGTTTTGCCTACATGAATGTTTGCACACCATTTGCTCACCTAACACCCACAGAGGTTGTGAGCCAAGATGCTGGTGCTGGAGTCCAAATCTGGGTCCTTTGCAGGAGCAACATGTGCTCTTAACTGTTCAGCTGTCTCTCCAGTGCAAACTGAAACTTTGGAAGCTCCTAGCTCTACCTTTCATGTGCTGTGACTACAGCTGTGTCCTATCATACACAGATTTATTTGATGCTTCAGATCAAGCCAGTACTTTTTGCATGGCCTATCTACTAAACCACAGTCCCAGCCCTTGAGATTTCCTTTAAGGCTACATTTCAAACCTTCCCATCATGCAGGACCCAACCTTATCTTTCATTCTCATAAGTAGTAAAGAAGATCCTAGAAGACACTTGGAGCCAATATCTGAATGTGGATGTAGATGCAGTCACAACATAGCCAGCCAGCACCAACTATGCTCTGAGAAGAATAGCTGGAGGAATCCAGGGCTGTGAAGTTCCTATGCCATGTTCACTTTTTGGTGAGGAGAATCAGGTATGTTTCCTGGATATGTAGAAATTGTGGTGTGGATGCAAGTGTGGACCTTCTGTGAAAAGGGACCAGCATGTTTTTAGGTCCACACACTGACAGGGAATTTTACTTCCCTCATGTGAGGAAGGATGCATAGCATCCTGGCTGCCCTTCTCTGCCTGGGGGAGGAGCTAAGGGCTCAGAACTCTTCCAGCAATGGCTTCTTCCCTTCTCTTTCCTGAGCCTCTAAAAGGGCAGAGAGACCTTTCAGAAGCAGAGAAAAGCTGATAAAAGGGCTTAGAGAGGCATATACATACATACATGCATACATGCATACATACATACACACACACATTGTTGGAAAAATGTATCTTAAAAGAGTTTCTACTTGTAAAGTACCATCATATTCATCAACACATAGATCAACATACCTAAAAGAGGTATGAAAAGAGTCTGAATTGGGATTCAGGAGACTAATATATATTATGCCACCCATGAGCTCTGTGTCCCCAGAGAAACTCTCCTTTTTCCCTGCCCTAATTTACAGATCCATAAAGTGACATTATATTTTTAGGTTTTCCCTAAAGTGATACTATCTTTGAACAAGTTGACCTAATGCATGTGGAAAATCTGTCATTATAAGTTGTAAAAATAAAGAAAAAAAGGGGAAAGAGAGAGAGAGAGAGAGAGAGAGAGAGAGAGAGAGAGGAGAAATGTAAGCAATTGCTACTTTGTAGTGTGAGGCTAACACATGAGCCCTATTGGTGGCCTACAATAGTGAATAAAGAGCCTAGGAAACAATGAAGGTCTTACCTGCCTTTGAAGAACATCACCTCTCCCCTAAATGTAGTTATAGCATCAAAGGTTAGATGACCATTACATGGATGTGGTGTTGTTGCACCTGTTGGCTGGATGGGATTTGGGGAAGGTCCTAAAGAATAGAAGAGAGCTGGAGTTAGTCTCCATGGTTCTGAGAGGCCACCTGGAGGGTGAAAAATGCCTTTGACTGTGCAGCTAAGGTTGGTTCACTTACCATATAAGGCCTGGATGCGATTAATATCATCCTGGTTTAGCACAAAGTCTTCAGTGTACCATGTGTAACTGGGGAACATTAGTGCTCCTATATCACTAGAATGAGTGAGTCCAAGGGAGTGGCCCAGTTCATGAGCCGTAACATAGAACAAGTTGAAATCTGGAAGGACAAAGAGATCAATCTATTTATTAAAAATGGTTTTGAGGTATGTAGTAAGGAAATAGTCTTCCAGGGTAAATAAATGTTCACATCTTCTTAGTCACTTTTTAAACTACACACATGCATATACAGTCTTTTCCTGATGGTGGAAGTGTGCATCTATTAATAATAAGGAGGCACAGCCAAGCTTACACTCTAGGGTTGTATTGTACAATAGAGCTCTCACTGACTTAAGGTCCAGCTCAGCTGAGTCCATGTTAACCCTGAGCTGGGACAAGATCCTTCTTAGAGGAGCAATGAAACTCTACTAACAGTTTGTACTTCTTATTTACAAAGCTGATGGACACTCAGTGTGTGAAATTTAAAAAGTACGAAAACACCTTCTTATGACTCAGTCTTCCAATTTAATAACAAATTTGTTAAGTTTATTGTATCATTCCTATAAGGACAATTCCAGGCCCATAAGAAACATATGAAATGTTCAATAGCTCCTTCCTTTAGAAAAAAAATTATTTTATTTGTTTAGAGTATCTTTGTTTGCTCATGTGCCTGTGCCTGTGTGTGTGTGTGTGTGAGCATGAGTGCACACTCACATGTGTGCGTGTAAACACGGTGTGTACTGAGAAGGCAGAGAACAGCTTAAAGGATTCAGTTCTCTTTCACATACTGGGTTCTGAGAATAAAAATGAGGATTTCAGATGTCACACCTCACAAGCCCTCTGAATTTTAGTTTTTATTCTTCTCTCATACAATATATCCTGAATGTACTGCAGCCTCTCTGCCCTCCACTACTTCCAGCCTTCCCTTGACTTCCTGTCTCCCCTAAATTTTTTCTGTTTCCCTTTAGAAAAGAGCAGGCTTCCCATTGATATCAACATCACAACAAGATGCCATAAGACTATGCACAAACCCTCATATCACAGTTTGATGAGGAAACCCAGTAGGATCAAAAGGCTCCTGAACACAGGCAAAAGTCAGAGACAACCCCATTCCCACTGTTAGGAGTCCCAGGAACATCTCAAGCTAAAGAACCATAGCTTTTATGCAGAGGACATAGCACAGATAAGAGAAGCTTTAGAGTGACCTGTTTGCCACCAGAAGGTGATATCCAATCAGAAAATACTTCTGTCTTATGCTTCTCAATGTGCTCCTAATTCTCTGAGTGGCGATTGATTATCTGCTTCAATTAAAACATTCTGCCTACTACAAGGAACTAGTGCAAGAAACAACGTTGGTGAACTTACTTTCACTGTTGTCTGTCCACCTCTCATCAAGGTCATAATGAACATCGCCCCCTATACCTGGGCCTGGCTGGAAAGTGTGAGCAAGTTTATAGTTAGGTCCATCGAATGGGTTATTGTCATCATGGTCTGCAAGAAATAAAAATTCATCAAAAGGCTCATTGAGTTCTCATGTTGCTTAGCTCAGAGTTTTGTTGAGCAGTCAATGTACTTCTATCCAATGTGATATTATTTTCCTCCTCTGCTCCAGAAAATCAATAATGTTCTTCAGCAAGGAACTCTTCCTGTAAAGCAGAAGAGGTTGAAGGGCAAGGTGAGGGTGAAGAGTTTACCTCCTCTGTAGAAGGCGAGCACAATATCTCCTTCCTCCTCAAAGACCCTTTGGAATGTTAGTGGTGTTACATCACTCCAGACTCTAAAGGCTCTTGCGATGGCATCTTCCACAACTGCTCTTGGCAAATATGGTGTGTAGTTTAAAATGCTAAGAAAATAAGACGGAGACACAGTGGATCTTGTTTCCTTCTTTTACAGTGGTGTAGATATGCCCCCATTGTGATTCTCCTTCTAGTTACCTGTAAGTCAGATGTGTTTTGGTCCAACGAGGATTGTTGTGAGTAATGGCATATGGGGCCACATCAGGCACCCCACACCTGGGCTTCTTCATAGCTCTCAGGGTTTCAGGATTTGAATTTCCAGTCACTTTCAGCCCAAATAACTGCTGCATTTGCTTCAGCTTTTCAGCCATCATCTCCTTGCCATTCACATTTTTAGCTTGCGTGTTTCTGCCCAAATCATAGTAGTTTTCCAGGTATTTCTGATAAAATGTAACAATAATGAACTACTAGGGTCTGCAGAGATGGTCCAGCAGATAAGAGCACTTACTGCTGGCAGAGAACACAGGCTCAGGTGATCTGAAGATTCTGTTGGCCCCGACTTGGGGGAATGTACACATCACACACACACACACACACACACACACACACACACACTCATACTCATAATTAGGAATAGACAAATATTTAAAGTTATTGAAAATCTAAAAGGAAAAATGGCTTTCATGGTTTTAAAATGACATCCTGATGTTTTAGCCAAAATAGAGAATTACTTTTCAAGCTTTGATTAGGTTTTCTACTCTCATTACCATAATTATTTTAGAGCAGAGACCCCCCCCCCAAGCATTAACGACTAAAACATATGAAGTTTTGTAGAAGAGGCTTGCACTCTGTTACAAACCCACATTTTTACAGGGAGTTGCCCATCCTTGCTTGGGTCCCCTGTATCCCAACCAGAAAGAGGTATATAGATTTGATTATACACATTTTGAGAAGGTTACATTTCTAGCAAACACCACTTCTGTAATATAGTATTCATTTACCCAGACTGTCTCCACATTTTGCCGGTTTCCGTCCTGAAACACAGGGAAACTGTATGAGCTGGTACCCCAGAGAAGCAACAGCAAAGGAAGGCTATGCATGCTGAAGCTTTTCTCTGGGCAAGATCACCAGTGGCCTCCTTCCTGCCTGCTCCAACATCCTAGTCAGGAACTTCCATCTTTATATAGAGACTTCTTTGACTTCTAGAAAGCCCGAGGCTATGTGATTCATGGTTGACAACATCCTCTTCAGTAGCAGAGAAGAAATCAGACACTTTGACCTTAGCAGATGAGTTAGGTTGGTTTGGTGCAGCAACGCCAGGACTAGCCAGCAGCACGTGTGTGAAAGAGATGATCTTCAGCATTTAAACTTCTGTTTTCTCTTATTCATATCCATTGTATTTGAAATAGGTACTGTACTATTACTCCATAGAGACAGCATAGTTCAAAGTCACGTGTGTGTGTGTGTTTTGTACATGTGTGTGTGTCTGTATTGTGTATCTGAATATGTATATTTGTGTGTGTGGTGTGTATGTTATGTGTGTGTTTGTGTGTATGTGATATGTTTGAATATGTGTATTTGTGTGTGTATGTATGTGGTGTAATGTATGTTCACAGGTTTTGTATGTGAACATACATGAAGCCAGAAGACAGCCTTGGTTCCTCTTCCTCAGTAACCATCCATTTTAGTTTTGGGAAGGGTCTCCCATGTTCAGAGCTCACCAAGCATGTCACACTTTCCCAGTGTTGGGATGTTACAATCACATACCATAATGTCTCACTGTTTCACATGGGATCAAACTCAACCTTCTCTTCCCTTGCACAGCCAGCCCTTCTTCAGTTGAGCCAGCCCTATAGTCCTCCATGGCCCTTATACTAAGCAGGTTTTGCTATTCAGTTCTCTGGTTGTCTGCACACACCTTGCTCCCAGGACAGAGGATGGGATCACTGACCCCAAGTGGCAGCCAATGTTCAGTGCCCACATATCTGGAATTCTAGGTCATGTAGTATTCACTGGGTTTCTGAGGTCTCCTTTGGCCACAGATTGCAAAAGTACCATGGCCTCTCTTCATTTTAATCCAGGCTTAGGCTGTGAGAACCTGCCCAAGAAGAATTCTCATCTAAGCTGGGAGAGGAAATATGCAGACTCACATAGACCCTGCTTATCAGCATCATGGGACAAAAAGGCTCTATCTCTGAACTGTGTCTAAATGTAGCAGGTAAAAGCTAGAAAGAGACCAAGTGTGACTCTAGGGTCTTTGCTCACTGGAGGTAGGTGACATATGTTGATTCTCTCACTCTCTCTCTCTCTCTCTCTCTCTCTCTTTCTCTCTCTCTCTCTCTCTCTCTCTCTCTCTCACACACACACACACACACACACACAAACACACAGAGGGGGGCATATATCCATACTCATTCGTGCATACACTTACATGCTCATCCATTCAGTAGGTCTCTCAGAGCTTCTCTTGCATAGCAACTACATGCATCACTGTGCACTGAAAGACGTTCATTCAAACACCCATGATTCACGTACAATTGAAGTGGCTGCTGACTCAAGGCATCTGTATCCTCACTAGTGAGACAAGGTGGTCTGTCTCTAGGCTGCTCTATTTCTGTCCCTTCTCTCCTAAAAGGGGCTCAACACTATATAGCACTGAGAAGCACTGACCTCCTCTCCAAGTCGAGCGTCCCATTGAGTCACTCCCATCTTTGCTATAGTACCAAGGTCTAGGTTCTCAGGACTATTTCCATTTGTGGAGGTCTGCCCTCATAGAGAAACCAACAATACCTTATTGATAAATAATACTTTGATAGAATGGATGGTTGGATTGATTTGAAAGCACTCACTTCCTCTGTTCACTTAGCCACAGCTTCCTTGACTAAGAGGAGTAATACATGAGTCAATCAGCATAGGAGGAAACTGAGAGAAGACAAACCTTCTCTTCATGGGCATCAGATGGAGTATAGGTGAGCATGAGAAGGCATCAGCGGGGTGCCCTCAGCTCAGGCAAGGAACACAGGAAAACATTGCCATCAGGAGCTGGGCAGGGGCAGTGAAAGGTGGGTGGCACCTAAGATGCTCTTGTTATTTTATTTTGTTTTTAAAATAAGGTTATTTTCATAGAATATATTTTGAACATAGCTTCTTTTCCCTCATACTCTCCCCACCTTGCCACCCTTCCTTCTAATTCCACAGTTTCCCTGTCTCTTAAGAAAACAGACAGACAAGCAAAAAAGACATCAATGAAAAAAGAAAATGAACAGAAAGAAAATAAACAATCATCACACACACACACACACACACACACACACACACACACACACACAAAGAAATATGAAATCTTCAAAATACTTCTAACAATACCATTGAGCTCATTTTTGTATTGGTTATCTACTGCTGGGCCTGGGGCCTACCTTTATTTGTGACGTGTGTATCTAGTGTGGCTCCCTTGGAGAAACTAGTTTTCCCCTGGCATCAATTATCAATTGGGGGTTGTTTCTTGGTTATTTCTCCATCTCTGCACTGGGCCCCATCTGGTTTGAACCTGTGCAGGTTCCCTGTATTTTATCTCAGTGAGTTCTTTCTGCGTCAGTCCTGTGAGCCTGGAAGGCATCGTTTCTGCGGTGTCATCCATCCCATCTGGCTTTCACAGTCTTTCTGCCTCCTCTTCCGCATGCATAGGTCCTTGGTCCCTGAGGGGAGGGATTTGATGGAGCCATACCAGTTAGAAATAAGTGTTTCTAAATTCTCACTCTGCACATTGTTCACTCGTCGTTTTCAGTGTTAGTTCCTGACTCCTGAACAAGAGTCCTTTGCTGATGCTGACTGAGACACTGATCTATGGATATAGCAGAATGTCATTAGGAGTCATCATTTCATTACTATGTTCTTTTAGCAGTATGGTAGTGTTTAGTTCAACCCTGGGTCCATTGTCTGTCTAGTCTCAAGTTCTTGGCCACAGTGAAGTATCAGGCAGGAGTTTCCTCTCATGTAATGGACATTCAATCCAATCAGATTATGGTTGGCTACTCCAGTGATACTTGTGTCATTATTAAACCAGCATATCATGCAGACAGATCACCATTGTAGATCAAAGGGATTGGAGCTGAGTTGGTGTTTAGCTTTCTCCTTTGTTAGTGTGCACAGTACCTTCTAGTACCATGAACACTAGTCAATAGGTGTCAAAGCCCTAGGAAAGCATCAGTTGAACTTTTCTGTGGTCAGTGAATTATGTAGATGCTGTCTTCAGCAACAGGGTCTTCACATCAGATTGTGGAGAGCAGCCAATAATGTTGGTAATAGCCTGAGTTGTTTTGGAATTTCTGGATCTGTCATAGTTAGTGTTTCATTGCTGTGAAGGGATGACATGGCCAAGAGGATTCTTAAAAAGGCAAACCTTTAATTGCGGTTGGATTAGGGTTTCAGAGGTTTAGTCCACTATCACCATGGTTCAAAGCATGGTAACATGCATCCAGATATGGAGGAGCCAAGAGTTCTATGTCTTGATCCGAAGGCAGCCAAGAGAGTGTGTTTAGGTAGGCAGCTCAGTCTTCAACATTGGGCAGAGGTTGGGCAGAGGTGGAGACCTCAAGCTCTGGGTCACATCCCCTGGATGACACATTTCCTCAAACAAGGCCACACCTCCTAATAATACTATTCACGGTGGGCCAAACATTTAAACATGTGAAGACTATGGGGGTCCACCCCACTCAAACTACCATACATCCATTCGATAACAACTCAGATAGATCCCATTCCCTGTACTCACTAGAGGTTTCACTTGATTGACAGTAATGCTTGGTTGGGGCTCTAGCTGCTTTATTATTTAGTGGTCCCATGTAGATTTCTTTCATGTATGTATATATTTTAAGAGACTTCTAATGTCTGTTTTTGTATGCCCCCTCAAAAATCCCATATTTTTTGCAGTTCTTCTGTGTATTTTCTCCCTTACCCTCTTCTTCCCTGCCCTCCCTGTTTAATCCTCCTGTTTCAGTAGCCCTCCTGTTTTTCCCAACTATAGAGTGTATTTCCCCTCCCTTGGGAGATCCTTCTCCACTCGTTCCTTCTCTATAGTTAACCTCTGTGGTTATTCAGAGAGTAACTTGCCTATCAAAGACTTAACAGCTAACATGCACTTACAAGTGAGCATGCATGTCTTTTGGGGTCTGGGTTGTCTCACTCAGGATGACTTTTTTCTAGCTCTGTTTGCCTTTGATTTTCATATTTTTACCATTTAAATAAAATTCCTTTCATTAATGTACCATGTTTTCCTGTTCCTTTCCGGAAATCTAAGTTGTTTCCCATTTCAGGGTATTATAAGTGGAAGAGCAATGAGTAAGTCTGAGCTACGCAAGAGTCTCTGCAGTGGGATGTAGAGTCCTTTGGGTATATTCACAAGAGTACTGTTACTAGATCTTTAGACAGAATATGAAGTTTCAGAGAAATGCCCTTTCCTGTCTCCCTAGGATGTAGAAAACAATAGTTACTAAGTTCACTTAAGAGAGAAGATAATATAACCAATCTGAATTAAGGCAGAAACAATTGCACACAGTGTGACTCTCAAAAAGGTTCAGAAAATATTTCATCTTGCAGGCATCTATTTATGCTATAGTCTAGAAGCTTTCAGACCTTTATAAATTACCATCCTCTAATTAAACAAAACCCTGAAGCTAATTCTTAAAAATGTACTTACTTGGGCCTACTGTGACATTGCACACCTTTAATCCCAGCATTTAGGAGGTGGAGGCAGGCAGATTTCTGTGATTTCAAGGACAGTCTGAACCCACCAAGCCCATGCCCTAGTCCTAAATCACAGTAGGTAAGGGACAGCATTATTTGGACAGAGACATGAGTCTTTGTGATTGCAGTGCAAGCACGTGCCCACTCTGGGCATAGAACTTGGGTTTGAAACAGAGAACAAGCGCCTGAAGACACTAGGGCTGTTTCCTTAATGTCCTCTTGCCTCTGTGTCATGGCCCTGTCCTTATGGCTTGAGAAATTATCTCTACTCTCCTCCAAACTACTCTCCCTTACCCTTTTCCTGATTGAAAAACAAGCTCTCCCTCCTGACCTTCATAGTATGACAGGACAAGTATTTCCTTCTGCCTTCAACTCCTTTATCAGAAAGATGTGATTAGATTTACTTAACAGAGCTCTTGCCCAGCCAAATTGTTAAAATAGTAGTTTTGTTAAATGCTTGACATACTTCCTGTCATGTAGTAAAAGTACAGAGACACCCTGTTGTTTGTTGTTGCTGCTGACTTATCAGATGAGCAAGGGTTTGAACCCAGGACATGGAGCATGCTAGACAAGTGTCAGTCCACTGACTCACATCCCTGATTCTTTCTGCTTTCCACTGAGTTTTTTACTTTCCCAAATTTCTACTTTGAAGAAAGTGGCTCATGGTTTTTCTTGTCCATATATACATGCATACACAAATACCTACAAAATATTCTATAATAGAGACATATTATAGGGCTGGTTTTTAATAACAGGAATGAATTCTATACTCATAGAAAATAATCTAGTTTGAATGTCTCATTTCACAGGTGAGGAACTCAAACTTATCTATCCTTTTAACTTACATTTTCCCCAAGTACAGCCCCTCTCTGCCTCAGCCATCAACTTTCCTCAAATCTTTGTAACTGGGCATGGTAGTACACAACTTTAATCCCAGAAACTCCAAAGTCTAACTATAATATGTATAGTATTTATAATATCTATCTATCTATCTATCTATCTATCTATCTATCTATCTATCTATAATATAATTTCACTGATTGGTGAGGTGCTGGGTTTTTTACCTTCTCATCTACATCAGATCTATTCTTCTGTTGGTTTATTGCTAACTCCTCAGCAGATCCCAAGCATCTGCTCTCCTTCCCCCTAACCTCAGGCTCAGACATTCCTCACTTCCTGTAAACACAGAGTTCTAGACCTTTTTAGGGTCAAAGGTTCTGGGGACAATAGGTACTAAGCCATTCTGGAGCCTTTATGTAAAATCTACAGAACAGAATCAGGATAGAAGAGTGCAGGGGCCAGAAGCTAGATCACTGCAAATTCTACAGCCTTTCTTCATGTTGACTGTCCTCTGTACAAAGCTGCTGAGAAATTTCTTCTGCTTATAATCAAGGATTTCTCATTTACCAACCTTCCACCACAGCCAGATTCTATTCTGTGGTTTCCCCAGCCCTCACATCTTCTCCTGAAAGTATAGAGTTCCAAGAAGAGCATCCTAGAAGTGTACACAAAAGTGTGTTTTCCCGCCATCATCCCTCTCTGAGCCCAGCGAAGGCCACTAGGGCCGCTTGTGCTTGGGCACTCTCCACACCCCAGGACATTAGGTACACCTAGGGGTTACAGGTGAGTGGAGCGCACCTTGGGCTTTGAAGTCACCGAGGGTCCCGTTTTTGGCAGCAGCAGGAACAGAGGAACTCCGCCCAACCAGAGGCTGGGACCTCTCCCAGCCAGGACCTCCCCTGTCGCCGCTGCCCACCATCATCCCTCTCTGAGCCCAGAGGAGGCCACTAGGGCCACTTGTGCTTGTGCACTCTCCACACCCCAGGACATTAGGTACACCGATGGGTTACAGGACATTAGGATCACCTCTGGATTAAGGGACCTTGGGATCACCTCAGGATTAAAGAAGAGAGGCAGCCTGCTGGGAGAGTTCTGACTCTAGAACTCAGGAAGTGGATCAGAGCTCCAGTTGGCTAGACACTGGACGTGCAGGAGTAGAGCTTACCTTCAGAAAGTGTTCCGATCACTGGAACTCTAGGGGGAGTTGGTCTACCAGAAGTGAGTCAGAGGCTAACAGAATCACAGGAGGATAAAGCTCAAACTAGTGATAGCTTGGACATGAACATCAGAAATCTCCAGATGGCGAAAGGCAAACGTAAGAATCTCACTAACAGAAACCAAGAACAATGGGCATCATCAGAACACAGTACATCCACTGCAAGGAGTCCTGGATACCCCAACATGCCTGAAAAGCAAGACAAAGATTTTAAATCATATCTCATCATGATGGTAGAAGATCATAAGAAGGACGTTAATAACACACTTAAAGAAATACAGGAGAACAATGCTAAACAGGCAGAAGCCCTTAAAGAAGAAAAACAAAAATTCTTCAAAGAACTACAGGAGAACACTGCTAAAAAGGTAGAAGCCATTAAAGAGGAAATACAAAAATTCCTCAAGGAATCACAAGAGAACACTGCTAAACAAGTAGAAGCCCTTAAAGAGCTACAGGCAAAGACTGCTAAACAGGTAGAAGAAATGCAAAAATCCCTTAAAGAACTACAGGAAAACACATCCAAACAGGTGATGGAATTGAAGAAAACCATTCAAGAAAAAAAAATGGAGGTAGAAACACTGAAGAAAACCCAAAAAGAGACAACATTGGATACAGAAACCCTAGGAAAGAAATCAGGAACATAGATGTGAGCATCAGCAACAGAATACAAGAGATAGAAGAGAGAATCTCAGGTGCAGAAGATTCCATAGAGATCATGGACACAACAATCAAAGAAAACGCAAAATGCAAAAAGATCCTAACTCAAAACATCCAAGAAATCCAGGACAAAATGGGAAGACCAAACCTATGGATAATAGGAGTAGATGAGAATGAAGATTCTCAACTTAAAAGGCAAGCAAATATCTTCAACAAAATCATAGAAGAAAATTTCCCATACCTAAGGAAAGAGATGCCTACAGAACTCCAAACAGATTGGACCAGAAAAGAAATTCCCCCGACACATAATGATCAGAACAACAAATGCACTAAATAAAGAAAGAATATTGAAAGCAGTAAGGGAAAAAGGTCAAGTAACATATAAAGGGAAGCCTATTAGAATCACTCCAGATTTCTCACCAGAGATTGTGAAAGCCAGAAGATCCTGGATAGATGTTATGCAGACATTAAGAGAACACAAATGCAAGCCCAGGCTACTAATCCCAGCAAAACTCTCATTTACCATAGACGGAGAAACCAGAGTATTCCATGACAATTTCAAATTCACACAATATCTTTCCACGAATCCAGCCCTTCAAAGGATAATAACGGGAAAACACCAACTCAAAGAAGGAAACTACACCCTAGAAAAAATAAGAAAGTAATCATTTAACAAAACTAAAGGAAGACAGCCACAAGAACAGACTCCCATCTTTAACATCAAAAATGACAGGAAATAACACTAACTTTTCTTTGATTTCTCTTAACATCAATGGACTCAATTCCCCAATAAAAAGGCATAGACTAACAGATTGACTACACAAGCAAGACTCAACATTTTGCTGCTTACAGGAAACCCACATCAGAGACAAAGACAGACACTACCTCAGAGTAAAAGGCTGGAAAACAATTTTCCAAGCAAATGGCTCAAAGAAACAAGCAGGAGAAGCCATTCTAATATTGAATCAAATTGACTTCCAACCCAAAGTTATCAAAAAAGACAAGGAGGGGCACTTCATACTCATCAAAGGCAAAATCCACAAAATGAACTCTCAATTCTAAATATCTATGCTCCAAATGTAAGGGCAGCCACATTTGTTAAAGAAATTTTAGTAAAGCTCAAAGCACACATTGCACCTCACACAATAATAGTGGGAGACTTCAACACCCCACTCTCACCAATGGACAGATCCTGGAAACAGAAACTAAACAGAGACACATGGACACTAACAGAAGTTATGAAACAAATGGATTTAACAGATATCTATAGAACATTATATCCTAAAACAAAAGGATATACCTTCTTCTCAGCACCTCATGGTACCTACTCCAAAATTGACCATATAATTGGTCACAAAACAGGCCTTAACAGATACAAAAATATTGAAATTATCCCATGCATCCTAACAGATCACCACAGACTAAGTCTGATCTTCAATAACAGCAGAAATAATAGAAAGCCAACATTCACATGGAAACTGAACAACACTCTACTCAATGATAGCTTGGTCAAAGAAGAAATAAAGAAAGAAATTAAAGACTTTTTAGAATTTAATGAAAATGAAGGCACAACATACCCAAACTTATGGGACACATTGAAAGCAGTCCTAAGAGGAAAACTCATAGCTCTGAGTGCCTCTAAAAAGAAACTAGAGAGAGCATATACTAACAGTCTGACAAAACACCTAGAAACCCTAGAATGAAAGGAAGCAAATTCACCCAAGAGGAGTAGACGCCAGGAAATAATCAAACTCAGAGCTGAAGTCAACCAAGTGGAAACAAAAAGAACTATTCAAAGAATCAACCAAACCAGGAGCTGGTTCTTTTTGAAAATCAACAAGATAGATAAACCCTTAGCCAGACTAAGTAGATGGCAGAGGGACAGTATCCGAATTAACAAAATCAGAAATGAAAAAGGAGACATAACAACTGATCCTGAAGAAATCCAAAACATCATCAGATCTTACTACAAAAGCCTATACTCAACAAAACTGGAAAACCTGGATGAAATGGACAACTTCCTAGACAGATACCAGGTACAAAAGTTAAGTCAGGATCATATTATCAATCTTAACAGTCCCATTTCCCCTAGAGAAATAGAAGGAGTCATTAATAGTCTCCCAACCAAAAAAAGCCCAGGACCAGATGGGTTTAGTGCAGAGTTCTTTCAGACCTTCAAAGAAGACCTAATTCCAACTCTCCTCAAACTATTCCACAAAATAGAAACAGAAGGTATTGTACCCAATTCGTTCTACGAAGACACAATTATTCTGATACCTAAACCACACAAAGATCCAACAAAGAAAGAGAACTTTAGAACAATATCCCTTATGAATATTGATGCAAAAAATACTCACTAAAATCCTCCCAAACCGAATCCAAGAAAACATCAAAACGATCATCCATCATGACCAAGTGGGCTTCATCCCAGGGATGCAGTGTTGGTTTAATGTACGCAAATCCATCAATGTAATCCACTATATAAACAAACTCAAAGACAAAAATCACATGATCATCTCCTTACATGCTGAGAAAGCATTTGACAAAATCCAACACCCATTCATGTTAAAAGTCATGGAAAGATCAGGGATTTAAGGCCCATACCTAAACATAATAAAAGCAATATACAGCAAACCAGTAGCCAACATCAAAGTAAATGGAGAGAAGCTGGAGCAATCCCACTAAAATCAGGGACTAGACAAGGCTGCCAACTTTCTCCCTACCTGGTCAATATAGTACTTGAAGTCCTAGCCAGAGCAATTCGACAACGAAAAAAGATCAAGGGGATACAAATTGGAAAGGAAGAAGTC
This sequence comes from Mus minutoides, assembly GCA_902729485.2. Taxonomy (NCBI): domain Eukaryota; kingdom Metazoa; phylum Chordata; class Mammalia; order Rodentia; family Muridae; genus Mus; species Mus minutoides. The sequence continues at coordinate 480,194 of LR753350.1, read as the reverse complement.
AAAATATCACTATTTGCAGATGATATGGTAGTATATATAAGTGACCCTAAAGAGTCTACCAGAGAACTACTAAACCTGATAAACAGCTTCAGCACAGTAGCTGGATATAAAATTAACTCAAACAAATCAGTGGCCTTTCTCTAAACAAAAGATAAACAGCATGAGAAAGAAATTAGGAAAACAACACCCTTCACAACAGTCACAAATAATATAAAATACCTTGGTGTGACTTTAATGAAGGAAGTGAAAGATCTGTATGACAAGAACTTCAAGTCTCTGAAGAAAGAAATTGAAGAAGATCTCAGAAGATGGAAAGATCTCCCATGCTCATGGATTGGCAGGATTAATCTAGTCAAAATGGCTATCTTGCTGAAAGAAATCTACAGATTCAATGCAGTCCCCATCAAAATTTCTATTCAATTCTTCACTGAGATAGAAAGGGCAATTTTCAAATTCATCTGGAATAATAAAAAACCTAGGATAGCAAAAACTATCCACAACAATAAAAGAACCTCTGGTGGAACCACTATGCCTGACCTCAAGCTGTACAACAGAGCAATTGTGATAAAAACTGCATGGTACTCGTATAACAACAGACAGGTAGACCAATGGAATAGAATTGAAGACCCAGAAATGAACCCACACATCTTGGGTCACCTTATCTTCGACAAGGGAGCTAAAACTATCCAGTGGAAAAAAACAGCATTTTCAATAAATGGTGCTGGCACAACTGGCTGTTAACAGGCAGAAGAATGCGAATTGATCCATTCCTTTCTCCTTGTACAAAGCTCAAGTCTAAGTGGATCAAAGACCTCCACATTAAACCAGAGACACTGAAATTCATAGGGGAGAAAGTGGGGAAAACCCTTGAAGATATGGGCACAGGCGTAAATTTCCTAAACAGAACACCAATGGCCTGTGCTGTAAGATCACAAATCGACAAATGGGACCTTATAAAATTGCAAAGCTTCTGTAAAGCAAAAGATACTGTCAATAAGACAAAAAGGCCACCAACGGATTGGGAAAGAATTTTTACCAATCCTAAATCTGATAGGAGGCTAATATCTAATATTTACAAAGAGCTCAAGAAGCTGAACTCCAGAAATTCAAATAACCCCATTAAAAAATGGGGTACAGAGCTAAACAAAAAATTCTCAACTGAGCAATACCCAAGGGCTGAGAAGCACCTTAAAAAATGTTCGAAATCCTTAATCATTAGAGAAATGCAAATCAAAACAACCCTGAGATTCCACCTCACACCAGTCAGAATGGCTAAGATCAAAAATTCAGGTGACAGCAGATGCTGGCGAGGATGTGGAGAAAGAGGAACACTCTTTCATTGCTGGTGGGATTTCAAGCTGGTACAACCACTCTGGAAATCAGTCTGGTGGTTTCTCAGAAAACTGGACATAGTACTACCGGAAGATCTAGCAATACTTCTACTGGGCATATACCCAGAAGATATTCCAACTGGTAACAAGGACACATGCTCCACTATGTTCATAGCAGCCTTATTAATAATAGCCAGAAGCTGGAAAGAACCCAGATGTCCCTCAACAGAGGAATGGATACAGAAAATGTGGTACATTTACACAATGGAGTACTACTCAGCTATTAAAAACAATGAATTTATGAAATTCTTGAGTAAATGGATGTATCTGGAGGATATCATCCTGAGTGAGGTAACCCAATCACAAATGAAGTCACTTAATATGCACTCACTGGTAAGCGATTTTAGCTCAAAAACCTAGAATACCCAAGATACAATTTGCAAAACACAAGAAAATCAAGAAAGACCAATTTGTGGATACTTCATTCCTCCCTATAATAGGGATTAAAATATGCATGGAAGGAGTTGCAGAGACAAAGTTTGGAGCTAAACGAAAGGATGGACCATCCAGAGAGTGCCCCACCCGAGTGGTCCATCGTATAATAGGCCACCAAATTCAGACACTACTGCACACACCAGCAGGATATTGCTGGGGGGACACTGATATAGCTGTTTCCTGGCAGGCTTTGACAGTCCCTGTCAAATGCAGAGGTGGATGCTCACAGCTGTCTATGGGGCGTAGCACGGGGTCCCCAATGTAGGAGCTGGAGAGAGTACCCAAGAGCTGTAGGGGTCTGCAACCCTATGGATGGAACAACAATATGGACTAATCAGAACCCCCAGAGCTCATGTCTCTAGCTACATATGTATTAGAAGATGGCCTAGCTGGCCATTATTAGGGAAGAAAGGTCTAGCAATGTTTATATGCCCCAGTACAGGGGAATGCCAGGGCCCAATAGTGGGAGTGGGAGGGTAGGGGAGCAGGGCGGGGGGAGGGTATAGGGGACTTTTGGGATAACATTTGAAATGTAAATGAAGAAATTCTCTAATAAAAAAATAAAAAAATAAAATGTGTGTTTTCTTGTATAACTCCTTAACATTATAAGTGTTTCTCCAGATTTGTGATTATTTGTATATCTTTGCTAGATTTTAATGATAATTATAATTATCCCAATGAAGCCTGGAATTGTATGCATACTTTTGGATTTCTATGCCTCTAGTATATCAAAATGCCTGGCACATGGAATATGATTAATAAATTATTGTCTAGTGGATAGAAAGTCTAAAGGTAACTGTGGGCCCAGTGCGTGCTAGGCATTGAAATTCAAGTGCTACTGAGGGATGAGAAATGGGTTTTGTAATTGCCCTTTGCAAATGGACTTCACCTTGTGGCATATACAGATACAAAATGAGCACAAGATGATTATTTCTTCTTCTTCTTCTTCTTCTTCTTCTTCTTCTTCTTCTTCTTCTTCTTCTTCTTCTTCTTCTTCTTCTTCTTCTTCATGTAATATATATATATATATATATATATATATATATATATATAATCTATTCACTTATTTATTTGAGACAGAATCCCATTTACTTCTCTTTCTTCCTTTCTTTCTCTCTCTCTCCCTCCCCCTCTTCCTCCCCTCTTTCTTTCTTTCTTTCTTTCTTTCTTTCTTTCTTTCTTTCTTTCTTTCTCTCTCTCTCTCTCTCTCTCTTTCTTTCTTTTCTTTTTCTCTCTCTCTCTCTATCTTTTCTTTCCTTCCTTCTTCTTTCCTTTCTTTCTTTTTTCTTTGAGACAGTGTCCCACTATACAGGTCTGGTTATTATGGAACTCACTATGTAGATCAGGCTGGCCTTGAGCTCTCAGAAATTTGTTTCTCATGTGCTGGGATTAAAAGGGTGCACAACCATGCCCAGTACAAGATGATATTTTCATGTATACACAGGGTAGATGTGAACCATGTTGATGGTTGAGACAGGAATGAACACTGCTGAGGAAATATGTAAGTTAATGGATAGCCTTGGCTCCCTCATTTGCAAAATGAGGCATTCAAACTAGTTTGCTGTGAGTACATGATAGTATTCATATTGTAGTTATTAAAAGCCAGCCCTGTAATATCAGCCTCACCTTTAACTTTTTCTATTGGATATGGCAGAAAACATATGTCTAGGTAGAGGGAATACCCTTTTTGTATTTTCCTGTTTGTAGTGGTACATTAGCTGAGCAAGTGGTCCATTTTCTTTATGAATAAACTCAGCATGGAGACAGCAAATGTGCTACTTCCAGTCACCCAGCATCTCAAGCAATGTATTGCTCACTCCATCACTGCCCAAGCTACTGAGCACTTGTTCTGGAAATCAACAAGCAAACTACCATAATTTAATAAATGACACACCATCTTTATTAAATAAAACAAGCCATCTACGCAGAGACAGTCACTTGACTGTGGCCCAGGGGTGCCTTCCCTCCCCTCCTTGGGACACAGTGTAATCTAAGCAGTGCTTCTGAATGTCCTTTGAGAACTTGAGGTTGACTGGTGTCATCCATAACTCCTGTTTGGTTCTGCCATAGCACACGCTGAACAAATCACTTCCGTTCACAAGGACTCAGATGAAGAACTATAAACATCAGTTAAAACACACGATGCCTTCCTTGAATCTCTTTTTAACAATTAAACCAGCTATTGCTCTTCAATATGTGGGTCACTTTTTTGGCATTTGGGTCAAATTCCAACTGTGAAGACCCACTGAAGAAGTAGAGAAACCCTGTGTGTAAAAATGAGAGAGCCCTTGAGTCACTTTCTTCAAAGTAAAAATTTGGGAAAGTTAAAAAGCAAAACAAAACAAAACAAACAAACAAACAAAAACAAACCTCAGTGAAATGTAAGTGGAAAGCAGAAAGAATCAGGGGTGTGAGTCAGTGGAGTGACACTTGTCTAGCATGCTCCATGTCCTGGGTTCAAACCCTTGCTCATCTGATAAGTCAGCAGCAACAACAAACAACAGGGTGTCTCTGTACTTTTACTACGTGACAGGAAGAATGTCAAGCATTTAACAAAACTACTACTTTAACAATTTGGCTGGGCAAGAGCTCTGTTAAAGTAAATCTAATCACATCTTTCTGATAAAGGAGTTGAAAGCAGAAGGAAATACTTGTCCCATCATACTATGGAGGTCAGGAGGAAGAGCTTGCTGCCTTCAGGGCAGGAGGAAGATCTGTTTTTCTGCTTTCTATTCAGGAAGAAAAACCCTTCTTGTTTGAATCTATGATCTATTTCCTTTCTTCCTAACCCCTTCCTGCTTCCTGTGTCCTATTCTAGCCCAAGGCTATTCCTGGCCCTAGGGAGAATTACTCACCACACCCTTTCCGGACCTGCACTAGTCGTTCGCACTACCAATAAAGATCACCAGCTTTAATTCACTTACTCTTTCATAGGAAACACATCTTTTAAGCTTTAGTGAATGGAAAGGGGAATGTTTACAAGGAACCCAAATTGTCAGGAAAGGAGACAGGGAAGACAAAGTCTGAGATTGAGATTGAAGGGTGCAGATAGGTTGGGTAGGGAAGGGCCGTCAGCCTTGCCAGCACCCCACCTTTGGAAGAACATGGATCAAGAAAGGCTCACAAAACCAGGCAGTGGTGGCATACACCTTTAATTCCAGCACTTGGGAGGCAGAGGCAGGTAAATTTCTGAGTTCAAGAACAGCCTGGTCTACAGAGTGAGTTCCGGGACTGCCAGGGCTATACAGGGAAACCCTGTTTCAAAAAACCAAGAAAGAAAGAAAGAAAGAAAGAAAGAAAGAAAGAAAGAAAGAAAGAAAGAAAGAAAGAAAGAAAGAGAGAGAGAAAGAGAGAGAGAGAAAGAAAGAAAGAAAGAGAGAGGAAGGAAAGAGGGAAGGAAGGAAGGAAGGAAGGAAGGAAGAAAGAAAGAAAGAAAGAAAGAAAGAAAGAAAGAAAGAAAGAAAGAAAGAAAGAAAAAGGAAGGCTCACAAAGCGAGGCAGTGACTTGTGCATAGATAGAGGCATTTTTTGTTAATCACCTCATGAGTTAAAGCAGCTCACCAGAGGAGAGCTGCAATTGCCACAAAAAACAAAGGAGTTGAAATTTTTGGAAGGAAGGAGACTACTGAGTTTTTTTTAAACTGTGTTATTAAAATTATTTCTTTTCTGTTCTCTCATACCACAGAGTATTTCAAGGCCCCATTGCCAACAGAGTAAGTGTCCTCTTACCAAATGCTTCAAAGACAGCATCCACCCTTGAGCCAACACCTGGAAAGTCCTCAGCTATCTTCCTGGGAAATCCTGGCTCCATGGATTGTTTCTTCTCATCAAACCTGCACAAAACGACAGAAGTACAGTTCAGCAGTGCATGGAGGGTATGCTCCCCACACTTGTGAGCACTGTGCAGCTCTAGTGGCCTTTCTAAGTTCTGCACATACATGCCAAGTATGCCATGTGGTTTTAATAAGCTAAAGTTTAGCTCTTAAAACCATAGCTGTGCTTCTCTTCCTTCTCTGCATGTCTACCCATTCTCTCTTTCTCTCTCCCTCTTCTCCCCACTTCCCCCTTGGCAACTTCCCTGAACTCTTTCTCCAGAGCCAGTGAACTAGCCGGCACCCAGAGCAGCTTCCCAATAAACCTGCCTTTAATATAATCTTTAAAAAATATCTCCAAGAAGAACAGGGACAACAGCCTATTACAGGAATACTGTTTGTTACTGTTTTTCTTAAGCCTGGCTTAGAGAATCATCATCTTTTTTCAGCCACAAGGGCATGATCATATGAATATACAACCATATGTATTCATGTATGTATGCATGTGCACACATACATATGTGGACTGAGTTACTGATCAGAAATACAATTCCTATGGCTAGCAATGCCTTAGTGGTTAAGAGCGCTTTTGCTGTTGTTTTCCCATAACTGGAGTTCATCTCCCCATACAAATTCAGGTGACTTATAGCTGCCTGTAATTCCAGTGTCAGAGAAACTGATGGATCCCTCTTCTAGCCTCTGTGGGCACCTGCATGAACATGCAGATATTCTCACACAGAAATACCCTCATAAATAGAAATGGAATATTTGTGTCTGCAGTAATGGCTCAGTTGTTAAGAGCACTCGCTGCTTTTATGAAGGTTCCAGGTTAGGTCCCCAGAACCCACATGGTGGCTCCCAACCATCTGTAACTCCTATCCCTGAGAAATTCTATACACATTTCTGCCTCTAAGGGCACTGTAAGCATGTGATACACAGACACAGACACAGACACACAGACACACACACACACACACACACACACACACACACACACAGAAAGAGAGAGAGAGAGAGAAATACTCATGTACACAAATAATAAAACTAATTTTAAAAATAAAACACACTTTCCATTTCATCATCATAAGTAGGCTGTTTATATCTTCTTTTCCTTCCTGTGCATTGATTTTTTTTTCTTTTTTTAACGAAAGCTCCCATAGCAAAAGAGACTGAACAGGAAGCAAAGTACTGTAAGTGTGGTTTTGACTCATGGGCTTTACACTGGATGGTCTGCCCTGATGCCTAAGAATCAGTAATCCTATAAGGAAGGAGTCCTGAGTGAGAGCCATGAAACAGGTCTGCTGTAGTGTCTCCTCTATGCAGGCAGAGGTCAGCAGAATATGAGCTCTGTGGCAGTCCTTGAGAGGAAGATAAGACCTACACATGGGAGACAATGAGAGCTCTGGGGCTCTGGGAAAGGACCAGTTAACTGAGACTTGGGTTCTCAGTAGGAAGGAAAGGCCAGCTGGACCTGAAAGTGGAGGGACTTAAGCCTGCACTGGAAGTGTATGTGCAGGATTGAAGCAGGTGAGGAGAAGGAAGTACTACTTTACTGAATAGGGGCTGGGGAATAACGGGTGGGATGGGCAGGGGTGGGGAGGTAAGGCTCTAAACAGGAGCACCTAACTGCCTTTTGGAAGCTGCTGCTGTTTCAAAGCCCTCCCCACAGCTGCCAGAGCGAGAAAGTAAGTCTCCACTCGGACTCTAAGCTAAAGCATCCTCATAGCATCCCACCTCCAGTATTTGTCCTCTACAAAGAAGTACGTCTTCTTTTTCTCTTTATTAGAAGCGGCAGCATCGATCTTCTTCACGGTTGCAGGGAGACCCAGAGTGTGAATGCTTTTAGGATAACCTGCCAGCTCTTCGTGCCCTCGTATAGCCCAGAACTGATTTCCTACACACACACACACAAACAACAACAGAAACACCATCGTGTTAAAAAGTCCAGGAATTATGGCTTGTGGTTCTAGAAACACATTCTTAGCACCTTTACTTTAGTGGTGAAGAGGGAGTCCAAGTTTTAGATTTATGCCTTAGGTCTGTGGTGTGCATGCAACAAAAATGTTCACATGGAAACAATGATCAAAGATCAAATGAGGGAATTTTCAACTCGGACCATGTCTCTCCTCAAGTTAATTTTTTTTAATCTGTAAATTATAAATATGTTGGCTTTATATATTTCTTTATTCTCTTTGGCTATTTTTTTTTATACAGAATTTGACACAGTTGAGAAAAGTACTGTTTACTTTCCTGCTAGAGGCTTGTCTCACTAAGTTAAAGCAGTATTATGGAATAATTACCTTTAAAAATGAAAACAGTGTCTCTGTTAGTAACCTCATATGCAGCATCCATGTTGGACGGAAGGGACGGCCAAAATGAAGAGATCAAATAAAATTCAGGCTCAGGAGTCCTGAGAGATTTGCGCCAAAAGTGCCTAAAAGCAGATGTTAAAAATGTGACAATTGAAAAACAACCATTGTTTTTAACATTATGTCTCCTGCCCAAATTTCAAATTCACCCATAATCCCTTCATTTTCTTATCCTTGGGGTTGCATGTACAAAATATAGGAATGTTGTTACTGGGAAAATCTCCCCTCTCCCTCTCCCTCTCCCTCGCCCCCTCTCCCTCTTCCCCCTCCCCCTCTCCTCCAAAAGAAGTCTGCAGCATACCCCCTGTCATAGATTTACAGAGGAATATCTGTGAAAGCAAAGTTTCTTACTGTGTCAATTAATTAGTTTAGCATAAGCTTTAACTAAATGTAATACATACGAAACAGTATATATCACCTACCTTTCCCCAAAAGACTATGTATGTATGTGTGTGTACGTGCACGCCTGTGTGCACACATACAGGAGTGTGATGTATAAATATTTTCCTGTACACTCAACAGAAAAATCTAGAAAGATTCACAATAGGTCTTGAAGTAGGGTGTGGTGCCATGAATTTTGGGAAGAGGTATGAAATCACAATTTCCAGGCCATTCTGTGCTCTCAGAATATTTACTGTTCATGTACAGAGAGATCTGGGAAGGTAAACTGCTCAGCTCTCTTCCATGCAGAATGAATGTTTTCTCATAGGCATAGTTACCCAGCAGCAAGCAAACTAACTGATAAAACTCAGTGCTTCTCATGGTACCATTTTGAAAGAAAGAGAAAACTCTGACTATAAAGATTACTTCTACCCTCTAAAAACAGTAACCCTGGCCTAGGAAAACATTTGGGACAAGAATCAAATTATGATACAAGCCTTCAAAACTGAGCTTGCCCATTTTAGGAACACACAGAGAGGCCAATGCCAGATCCCAAATATGCCAAGCTCTAGAATTTGTCTTTTAAAAAGTTTAAATATATGTCTCAATTTCCTGATTGTTGTCCTTTCTAAGAATTTTCTCATTGAAAATAGATAGTGATTCAGAGCTCTTTGGTCTGACCTGTCTTTGAAAAACAGGACTTCTCCCCGGAGGGTGCTGACTGCATCAAAGAACAAAGTAGAGCTGCACATTGGTGATGTCTCAGGTTCCAGAGAGTTAGACTTGGTGGGTACCACAAGGACATCAGGGGATGCTGTGGGAGTTCCTAAAGGGGACAGATTAAAGAAGGAATTATTAGGAGAAACATGGCCTGCCTGTCAACTCCATGCTTCCCAAATGCCCACAAGAACTCTGAATTTAAACACAGATACTCAGGTTGGCAAAGCCACAAGGACTTCTTTTTCCAGTTTCTCTCACCATAGAGGGACTGAATACCATCTACATCATCTTGAGAGAGATGGAATCGGGACAAGTCTGTGAAGGATTTGTAGACTGGGTACATCAAAGCTTCAGCGTTGGCTGAGTGAAAGAGACCCAGGGAGTGGCCAAGTTCATGAGCAGCAACCAGGAATAGGTTGGTACCTATTGGAGAAATCATACATAGTAAGTTTTTATTCCTTACCTACATGTATATCATATAGGCCAACCTGGCATTGCATTTATTTACTTTCTGGAAATGCACAGGCTCTTATTCACCTTGTTTGCTGTTTCATTGAACAGTGGACTGATCATACACTCAACAGAGAAACAAGTGTATTTAACAATTCATGCTTGAGATAAATCTAAAGTATCTAGACACAGCCAACTGTCCACTTTGAGTTCAAGAATGTTTGAATACCAGTTCTTGCTTATTGTTGTCAGAAATTGAATGAAGGTTATTACTTATTGTTTAGCATATCCTTTGTCTCTGAACAGCTTAACACTGCTCTAATATGTAGTTAGCCCTTGACAATTTCAGGATCAGTCAGCCAATCACAGGGTCTTCATCTCAATTCAAACTCCTGTGAGTAACCATAAATCTGGGCTTTCTGTTGGAGCACCATTTTCCAGCCTCATCATCCTATTACCTATCAAGTCCAAAAAGATGATTAATGAGAAAGATGTTGTAGGTTTTGTAAAATTAGTTTAAAGCATGACATGCCTAAGTTTTATGAATGAGATCTTAGACTGTATGCACATTCTTCTCAGTATAATACTTGAAATAAACATCTTAGTGCTGACATTGGGAGGTGTGGGATGGTCATGATTGGCAAAATTTTTGCAAATGTTACATGTGAATATTGTAGACCTGAGAGTGCTCTCATTTGAATATCTGCAATAAGGTCCTCCGGAAAAAATTGCTAATACTATGAAACCACAAGTTTTATTCAATGCAAAAGTTAGATTTGTATTTTCTATGGATATCAGTTCATAACTTCTTTTTGAATCCCAGTTCAGTCCCCAAAAGAATATAATTTATTTCAGCCACAGTTTTGAAAACTTTGAAAGTCAATCCCCCAAATTCTGAACTAAGAACCCTTTCCACCTACATAGTTGGCCCTTGCACTTCAGGGCTAGTTCTTTTCTTTCAGAAGCTGATAAAAATTCATCGTAACATAGGTGGTGCTGGCGCACGTCTTTAATCCCAGCACTCAGGAGGCAGAAGCAGGAGGATTTCTGAGTTTGAGGCCAGCCTGGTCTACAAAGTGAGTTCCAGGACAGCCAGGGCAACACAGAGAAATCCTGTTCCCCCCCCTCAAAAAAAAATCACAAAAATATAAGCTCAATCAGATCAACAAAACTAACTAACTGACCAACCAACCAACCAAACAAACAAACAAACAAAAAAAACCCTCTGATTTTTTAATTTAATTTTGGTTCCTGGTTTGAAAATTACAAGAGTCAATGAGTAATATTTCCCTGTTGTATTGCTTGAATATCTTCAATTTGATATCAGTACAGATTTTAGTAATCATGGCCTTGGATCATATAAGATCCATAACTGTTACAAATTTAATTATTTTTTTCTTTTGTTTTATTTTTTATATTTTATTGAAAATAGGTTGTTTTCTTGGACAATACATTCTGAATAGTTTCCCCTCCCTCTATTTCTTGCAGTTCTTCCCCACCTCACCTCCCATCCAGAGCCACTCTCTTTCTGTCTCCTATTAGAAAAGAACAAGCTTCTAACAACAAAGCATAGAAAAATAAAATATAATAAAACAAAAACTATCTCATCGAAGTTGGACAGGTCAAGCACTTAGTGATACATTTTATGTTGTTAGTATCAGGTTTCTAAGCATCTGAAAGTACATTCAGCAATAAGTAAAACAAAGTATTTCGTTGGAATCCAGAACACACTCTATCATTAATACTGCTGGTTATGAAGACATCGCTAAATATGAAAAGAAATGAAACTAAGTCATGCTGTGAGCTGTAGCACTCACCAGTGACATCCTCTGTCCATCGTTCATCATCGTCAAAGTGAGCATCTCCATTAATCCCTGGTCCAGGTGCAAAGGCATGAGCCAAGACTGTTCCAGGCCCATCAAAAGGGACAAAGTCTCCATGTTCTTAAAAGAAAAAAAAATATATATATATGTGTGTGTGTGTGTGTGTGTATATATATATATATATATATATACACATATTTATATATACATATATATGAATATGTATATATGTGTATATATATATGTGTGTGTGTGTGTGTGTGTGTGTGTGTGTGTGTGTGTGTGTGTGTGTGTGTGTAATTTTTAGTAAAATACCACTTGGCCACAAGTATTTCAGGTAGTTTTTGGCTGTTACCTCCAACTGCAAATGAGATCATTATGTCAGCCTCTCCTTCAGAGATCCTGGAGAAAGTGAGTGGGGTAACCTTCTCCCAGACCTTTAAAGCTTTCTCAATGGCAGAATCCACACTCTCTCTTGGCAAATCCGGTGTATAATTCACAATCCTGGATAAGAGAAATCAAAGAAGGTAACCTTTGCTTCTGTGAAGCTCCCGACACACTTTTAATACTGTATGAAAACTCTGGATCCATTACCTGTAGGTGATGTGGGATTTCCTCCATTTTGGCGAACCTGGAAAGGTACTGAAGCCACCAACGTCGGGAACACCACACCTTGGCTTGTGCATTAGCTCCATAGTGTTGGAGTCCAGCTTCCCTGTCATCTCCAAGCCGAGGAACTTCTGCATTTCTTGAATTTTTTTGACAATAGGACTACTGTCCTTTTTCTTAATAAATTGCTTCACATCTTTTGCAAGGCCATAGTAGTTTTCTAGGTATTTCTAATGGAATAAATATAATGTTTAAGTTACAATTCTGATTTTTAAGCTATTGTCATTTATAGTAAACTTTTACAGTCACACACCCTTCCTCCATCCCTCCCTTACTCTCTTCCTTTCTTCCTTCCCTTCCCTTTCTTCCTTCCTCCCCTTCCCTTCCTTCCTTCCTTCCTTCCTTCCTTCCTTCCTTCCTTCCTTCCTTCCTTCCTTCCTTCTTTCCTTCCTTCCTTCCTTCTGTCATTCATTTAGACAGGATCTCATTATCTAGCCAAGAAGTTTCTTTAACTCACGACCCTTCTGTGTCTGCCTTTTGAGCACTGGGTTTACAGGCTCAGACAACCAATCCTGACAGACACTTACTTTTCTCAGTCTCTTTGACCTATTTCTCTAACTTGTTGAAATCCTAAGTTTAATACTTCATTTAATTTGTCAGCAGTGACTGCTTCTGTGCTTTATTTTGAAACACAGTGTCTCTGTAGTTTTAGTTTGTGATTAAAACAATGACTTCAAGGGGAAATTCACAAGCATTTAGTGCAGAGAAAAGCAAAATGAACAAATAAGCATTTGTGCAAATAGTTGTCTGGGGTAATTTTACTTAATTTCCTCAATTTTCCACTTCTCATACAGATTTAGTTTACTAGGGAAAAAAGCAGACACCCCTCTCTTATACTAAGAGTACAAATATTTTACTAAATTACACTGGACTAAAGCAAGGCACAGTTCATGTGCCCTTCCCTTGCCGTTCATGTGCCTCCTGCACCAGTGTTGCCTCTGCCACCATACTGCATGATCATGAAAAATCACCCAATATTCATGGCCTTTCTTCTTACATAACAGGAAGGATCAAGTGATATTGAGATCCAATAATTTCTAATTCTCCTCTATTGCCAAGTCACATTTACACAGGCAGTCAGAAACAGTCTGTGGAATGCAAAGCTGTGCCCTGCCAAAAGCCCAGAGGCCATTTTCACCCCTTACCTGCAGAAGCTCCATACCAGCAGCATCATCCCTTGCCCTGTCCTGCAGTGGGTAGGACGAGCACACAGCCACACACAGCCACAGCAGGACCGGGAGACCCTTCATTCTCATTGGCTTCCCACAGCTCGGCACCACCTTCAGGAGGTTCTCTGCTGCCTCCTTCTAGGTCTACCTTCTTGAGCCCAACTTTTATAGAGTGGCAGTGTTTGTAGAGTCACCCGAAAACTGACTCATAATTGCTTCCATCCAAATGGGACCACTTCCAAAAATTAAAAATCAGAGTAGGGTGATACAATCTTCTTTACTAAGTTCTTCGAACCTTCTTAATTTTGCAAGGCAAATGGTGATTAATCTCCAGGAAACGCTTCCTGCCTTGGCCAAAGAGAAAACTGGGGCATTTTTTTTCCACTTTGGAAAATTTAACTATCCTTCAGAAGCTGTAATGTTTGTGACTTGGATAGAAGTGGACTAACTTGGTAAAAAGTCCAAGTTGTACAAAAAACTTCCAGAAGCCAAAGCTGAATACTGTGAGATGAGGTAAGGAAAATGTCTGCATGTATAGCTACAGACCACACTACCAGTTACCACATATATTAAAAGATCATGGGCCTATAATAGCTTTGTCTATAAAGACTCATATATTGATATGATTTACTGAACTAGAAAGCCCTGGTTTTATCTCATATCTTTTATTTTGGTCAGTATTTTTCATTTGTCCTTAGAACCAAATTAGTAGATGATCTGATGTTGGAAAATATCACCCAAGGTTCTTTGCTTATGCTTTACTTTAATTTGCTTCTCCTCTTCTCTCTTCTTTACTCTCCCCTATTCTCTCCATACCTCCCTCCCTCCATTTCTCACCTCTTTTCTTCTCTCTCTCCCCTCCCCGCTCCTTCCCTCCCCTCCTCAGTAGAGTCTCGGTGTATAATGCATGACTGCAGTCCTTAAGCATTTTATAGAAGGTTTTGCTAAACTTAGCCACCCTTGCCCCTTTCCAACCTCCCTCTCCAGTCTTCCCAACACCACACATTTCGTGCCTTTCATTTGCTTGTTTGTCAGCCATTTGTTTCCTAAGGAGTACACTATGCTGGAGATGAGAGTTACATGGTGAACTACATGCTGTGCACATATAGGATCTGCATTCTCCCTCCCTTTGTTCTTCTTTCTCACAGTTTCTTTCTGTGCAATTTATATTTTCCGTTGGGAAGATGTACAAAGATCAGGGTTACTGTTTTGTGGAATACATCTTCAAGTACTGCAGATGTCTGACAGAGCCAGTTGGCCAGAGACCACACATCACATCACAATAAGGCATCCATTTCCAATCCGAGTTCTCTTTAAAGACCACTCAAAAACAGGTCTATAATTTTCTATTCCTTAGATGAAACAAAATCTGTGTTTTGTCTTGACTCAAAAAAAAAAAAAAAAGCAGGAGTATTTGTTTATGCTGGTGTGAGAATAAGGGTCATGCTTGGTGGCAATCCTCTAAGGACAGAATTCAGGAAGGGGCAGAGCCAAGAAGAGAAAGTGAGATAGAAAAGGTAATAGAGTCTCAGTGGCCACAGTTCTATCTTAGTGAAGAATTTCTTCTTCATATTTTTCCCCTGAAATTATCATTAAGATATATTTTAGTGTATTTAAAGTTTAGGAAGAGGCCTAAAAGGTATGTACTTATGTTCCCAATTTTTCAGATGTGATTAGCAAAATGGTCATGCTGTTCTTGAAATAAAAACAAGCCTGGCAATATGTAATAGAACAGTGTTATCTTTACCAACAGTGTTAGACTTCCTGGAGCAATCTTTTTGAGTCCCAGGCTATCATTCCTCACGTCTCAATGACACCTTGTGTGCCTCTGTTACTGCATATTCAGATCACTGTGGTACAACGTATCTCCCATAACTCACACTGAGGCTCTTTACTTATTTAATTCTGTGTTTCCCGTACTTAGTATAACACTTGACATATAGTACACACTTAGAATATTGTATTAATGTATTAATCAGGAGTGAAAGGCACATAGCAAAACAACATTTATAGTAATGTAGAGAATTCTGAATTCTTGGATCCTGTAAATACTCAAGGAACTGATTTTTAAATTTTCCTAAAAATTACTTAATTTATCTACTGTGTGCATTTTCTTGTTTTCCTTTAGTACTTCTGCAGGTTTGCAACATGGCATATGTGCAGAGGTCAGAGGACAACAGTCAGGAATCGGTTCTTTCTTTCACCACGTTAATCCTAGGGATCAAACTCAAGCCATCTGTACACCCTAAGCCACCTCACTGACCTTCCAGTAACTAAAGTTCTAAAAGCTTAATTTCCACAGGAAAAGTTTAAGCAATCACCTCAAGTCCTTCTATTAAAAGAACAAATTGAATGCATGTACTAGGATGTCTTCTGAGTTCTCAAACTAAAATCATAGAACTGGCTACTTTCCTCATGATGAAAGAGACAGTCAGATTGTACTCTGTTGATATAATTTTAAAATGTGTTTCATTATTGAAAGGAATAGATAAAATAACAAAACTAAATGACACGGGGAGGTGGAAAGGAAATCATGAAGGGAGGGAGGGAAGGGAAGAACGGGAGTGAAAGGGAGGGGAAGGAGAAGAAGAAAGGAAGAAGAGAATCACCATTTTGAATGCAGAAGAATATGTGAACACCCTGTATTGTCAACACAGAAATGATGACATTGGGAATATTGGCCCTACAGAACAACCACTTATTGCATGGGTTAATATAGGCAAGTATCTGGTAGTGGCTAGTTTTATAAATCTGATCTCTCAATGCTTAGAGACTTGGGGCTAAACTGATCTAAACATCTCTGCAGAAGTTGCAGCTGGTCCAAGCAATACCTTCATCTGATATATCTTCATTTCCCCTTCCTGTTGGTCATACTCCTTCCTGACTAATCAGTCACGAGAGTACATAATCCTTGATCTGACCAGCAGATAAAATTACTTAGCTATATACTAATTTAGTAAGTGTCTGAATCTGAAGAACTTCAAAATACCCAGACTAAGAGTAAACATTGGTTAATAAAATTTTAAAAGAAATTTAGGGGAGGGAGAATAACAAAATTAACTAAAGGTAATAGTTTAATTTTGAAAAGCTTTTTATTGATTCTTTGTGAATTTCCCATCATGCATCACAATCCTACTCATCTCCCCATCCCTCCATATTTACCCTTCAGTCTTGCAATAACCCCCAAAGAAAACAAAAACTAAAAGTAAAAACAATTTTTAAAAAGACAAAAAATTAAAAAACAAAAACAAACAAACAAACAAAAAAAACCTATCTTGCCATGGGAGCTACTGTGTGTCACAGTATGTCACATGGTATACCCTTTTTCCTAAACATCTTTATCTGTAAATGTCCATTGCAATGAGTCATTGGTCTGGTCTGAGGACTTTGGGTTCTGATACACTATCAACACTCAATCCTCACCTGGACTCTTCTTGGATATCCTGTTATTGTGTCATGGAGATGCTGCAGCTTTGGTTCTGCAGGACTGGCCCTTTTACATACTCCAGCAGTTAATAGATGAGGTAGATGCTGGGGTGGGTTAACTCAAAACCCTGAATCTGGGTCTGCATGGTAGCTGTGTGGTTCAGCCTGTCAGTTATGCCCCCAGAGCTCTTCTGCTCTGCCCAGGCAAAGGATGCAGCCAGCTCTCCCGCTTTGTTCAGGTGAGGGCCAGGGTTAGCTCTATTGCCTATAACAGCAGCAAGAGGTGGAACTGGCTTACTCCATCAGAATCAGCTGTCATGCACCCATGCCAGAAGGCTAACACTCCAGCACTGCCCCAGCCAGGGGCAGGGCCAGCTCGAATAAGTTAATGTTTTAAATGGAAAATAAAGAAGGAAGGAAGGAAAAACTGAAAAAAAAAAAAAAAAGATGGAAAGGAGCCTACAATCCAGAGGAGTGGCTCCTTACACAACTGCTCTGTAAAAAATAAGGTAAGAAGGAAGAGTTAAATGGAAAGTGTTTAAACATAGATAAAATAGCAAAAGCTGCTAGCATGTGAGTAATACAATGATTTGGGCGTAGAGAAAATTCAGGTGTCAAAAATTATTTAGAGAGTTTCTGGTTTTTGTCTGTGCTGGTAGCTCATCCTGTGCCTCAGCGCCCTGAGCTGATCCTGTTCCACAGTACTCCATACCCAAATACTGTTGGGAGAGAGCTGGTCTTCCAGGAGTACAGAGACATCTGTAAGCATAAGTAAGACGACCACTTCTGCCCTGAGGGACCTTCCTGGAGCCCTAAGGACACAGGAACTAAGTAACAGGCTGGAACAGGATCCTGTTTGCACTGTTTTCTTGTTCCTTTCTGTCTGTACTTGGAGCTGATTCTATGCCATAACTCTCCACACCCAAATTCTTCTCAGAAAGAACTGGTCTCTCACGAGTACTGATACACAGGCTTTCAGGAGGGACAAGTCACAGTCAGAGACAGCAAGACCAGCTAACACAGAGATATCCAGATGATGAGAGGCAAGGGCAAGGACATAAGCAACAGAAACCAAGGCTACTTGACAACATTAGAACCCAGTTCAACCACCACAGTAAGCCCCAGATATCCAAACACACCAGAAAAGCAAGACTTGTATTTAAAATAACACCTCATGATGATGATAGAGGACTTTAAGAAGGAAATAAATAACTCCCTTAAGGAAATACAGGAGAACACAGGTAAACAGGTAGAAGCCCTTAAAGAGGAAACACAAAAATTCCTTAAAGAATTACAGAAAAACACAACCAAACAGGTGAACAAAACCATCCAGGATCTAAAAATGGAAATAGAAACAATGACGAAATCACAAAAGGAGACAACCCTGGAGATAGAAAACCTAGGAAAGAGGTCGGGAGTCATAAATGCAAGCATCACCAACAGAATACAAGAGAATCTCAGGTGCAGAAAATACTATAGAAAACATTGACACAACAGTCAAAGAAAATGCAAAATGCAAAAAGCTCCTAACCCAAAACATCCAGAAGTCCAATACACAATGAGAAGACCAAATCTAAGGGTAATAGGTATAGAAGAAAGTGAAGATCCCCAACATAAAGGGCCAGTAAATATCTTCAACAAAATTATAGAAGTAAACTTCCCTAACCTAAAGAAAGAGATGTCCATAAACATACAAGAGGCCTACAAAACTCTAAATAGATTGGACCAGAAAATAAATTACTTTTGTCACATAATAATGAAAACACCAAACACACACACAAAAAGAAAGAATATTAAAAGCAGTAACGGAAAAAGGTCAAGTAACATATGAAGGTAGACCTATTAGGATTACACCAGACTTCTCACCAGAGACTATGATAGCCCGAAGATCCTGAACAGATGTTATACAGATCCTAAGAGAACACAAATGCCAGCCCAGGCTACACCCAGCAAAACTCTCAATAACCATAGATGGAGAAACCAAAGTAGTCCATGACAAAACCAAATTCACACAATATCCTTCCATGAATCCAGCCCTTCAAAGGATAATAATGGGAAAACACCAACACAAAGATGGAAACTACACCCTAGAAAAAAATAAGAAAGTAATCCTTCAACAAACCTATAAGAAGACAGCCACAAGAACAGAATCCCAACTTTAAAAATAAAAATGACAGGAAGCAACAATTACTTTTCATTAATTTCTCTTAACATCAATGGAATCAATTCCCTAATAAAAAGACATAGACTAATAGACTGGCTACACAAACAGGACATTTACACAATGGAGTACTACTCAGCTATTAAAAACAATGACTTCATGAATTTCGCAAGCAAATGGATGGAATTTGAAAATATCATCCTGAGTGAGGTAAGTCAATTACAAAAGAACATACATGATATGTACTCTCTGATAAGTGGATATTAGCCCCAAAGTTTGGAGTACCCAAAGATTCAATACTCAGACATTATGAAGTCCAAGAAAAAGCATGACCAAAGTGTGGATGCTTCGATGCTTCTTCGAAGGATGAACAAAATACTCACAGGAGGAAATATGGAGACAAAGTATGGATCAGAGACTGAAGGAAAGGCCATTCAGAGACTGCCCCACCTGGGGATCCATCCCTTATATACTCACCAAACCCAGATACTATTGTGGATGCTGGGAAGTGCTTGCTGAAAAGAGTCTGATATGGTTGTCTCCTGAGAGGCTATTACCAGTGCCTGACAAATACAGAGACAGATGCTCTCAGCCAACCATTGGACAGAGCTTGGAGGTCCCTGATGGAGGAGTTGGAAAAGGGACTGAAGGACCTGAGGGGGTTTGAAGCCCCATTGAGGGAGCAACAATATCTACAGGCCAGACCCCCAGAGCTCCCTGGAACTGGACCAACAACCAAAAAATTTATATGCCATGGCTCCAGCAGCATATGTGGCAGAAGATGGCCTTGTTGGACAGCAGTGGGAAGAGGGGCTCTTGGGCCTGAGGGTGCATGATGCCCTAGTGTAGGAGAATGCCAGGACTGGAAGATGGGAGTGGGTGGGTGGTTGGGGAGCACCCTCATAGAGGCAGGGGGAAGGGGAT
The DNA here is from genome assembly GCA_902729485.2 of Mus minutoides. Classification (NCBI taxonomy): domain Eukaryota; kingdom Metazoa; phylum Chordata; class Mammalia; order Rodentia; family Muridae; genus Mus; species Mus minutoides. Next base: position 460,464 of record LR753350.1, on the reverse strand, counting down.
GACATAGGGGGTTCTGAAGGAGACACCTGGAAAAGGGAAAATATTTGAAAAGTAAATAAAGAAAATATCCAATTAAAAAAGAAAAAAAAAAAACCTTATCTACAAAAATAGTAGTGGCAGAAAACTTGCTGAGCATGCAGGCAGCTTTAGGTGTGATTCCCAATGCCAGAGAAAAGAAAAAATTAGACTCTTTTTAGAAACCAGATGGCAGTTGCTTTTCATTGAAATGTAAAGAGCAGTAATGGAATATAAAAATACAATTTTGTGCAGGTAAGCTTAAGCCTGACCACAGAATATCATAATTCTCAGTAGAGAAGTTTAAAGCACATTCTATGATAGATGGAAACCTTGTTTCTGCAAAACATAACGAAGTTTAAATATTTATTAGGCAGGTTTAGAACACATACAAGGAAATAAATCATTCATAGTCCTGTTACAAGAAGGGATCTTTTAAGATTATTAATTGTGCATTTGTAATTTTTAAAATTTTTATTTGTAAGGTTAGGTGAGTGTTTGTGTCTATGTACCATGTGAGTGCCTGGTGCCTACATAGGTCATAAAAAGGTGTTGGATCCCCTGGGACTGGAGTTATAGATGGTTTTGGCTTTCTATGTGGATGCTGGGAATTGAACTCAGGTCCCCTGGCAAGTCAGCCAGGGCTCTGATCATTGAACCATCTCCTCAGCCCTGAATTTGCACTTTTATACCTGTATGTTGTTTGCACAACATGTTGGCTATGCAACTTAGGAAATTCAGTTATTAGCCCTTAAAATTCTGAATCTTGCTAGCCTGAGAAGTCTTGATAAACTTATATAACTCAATCAGAATTGAAGGAGATATGGTTAATACAGATCTTCTGATGTATATTTTTTCAGTTAAAATTGCACTATATATGCTGAATCTTATGTCTGTTTACTACAGAAAAACTCAGATATGCTAGATTACAGGTTAACTAGAATGAGAGGAAATGAGGTCTGGGTTGTAGTTCAGTGACAGACATCACCTAGCTTGTTTTAGTCCCTGGATTTCAGCCCCAGCTTGGGGGAAAAGACATTCCACACTTGATAATTTTTTTGGATTTTGCTATATAAAGATTTTATAAGAAGGGGCTGCGAAGGTGGTGCAGTTGTCAAAGTGCTTGCCTTGTTACATAAACATGAATACTCAAAGGGATTTATTTCTCATCTTTTTATTAGTTCTTTGGGAATTTCACGCAATGTACTTCGGTCATGTTTGCTCTCTGGCCAACATGATCAGTCCAGTCCTATCAAGTCAGTGAGTATCAGGTTCAGTGAGAGGCTCAATTAAGAAAGACAACTGACATTGGTCTCTGGCCTTCATGTGTGAACACATACACACATGCATGAGTACATACATACATATGTGAGCTCACATGCATACACATACATGCAGCTTTTAAGCTTCTTGTTCTGTTACATGATCTTCACTTTTCATATATTCTCACACTGTGATGCCATTTGGCACGCAGTGCCCCCAAGAGGACTCACATCAGAGCTGAGTTATACTGACACCGTGTTCTTGATATTCTAGAATAAATCTTTACAAAATAGCTCTGCTCCAGATAACAGAAATAAAACAATTGCTTTTCAAAACAGAAACTTTTGTAGGAGATTGTTGAACAGTCAAAACCACAAAGAAGCATTTCCCTTGGTTTGAAGAATTGCCCTGTAATATATATAATGAACACCACATGAGTCACCACATGAGGGGACTTGGGCATCAAAATTCGGTTGAAGAAAACAGCAAATGTGAACTTCTACCAACTCTACCCAGTCATTATGTCCTTAGATTCTAAGGAAGTATTACCAGAAAATTGTTGGTTACAAGCTGGCACCAGCACATTCTTTCCAAAATCAGGGCCTGCTGAACTTGAATTCCATGATAGAAGAAATCCTTGGTCATGTGTGTACTTTCTGAAGTACTCTGCTTCAGGGACATGGTGACAAACAAAATTAAGAATATTCTTCTAGAAATCTCCTCATATATGAGTTGGAGAGTTGGATGCAGAAAGGATATTTTGACCCTGTCCTTATCTCAGCTGTTGACCACCTCAGCCCTCCTCTCCCGGAGAATTCTTTATAACTGATACTGCTGTGAATGTGACAGAAGGTCTCTAAGGCAAACAGCTCTTGTAAGAATTCTTTTCTGGTTAAGTAGTATGTGTCTTCTCCACTTAGTTCCCTGACATCTGACATATGAAGCCTCCTGTACTTGGCCAATGAGAGTCTTCAGTTTCTAACAGAATATCAGCTATGTGACCAGTTTAACCTTCCCCATGTGAGAATTTATTTTAAAAGATTATAGTGTGGGGAGGTGTTTGGGCTCCTTTCTGTTGATGTGACAGACATCAGAACCAGAAACAACTTGTTGAGGAAATTTGGCTAATATGGCCCAGGATCACAGTCCATAAATGAGAGAAATCAGGTTGGGAACTCAAGGCAGGCTCCTGTATGCAGGAGCTGTTACAAAAGTCATGGAGGAATACTGTTTCCTAGCTTCCTCTGCCATTTCTTATACAGCTTCTAAGCAATTTGTCCATTGCTGGCACTGCCCACAGTGGGCTAGACCCTCTACATCAGTCATTAATCAAGAAGATACCCCCTATAGACTTTTTCTATAGGCCAACCTGATAGAGGCATTTTGTAAATCAAGGTTATTTTTTTTTTCTCAAATGACCCTATCTTATGTCAAGTGAACAAACAAAAACACAGGAAGCACCATGGGAGTCATGTCTCTTCAATAACCATGTAACATGACACAAATTTCCAAGAACACAGGAAAATACTGATGGAGTGAAGTAGTAGGTGGTTCAGGTTAACTGGGTCATGGGTTGTGTTCTTGGATTAAGAGGAGACTAAAAGTTGTCCTTTATTCTTGTGAAACAGTTCTTTTGAGAAAGTGTCTCAGGTACTACAGGCTAGCCTTGAACTTCATATGTAGCCAACAATTATCTTGACCTTGATCCTACTGCTTCACCCCCCTGTGATGACATGGCAGACACTGGACTGGGACCTGAGCCCAGGAAAGTATATATGCAAGGCAAGCACTTTACCAGCTATGCATCAGCCTTGGCCACTGTCTTCCCTTCTTGAACATTTCTTGGAGGATGCTGAAGTCCACTGCCACTGCTCTAATTCGAAATGCACAGTAGAATCTAGAAGACAGGAATTGGAAAGAAACTTGCAGTTGGCCTGATCAGTGTGCTGTCCTTAGCATTATGTAGTGGTCTTCAAGTTAAGAAAGTGTGCCTTTCACCCATTCCTTCTCTGAAGGTCTCTTCAGAATAGGATTTTTAATAATTATTTCATAGTTGACATATTACTCCTAATGGGTGGGGGGTTTTCAAAATTTCTCAAACTGTTCCCTTGGGATCATGGAAAAATATGAAGAGTATACAGAGCATGTATCCAACTTGAAGACTGAAGCAGACTATTTAGAATGGTCAGTAATCACTGCCGTTGCATTTCATGATGGAAATGTGGAGAAAAGCTAGAGAAATATTTACATTTTAGTAATTTTTTCAGGACAGTGGAAGATGAAAACACATCATTATTCTGATTTTAAATGAATAATGATTCAGATGACTCCTTTTAGTGGTAAACAGTGTTGAATCCGCCATTCAATGTCCTTAGCACTGACAGTGGCTTTCATGTTGTTTCTGGCTCCTGACTCTGAGAAATTAAGAAGGACATTGTGTGACATTCATGACACAAATATTCCAATTGTACAAAATGGAATAAAATAAATCAACGTTTACAGCAGTAGTTTAAAAAATGGCATGTCTCACCTGATTATGCAGTGAGAGAATTGCTGCAGAAAGAACTTTTTTTTCTCTTCAGATCTATATTGAAGGAGAAGGATCATGAGAAATGTCAGGACCAAGCTCAGCTCTGGGGTTCAAAGCTCACCTGACAAGTTTTCAGTCAGAAAACTGTCTCTCCAGGACACCAAATATAGAAGACTCTAGGAAAGTTCTTGTGGCCTGACCAACGTGCTCTGTTTCTGTTGGCCACTCCTATGTGAGAGAGCTATCATGAGTAAGAAACACTAAAGTGTGGTACCCCTCCCCCGCCAGCATAGCTGGTACAATGACCAGAGCCTTGAGAAGCCGCACCTGTGGTGTCTGTTGTCTTGTTAATTAGGCTAAGAAATAGCCCAGTATCCCTACAGCCAGCTTCCAGGTCTCCCAGGTCCCCCGGTTCCGCCCAGCTTACCGGAGGCTAGGCCCAGCCCACCTATGACCAGCCCACCTGCGAGAACCTGCTAGAACCTCAGGATATCTCAGACTTCCCACCAAACTCCAGAACGCCTGCGCAGAAGACTGGGGGCAGGGCCTTCCCTTCCTTTATCCCCAAATGCTTGTCCACCATTAAACAGTCATTCTGAACAGCAACCATGTAGCCTTGGAGATCTTTCTTCCCCCATGTCCCTTAATCTCATTTCAGCTTCGAGCCAATCCTCCAGGAATCCCGTCCACTGCGGGCAGTGGACCCCAACACTAAAGCAACCACATTTTCTCTTCTATGAGTAACATGTCAATGGAGTCACAGATTTTCTGTTTTCTAATTGATGGGGGAACAATGTGTCTCCACATTGTTCCAGTAGGAAGTAAACTGTCTATATCTGCTGGAACCAATGGTTGCTGAGCTTTTGCCAAAGGCAAATACAAGTAGGTCCCTGAACCTTTTATCAATACAACTTCACTATCCCTTTAGCTAGTGAGAAAGTTCATTCAAGAAAGCAAGCAGCTTTGCTTTTAGTTCTATGTTTATTTTCTCTTTTCCTTTTATAACCTCTATTGCGAGTTTGGGGAATTTCCCCTCTCCTGATTACTAACCAGTTGCTTCTTAGAGAAGTTTCCTGTTTGCTGTTTTGGTCAGATATCAACTGTGCCTGTATGGTCCTTATGCACACTAATCACAGCACTCAGGAGTCTGAAGAGCAAGGATTTTGAGGTCAAGGTCAATCCAGGTTTCATAACAAGATGCCTTATCAAAAGCTACATATTTCATGTGTGTATATAGTTTGCATCTACACATTATGCATATACACACAATCTGGAGAACTGAAGATAAAGAATTAACTAAGTTAAAAGAATTCACACAGAAAAGGAATGGTATGGAGAAAAAAGCAAGGTGAGGTAGGTAAAATATGGTATGACATCCTGTATGTGGAGAAGAATGAGAGCAACCATCCACAATAAAGGTTGGGCTTCTAGGGGCCAGTGAGATGGTTCAGTGAGGAAAGGCAACTACTTTTAAATTTGATGACCTGAGTTTGATCCCCAGGATCCTCATGATGGAAGGAGAGAACAGACTCCCACAAGTTGTCCTCTGACCTCCATATGCTCACTGTATCTTGCATGTGCCCACACAGAGGCACATAAAAAAATTAAAATTTACTTAAAATTTTAAAAACAAAAAAGCTATGCTGGGTTGTTTTCTTTATAGCTTGGGAGACTTTTCCTGGTGTGGAAATAAGCAAAGCTGCTGCAAGGTAGAAGAGAAAAGTCTATATCAGACAGATATTCCAGCCATGGGCACTAGAGTTCTGACAGACACCAAGGTGGCTGGAGAAATAGGAAAGCATCATGGTAGAGAAATGGTAGGCATGAGACCCTTCCAACAGAAACCTTGGGGGAAGTTGTATGTAGTTTACTTAGAACATGGAAACTTTGGCTGATGGTTTGGTGATTTAGTGACTTTCATTTATTGTTCATAAGTTGAAAGATGGAACAAAAATATGAACCTACCAACTATCAACAACATCCTGGCCACTGGGGGACAAATGATACAGGTAACTGTGCCTTACAATCCCGTTGCAGTTAGCAGTTCATCTTCCTGTAAGCCTGAACATACAGTTGCTGCTTTTGTTATAGATGAAGAAATTGGTTTCCTGAGAATGTAGCTCTAGACTGGAGATGAAACTTGGAAATTGTTCCATATTTACATCCAGTCTCTCACTGGCAGAAGTGTGTATTAACTGCATACCCTTTTCACTCTGCCCTACATAAAAGTCTGGAATACTCCCTTGGCTGAGGATAACATTTTATTTTATTTTTACTTTTTTTTTTTTGTTTTTTTTTTTTTTTTTTTTTTTTTTTTTTTTTTTTTTTTTTTTTTTTTGCTTTTGTTTATTTTATTATTTTCTTCATTTACATTTCAAATGCTATCCCCCAAACCCCCTATACCCTCCCCCCACCTTGCTCCCCAACCCACCCATTCCTGCTTCCTGGCCTTGGCATTCCCCTGTTCTGGGGCATATGATCTTCACAAGACCAAGGGCCTCTCCTCCCATTGATGGCCGACTAGGCCAGAGGATAACATTTTAAATGTAATTCATAATTGTCTTATTATAGGAATTGGTTTTCTTTCTGTTTTTTATTTCCTTTCTCAAATCCCTGTAATTAGTACTGTTTATTGATTGACAAATCTTACATACTTTTTTGTCATTGCTCTGAGGGACCCCATCTTCTTTTGAGTCATGATTTTGTTAATTGTGAAACACCCTTTAAATGGATCACATTATATAAGAATGACAGAGTGGAAGGTTGTTGGAACATCCAAAATTAGGCTTGGATGTATCCCAAAGCAAAGCTCACTTTCAAAACTCCAGTGAGCTGATGTTATGGGTCAGCCTGTTCTTCATTAAACCCACACTGTGTGAAGAAGGGACCAGGACCCAGAACATTCAGCATCAAATAACATCATTGTTATTCATAATCATAAAATTAAAAACAAGGCTTTTTTGCAGTAAGTTTTTCCATTAGCTAAAGGAACAATGAAGTTTTAGGTGATAGCTGACACTGAGTACTCTAACAGTGTGTAAGATGTTCATAAAACACACAAGTAGCATAATTATTCTTTAAGAAAAGAGAAAAGTGTTGCAGATGTAACTCAGCTTATAGGGTGCTTGCCTGGCTTCATAAGACCCATTTGATCCCCAGCACTGCAAAAAGCAGGCATGGTGAGTCATGCTTGTCTTGCCACCACTTAGTAGGTAAAATAGAAAAAACGCAAGTTCAAGATCATCCTCAGAATGGTAGTTTGAATATCTTGGCCCATGGGAAGGGAACTGACACTATTAGGAGGTGTGCCCTTATTGGAGGAGGTGTAGTCTTGTTGGAGGAAGTGTGTTACTGTGGTGTAGACTTTGGAAGTCTCTTCCTATGTTCATGCCCCACTCAGGGCAGAAGAGAGTTTTCTCCTGGATACCTTGAAATTAAGAGATAGAATTCTCAGCTCCTTCTCCAGCACCATGTCTGCTTACATGCTATCATGCTTCCCACCATGATAATAATAGACTAAACCTCTAAAACTGTATGGCAGTCCCAATTATATGTTTGACTTTATAAGAGTTGGCTTGGTCATGGTGTCTCTTCATAGCAATAAAGCCCAAACTAAGACAGAAGTTGGTTCCAGAAGTGGGGTATGGTTTGCTAGGACTGGCTGTGCTTTTGTTTGGAAAAATGGAGACTTTGGATTTGGAAAGCAGTTGACTGTTTTAAGTGAGGCATAATGGGACATACTAGTAGAAATATGGAAGACAGTGGTGCTGAGGGTGATTTGAACTGTGGGATCAAATCACCTGGCTTTAGGGGTTTCAGAGGAGAAGAATTTTAGTATGTGGCCTAAAGACCCTTCTTGTGGTATTTTGGTGAAGGGCTTTTTGCCCTTGGCTGAAGAGTCTGCTTGAGGCTAAAGTGAAGAGATTCAAAATAATTATACTGACAAAGGAAGTTTCCAAAAAGCCCAAAAAGTGTTGTGGGAAATATTAAAAAATGACCAGCAGGCTTCCTGTGCTACTGCTGGCAAATTTCTCTAGCTAGCCTCCTCCCCCTGTCCACCTACCCCCACCCCTGGAGTGTCTGATTGCTGTGTTTGCAGATCTGGTTCACTTCTCTTTGGAGCTGCTAATTCTGTCTCTACTATAAACCCCTGTAGTCAGTGGTCCCACATTTCAGTAACCCAATAAATAAAAACTCTAGAAACTTATAACAGATTTATATATATCAATAAAGTCTCAATTTACAAGATGCCAATCCAATAATTTCTGAACCAATTGATAATGATAAAAGCTGCCCACCTAGATTAGAGAAATTATTCTATTCTTTATGTTTTCATAACTGCCTGTGGCTATCAAAACCACACTAGATCTGGCTCTTCTTCCTGTCTGTCCTTCTCCATCTTAGCTCTTCCCCTTTCTCCTGAGATACTCGCTATCTCTGCCACTCTTAGCTCTGCCTCCCTTTCCCCTGTCCAATCATAGGCCTTCTGCTGCATTAATATTTTAATGTAATTGAACAGGGAAAATCCTGTCACATATCACTCTTTCTGTTTAAGTAAAAATACTTTTCTTTCAAAATATAAATTGAGCACAACTATTACCATTTTGTAATTTATAGGATATAAGATAGACCTAACCCCCGTCCATCATTTATGTCATTAAGATAGAACATTATCATCAATCCTAAATTAAAAGATTTATGATTCTACCTTGATTTATGTATTAGCTTTAGATTGTATGCTATCTGAAAACCATTCTCTCAAATCTGTTATCTCAAAGTAAATAGCCTGGGTTGGCTATCAGACCATAGGTAGTTTTTCAACCCAGTCAGGAACCTAAGAATGACCAACATTAACTGAAAATAAATAGCAAGCCTAACATAGCTTCCAGAGCTGAGACAACTTGTAGAAACAGCTGCCTACCTATACAGTTCCAGTAAGTCAGTAAATAGGAGCATCTATCCGTCTTCAGCCTTTTGGCCCAGGATCATCTGAAAGACCTTAGAGAAACAGGAAATTAAGGAATAGCCTATTCTGTCTTGGCAGAACTAAGCTCTCCTAACCTGTAAATTGTGTCCTTTTTCTGGACAGTATTATGTCTGTAGATGAAATGAGGCAATTCTTGCCTAGTGGCTGTCTTGCCACAACTGGAGCAACTCTATTGATGCTCAATTTCTTCTTTGAATCCAAGAAAGGAAATGCTGTCAGGAGCAGACTTGTCTCAACAATAAGTGAATAAATAACATTAAATGTCACATTCTGTGGATTTCCGACAGTCCAGTGACAGGCCCAAAGTGGGCTCCAGCTCAAGGGGAGGTCCCAAGACTTGACACTATTATTGAGGCTATGGAATGCTCACAAAAAGGGATCTATCATGACTGCCTTCTGAAAGACCCAACAAGTAGCTGAAAGAGTCATATGCAGTTATTTACACCCAGCTAATGGACAGAAACAGCTGATCCCTGTTGTTGAATTAGGCAATGCTGAAAGAAGCTGAGGAGAACGGAGATTCTGTAGAAGGAACAGCAGTCTCTATTAATCTGGACTCCTGAGATCTCTCAAACACTGGTTTACCAAACAGAGAGCATATACCAGCTTATATGGTATATGCTGTATGTGCCCCAACACACATACAGTAGAGGTCTGCTTGGTCTGTGTTCATTCATAGATGATGCACCTAACCCTCAAGAGACTGGAGGCCCCAGGGAGTTTAGAGGTCAGGTGGGATGGGGTTGAGGTCATCCACATGGAAACAGAGTGGGGTGGGATGAGGAGTGGTCAGAGAGTGGATGGGGAGGAGCAGGGAATGAAATATGGAGTATAAAAAATGAATTACAAATAAAATTAAATTAAAAAAGGAAACCAACTATCTATGTAAAATAATCTGGACTGTTCTCCATTAACTACTCTCATCTATTTCTAATCAAAATATCTGAAAACACCCTAACAATAAATTCAGAGCCTGTATTTGCTATTTGGACCTTAACTCACAGGCTTAAACATCTCAGATCGGTTAATAATAACAGTTTTAGATAGACTAGGTCTAAGCTCTGTAGTTAAAAAAAATTTTATCAATAGAAGAAATTTATACCAATGAAAACCTTGATTTTGCGTCAAAATTAATTCTGGGCCAAAATAAGAAATTATGACTTCAACTTAGTAACAATTAAAAAGATTTCTGCCAAATGAGATTATGACTATGCAATAAATTCTAGCTATTTCTCCCTGTTCCAATTATGACCATTTCTACATTCCCTAGAAAGACAACCTATAATAACCCCCTCCAGCCCCAAAGCCTAGGGAACTGGGTCAACAACTCTTGATATCTTTTTCAAGCTGAATATGGGCAATGAGATATTTTGAAGGGGGTGAAGGGCAGGGAAAACAGGAGAATTTGTTGGCCTTAAGTAGCCCACACCAATGATTGATTTAGTCTCTGATGTCTGTGTCTTGGCCAGATCTGAGTGAAAGTCCAAGACATCAGGAGTTTGAGCAGTTTAGTTCAGCATGTCTAATGAGGAGATTCATCAAGGCTGTATATTCTGTAATATACAAATCTCAAAACAAAATTTTAGTATCATCAAGTTATATTTTTTGTTTGATTCTCTGGAATCTAGTCCTCTGGGGGGAGGTGTCTTCATTCATCATATATGATCCATATAACTCTGGAAGGTATAAAGATCCTAATCACCTTTTCTAAACATGCGAAGACAAAACTTTTTTCCAAAATAGCATATCCTTCAGTCAGCAACCAGGAAAGCTTGCATCCTGCACTCTCTTCCAGAGGTATAATAAAACCACAAAACTCAAAGTCACACCCATTTTGAAAGTTTAAAAAAAACAAACAAATAAACTAAACTACTGTATGTGCCTATTCTTAGGTCTTGTCTATTTTGCCAAGTAGGAATACAACTCAGTATTCTCATGGAGCCCATGTTAGACAGAATTTAAGTATCCTGTGAAGGGTATAAAACAATCTTCATACCATTTTACTGTTCAGCTCTCTGCCTCTGCCACTGTTTGCTCTGCCTCCCTTTTCCCTGCCCAATCATAGGCCTCCTGCTGCACTAATATTTTAATGTAATTGGAAAGGGAAAATCCTGTCATAACTTTGTTCTCTGGTTTACTTTCATGAAGAGCATTTTGATCAAGAATAGCAAGCTTAGGAAGGAAAAATACAAATTGTATGGTTCAAGTATGTCTTAGTCAGGGTTTCTATTCCTGGACAAAACATCATGACCAAGAAGCAAGTTGGGACGGAAAGGGTTTATTCAGCTTACAGTTCCATACTGCTGTTCACCACCAAGGAAGTCAGGACTGGAACTCAAGCAGGTCAGAAAGCAGGAGCTGATGCAGAGACCATGGAGGGATGTTCTTTACTGGCTTGCTCCCCTGGCTTGCTCAGCCTGCTCTCTTATAGAACCAAGACTACCAGCCCAGAGATGGTACCACACACAAAGGGACCTCCCCCCTTGATCACTAATTGAGAAAATGTCTTACAGCTGGATCTTGGGTGGAGGCACTTCCCCAACTGAGGCTCCTTTCTCTGTGATAACGCCAGCCTGTGTCAAGTTGACACACAAAACCAGCCAGTACAAGTATTAAAGGGGCACCAGGAAATTCAATGGATCTAAATTCTATGCTCAAGGATATTAAATGGAATTAAGGGAGTGGTGACCTCGGGGTTATATCCCACCCAGGTGAGCTTATTATATATTCATTTGCAGTTGAACAAGGGTTAGTTATATCATGTTAGGTGTTATTATGACTTGGACATGAGGAGATATGATTGTGTGTCAGATTAACAAGGGACTTGTTAACTTGACTATATCTGGAATGAACTACAATTTAAAACTTATAAAGATCTTTGAAAAGAAATTAAAGAAAAACTTAAGTCCAAGCATGGTAGCACAGGCTTTTAATATCATGAGACAGAGGCAAGCAAATCTGAGTTGAAGGCCAGCCTGGTACATAGCAAGAGTTTAAGGCTACCTGGTCCAGGTAGAGAAAAGCTTAGGTCGAGGTGTGGAGGTATACACATTTTATTCCAGCACTCAGGAGACAAGAGGCATGCAGATCTCTGAGTTCAAGGTCAGTCTACAGAGCAAGTTACAGGACACCCAAGGTTAGGCAGTGAAGGAAACCATGACAACAGAAAGCTGGTGAAGATGTGATAGAACAAGGGAGCCATGTTCCAGCCCCAGCAAGCAGCAGAACTTGGCAGTTTCAGACATATAGCTCTGGCTTTAGAGTCAAGAATAGAAAAGGTTACCAGTACAATTGATGCTGATTAGCTGGATCTAATAAATTAGCTGTGATTAAGAAGAGACCAGCATTACGGAGGTGAAATCTTATGAGAAGTATTTTTCTGAGAACACAAAAGAAACTGTGTTCCAGAAATAAATATCATGTGGGCAGCTGGAGTTGGTAATATGTCAGAATCACCCAGGTAATACTTGTTTGAAGGCATGTAAAGGGGCATGGAGAGCAGCAGAGGCTTGGAGCTGTGAGAGGACCAAAAGGCCATTGGTGAAAACACAACCTCAGTGGCAGTTGAAGACCCAGGACTGAAGGGGTCATGTAAAAAAATTGTACCTTGGCACCATGAAGTGAGTCTATGAGAGGCTATTGGTGAAGCCTAGTTGCATCAGAAGACCATTGCATACAGGAGATGCCAGTACTATGGGATGACAACCAAGAAAAGCAGCAGCAGTGGAGTGGAGTGGAGTTAGAGGGCAGAGCTGGAGAAGTGACCTAAGCCCTTTAGAGGAGTCCAGAAGATCATGCCTGGAGCCCAGACATTGTAACAGGAAGCCACAAAGTTGAAATTGCCTTAGAGACTTGTCTTAGAATTTTATTGTTGTGAAGAGATACTATGACCAAAGAAACTCTTATAAAGGACAACAGTTAATTGGGGCTGGATACAGTTTTAGAGGTTCAGTCAATTATTGTGGCAGGAAGAATGGCAGAATGCACATTTTAGGGTTCTACATCTTGATCCAAAGACAACCAGGAGAGAATGTCTTAAGGAGGCAGCCAGGAGGAGGTTTGTTTGTTTTTTTTCTGCACTGGGATGAACTTGAGTATATGTCCTCAAAGTCTACTTCCAGTGATGTACTTTCTCCAATAAGACCACACCTACACCAACAAGACCACACTTTCTCATAGTTGCACTTTCCATTAGTCAAGCATATTCAAACCACGACAAGACCCCAAGGTGTTAGAGATGTGAGAGCTATGGGCTACCTGGCAAGGAAAGTGAATAACAGGGACTGGAACCAGCCCAAGAGAAAGAATTGTGTTGCAGTCAACAAAGCTGAAAGGAGTTGGACATCAGACATGGAGAGAAAGAATTTAGAGTTTTCCAACCTGGTTTCTGGTCTTGCTTTGGTCTAGAATTTCCTCACTCTGTTCCCACATCTATGATTTGAAATGGTAATGTATATCCTGTGGTGTTGGAAGTATGTAATCTATTTTTTAAATTTGATTATATAATGAATTATAGTTAAGAGATTGCATGACATCAGAAGATGCTTTGAACTTTGGACTTCTATACATTGGTGAGAATGTGAGGATTATGAGGACTTGTGAAGCTGGACTAAATGCACTTTACATTATGTTATTACTATAAACCTATGTTGGTTAGGGAGTGGAAGATGGTGGATTTAATAGGTTGGGTCTCCATGAACTCCAGTATGAATGCAAGCCTTTATAAGAGTTGCCTTGGTGATGTAGTCCTTTCACACTAATGAAACTCTATGACAGACCCAATAGAAATTCCAAAACAACTCAGGCTATTATCAACGTTATTGGCTGCTCTCTACAATCTGATGTGAAGACCCTGTTGCTGAAGACAGTATCTACATATTCACTGACCACAGAAAAGTTCAACTGATGCTTTCCTAGAGCTTTGACTCCTATTGACTAGTGTTCATGGTACTAGAAGGTACTGTGCACACTAACAAAGGAGAAAGCTAAACACCAGCTCAGCTCCAATCCCTTTGATCTACAATGGTGATCTGTCTGCATGATATGCTGGTTTAATAGTGACACAAGTATCACTGGAGTAGCCAACCATAATCTGATTGGATTGAATGTTCACTATACGAGAGGAAACTCTTGCCTGATACTTCACTGTGGCCAAGAACTTGAGACTAGACAGACAATAGACCTAGGGTTGAACCAAACACTACCGTACTGCTAAAAGAACATAGTAATGAAATGATGATTCCTAATGACATTCTGCTATATCCATAGATCAGTGTCTCAGTCAGCATCAGCAAAGGACTCTTTTTCAGGAGTCAGGAACTAATACTGAAAACGACGAGTGAACAATGTGCAGAGTGAGAATTTAGAAACACTTATTTTGATCCCTCTCTGAACGCAGTGGATAGGGCCGCCATCCAGGGCACTCTCCAAACCCCAGGACATTAGGCACACTGGGGTTAAAGGTGAGTGGAGCACACCAGGGGCCTTGAAATCGCAGAGGGGCCAGTGGCCAGCTGCAGTAGCGGCTGGCACAGAAGACCTCAGTCCAACCAGAGGCTGGGACCACTCCCAGCCAGCCAGGACCGCCCCGCCGCCAGACCGCCATCATCCCTCTCTGAACGCAGTGGATAGGGCCGCCAGCCAGGGCACTCTCCAAACCCCAGGACATTAGGCACACTTCGGGGTTAAAGGTGAGTGGAGCGCACCAGGGGCCTTGAAATCGCAGAGGGGCCAGTGGCCAGCTGCAGCAGCGGCTGGCACAGAGGACTTCAGTCCAACCAGAGGCTGGGACCACTCCCAGCCAGCCAGG
>LR753350.1:396118-442299 GCA_902729485.2 Mus minutoides | reverse complement strand
AAAAAAAAAAAGAAACACTTATTTCTAACTGGGATGGCTCCATCAAATCCCTCCCCTCAGGGACCAAGGACCTATGCATGCGGAAGAGGAGGCAGAAAGACTGTGAAGCCAGAGGGGATGGATGACACCACGGAAACGATGTCTTCCAGGCTCACAGGACTGACGCAGAAAGAACTCAACAAGGCTGTGATAAAATACAGGGAGCCTGCACAGGTTCAAACCAGATGGGGCCCAGTGCAGAGATGGAGAAATAACCAAGAAATGAACCCCAATTGATAATTGATCCCAGGGGAAAACTAGTTTCTCCAAGGGAGCCACACTAGATACACAAGTCACAAATAAAGGTAGGCCCCAGGCCCAGCAGTAGATAACCAATACAAAAATGAGCTCAATGGTATTGTTAGAAGTATTTTGAGGATCTCATATTACTTTGTGTGTGTGTGTGTGTGTGTTGTGTCCATCTGTGTGTGATGCTTGTTTATTTTCTTTCTGTTCATTTTCTTTTTTCCTTGATGTCTTTTTTGCTTGTCTGTATGTTTTCTTAAAAGACAGGGAAACTGTGAAGGTAGAAGAAGAGTGGCAAGGTGGGGAGAGTATGAAGGAAAAGAAGCTATGTTCAAAATATATTCTATGAAAATAACCTTATTTTAAAAACAAAATAAAATAACAAGAGCATCTTAGGTGCCACCCACCTTTAACTGCCCCTGCCCAGCTCCTGATGGCAGTGTTTTCCTGTGTTCCTTGCCTGAGCTGAGGGCACCCCGCTGAAGCCTTCTCATGCTCACCTACACTCCATCTGATGCCCATGAAGAGAAGGTTTGTCTTTGTGAGCTCTTCTCTCAGTTTCCTCCTATGCTGATTGACTCATGTATTACTCCTCTTAGTCAAGGAAGCTGTGGCTAAGTGAACAGAGGAAGTGAGTGCTTTCAAATCAATCCAACCATCCATTCTATCAAAGTATTATTTATCAATAAGGTATTGTTGGTTTCTCTATGAGGGTAGACATCCACAAATGGAAATAGTCCTGAGAACCTAGACCTTGGTACTGTAGCAAAGATGGGAGTGACTCATTGGGAAGCTCACCTTGGAGAGGAGGTCAGTGCTTCTCAGTGCTATATAGTGTTGAGCCCCTTTCAGGAGAGAAGGGATAGAAATAGAGCAGCTGAGAGACAGACCACCTTGTCTCACTAGTGAGGATACAGATACCTTGAGTCAGCACCCACTTCAATTGTAAGTGAATCATGGGTGTTTGAATGAACGTCTTTCAGTACACAGCGATGCATGGAGTTGCTATGCAAGAGAAGCTCTGAGAGACCTTCTGAAGCATGTAAGTGTATGTATGAATGAGTGTGGATAAATGCCCGCCCCTCTGTGTTTGTGTGTGTGTCTGTGTGTGTGATAGAGAGAGGGAGAGAGGGAGAGAGAGAGAGAGAGAGAGAGAGAGAGAGAGAGACAGAGACAGAGACAGAGACAGAGAGACAGAGAGAGAGAGAGAGAATCAACATATGTCACCTACCTCCAGTGAGCAAAGACCCTAGAGTCACACTTGGTCTCTTTCTAGCCTTTACCTGCCACATTTAGACAGATTTCAGAGGTAGAGCCTTTTTGTCCCATGATGCTGATAAGCAGGGTCTATGTGAGTCTGCATATTTCCTCTCCCAGCTTAGATGAGAATTCTTCTTGGGCAGGTTCTTACAGCCTAAGCCTGGATTAAAATAAAGAGAGGAAACTTTTGCAATCCTATGTCCATAGTTCTTGAAAGGCAGAAGGAGACCTCAGAAACCCAGTAAATACTGCATGATGCAGAGTTCCAGATGTGTGGGCACTGAACATTGGCTGTCACTTGGGGTCAGTGATGCCATCCTCTATCCTGGGAGCAAGGTGTGTGCACACAACCAGAGAACTGAATAGCAAAACCTGCTTAGTATAAGGGCCATGGAGGACTATAGGGGTGGCTCAACTGAAGAAGGGCTGGCTGTGCAAGGGAAGAGAAGGTTGAGTTTGATAACAGATTTCAAGTGTAACAGTGAGACATGATGTAACATCCCAGCATTGGGAATGTGTGACATGCTTGGTGAGCTCAGAACATGGGAGACCCTTTTCTAAAACTAAAATGGATGGTTACTGAGGAAGAGGAACCAAGGCTGTCTTCTGGTCTTATGTACATTCATATAGAAAACATGTAAACATACATTACATCACATACATACACACACAAATACACATATTCAAATGCATCACACATTCATATACAAACACTCTCTCACACACACACCTACACACTAGGCCTTCGACTAGGCTGTGTCTAGGGATTTAATAGGCCAAAACCTTTTTCAAATACAATGGATATGAAAAAGAGAAAACAGCAGTGTAAATGCTGAAGGCCATCCCTTTCACACATGTGGTACTGGATATAATCCGGTTATTGCTGCACCAAACCAGCCTAAATCATCTCCTTGGGGGGTCACAGTATCTGATTTCTTCTCTGCATTAAAGAGGATGTTACAAGGCCTGAGTCATATAGCCTCTGGCTTTGTAGAAGTAGAAGAAGTCATATAAAAATGGAAGTTCCTGACTAGGATGTTGGAGCAGGCAGGAAGGAGGCCACTGGTGATTTTGCCCAGAAAAAAAGCTTCAGCATGCATAGCCTTCCTTTGCTGTTGCTTCTCTGGGGTACAAGCTCATACAGTTTCCCTGTGTTTCAGGATGGACTCCAGAAAAATGTGAAGACTGTCTGGGTAAATCAATACTACATTACATATGTAATTTTCAGGTTGCATCCTATATTATAGTATGATGGCATGAATGGATGGATTTCTAAGAGAAATGGTATTTGACAAAAATGTAACATTCTCAAAAATGTCTATAGTCAAATCTATATACCTCTTTCTGGTTGGGGTATAGGTGACCCAAGCAAGGAGGGGCAACTTCCTCTATAAATGTGGATTTGTAACAGAGTGCAAACCTCTCCTACAAAACTTCATAGTTTTCAGTTGTTAATTCTGGGAGGGTCTCTGCTCTAAAATAATTAGGGAAATGAGGGTAGGAAAGCCTAATCAGAGCTTGAAAAATAATTATCTATTTTGGCTAAAACATCAGGATGTCACTTTAAAACCATGAGAGCCATTTTTACCTCTTAGATTTTTCAATAACTTTAAACATTTACCTATTCCTAATTATGTTTATGAGTGTGTGTGTGTGTGTGTGTGTGTGTGTGTGTGTGTGTGCCATGTGTACATTATCCCAGGTCGAGGCCAACAGAATCTTCATATCACTGAGCCTGTGCTCTCTGCCAGGTGTAAGTGCTCTTATCTCCTGGACCATCTCTCCAGACCCTAGTAGTTCACTATTGTTTATCAGTAGTTCACTATTGTTTATCAGAAATACCTGGAAAACTACTACAACTTGGGCAAAAACATGCAAGCTAAAAATATGAATGGCAAGGAGGTGATGGCTGAAAAGCTGAGGCAAATGCAGCAGTTATTTGGGCTGAAAGTGACTGGAAATTCAAATCCTGAAACCCTGAGAGCTATGAAGAAGCCCAGGTGTGGGGTGCCTGATGTGGCCCCATATGCCATTACTCACAACAATCCTCGTTGGACCAAAACACATCTGACTTACAGGTAACTAGAAGGAGAGCCACAACGGGGGCGTATCTACACAACTGGAAAAGAAGGAAACAAGATCCACTGTGTCTCCATCTTATTTTCTTAGCATTTTAAACTACACACCATATTTGCCAAGAGCAGTTGTGGAAGATGCCATCGCAAGAGCCTTTAGAGTCTGGAGTGATGTGACACCACTAACGTTCCAAAGGGTCTTTGAGGAGGAAGGAGATATTGTGCTCTCCTTCCACAGAGGAGGTAAACTCTTCACCTTCACCTTGCCCATAAACCTCTTCTGCTTTGTAGGTGGAGTTCCTTGTTGAAGAACATTATTGATTTTCTGGCGCAAAGGAGGAAAATAATATCACATTGGATGGAAGAATATTGACTGCTCAACAAAATCTGAGCTAACCAACATGAGAACAAAATGAGCCTTTTGTTGAATTTTTGTTTCTTGCAGACCATGATGACCTCTACCCATTTGATGGATCTAAATATCACTTTGCTCATGCTTTTCTGCCAGGCCTAGGTTTGGGGGGCGATGTTCATTATGATCTTGATCAGAAGTGGACCAACAACAATGAGGGTAAGTTAACTGACATTGTTTCTCGCAGTTAACCTGGTACTTCCTCGTTTCTTGCATTGTTGGTTTATTTATTGGACAGAATGTTTTAATGGAAGCAGATAATCTATCACCACTCAGAATTAGGAGCACAATGAGAATCCTGGGACTGCAGTATTTTCTAATTACATATCATTTTCCTGGTGGCAAATGGGCCACTCTAAAACTTCTCTTCTCTGACCTACATCTTCTGCATAAAAGCTATGGTTCTTTAGCTTGAGATATTCATGAGACTTCTCCCAGTGGGAGTAGGGCTGCCTCTGATTCTTTTTCCTTTGCTCAGGAGCTTTTTGCTCTTTCTAGGTTTCTGCATCAAGCAGGGATATGAGGGTTTGTGTCTAGTTTCATTGCAGTTTGTCCTGTATTCTGTTCTTTTCACTGGGAAGCTTGTTGTTTTCTGAAGGAACACAGGAACAATACGGGGGAGAAGGGAGGTGAGGGAGAAGCTGACAGGAGTGGAGGGAGGGGAGTCTACAATTGGGATATATTTTATGAAAAAGAATTAAAAACAATGAGATAGACAAAAAAATTCCAAGGACTGGTGAGATGAGACATCTGAAATCCTCCTTTTGATTCTCAGAACCCATTTTGTGAAAGAAAACTGAGTCCGTTAAGTTGTTTTCTGCCCTCCATACAGGCATCCTCAGTACACAATGTGCTTACATGTATACGTGTGAGCATACACACATGCTTACATATGAATGTGTGAGCATGCTGACATGAACAAACACAGATACAGGAAACAAAGAAAATAACAAAATTATCTTTCCAAAAGAAAGAAAATGTTGTATGTCAATGCTTGCATATGGATCCAGAATTGTCCTTATAGGAATGATGCAATAAAACTTAACAAATTTGTTATTAAATTGGAAGACTGAGTCATAAGAAGGTGTTTTTGTACTTTTTAAATTTCACACACTGTGTGTCCATCAGCTTTGTAAATAAGAAGTATGAACTGTTAGCAGAGTTTCGTTGCCCCTCTAAGAAGGATCTTGTCCCAGCTCAGGGTTAACATGGACTCAGCTGAGCTGGACCTTAAGTCAGTGAGAGCTCTATTGTACAATACAACCCTAGAGTGTAAGCTTGGCTGTGCCTCCTTATTATTAATAGATACACACTTCCACCATCAGGAAAAGACTGTATATGCATATGTGTAGTTTTCTTTTTTTAGTTTATTTATTTTTTTATTAGATAATTTCTTCATTTACATTTCAAGTGTTATCCCATAAGTCCCCTATACCCTCCCCCTGCCCTGCTCCCCTACCCACCCACTCCCACTACTGGGCCCTGGCATTCCCCTGTACTGAGGCATATAAACATAGCTAGACCTAGGGCCTTTCTTCCCCAATAATGGCCAACTAGGCCATCTTCTAATACATATGCAGCTAGAGACATGAGCTCTGGGGGTTCTGTTCACATTGTTGTTCCATCTATAAGGTTGCAGACTCCTAAAGCTCTTGGGTACTCTCTCTAGCTCCTACATTGGGGACCCTGTGTTCTGCCCTATAGATGATTGTGAGCATCCACTTCTGTATTTGTCAGGGACTGTTAAAGCCTCATAGGAGACAGCTATATCAGGGTCCTTTCAGCAATATCCTGCTGGTGTATGCAGTAGTGTCTGCATTTGGTGGCTGATTATGTGATGGACCACCTGGGAGGGGCACTCTCTGGATGGTCCAACATTTCATGTTAGCTCCAAATTTTGTCTCTGCACCTCCTTCCATGTATATTTTAATCGCTATTCTAGAGGGAAATGAAGTATCCACCTGTTGGTCTTTCTTGATTTTCTTGTGTTTTGGAAATTGTATCTTGGGTATTCTAGGTTTTTGGGCTAATATCCTCTTATCAGTGAGTGCATATTAAGTGACTTCTTTTGTGATTGGGTTACCTCACTCAGGATGATATCCTCCAGATACATCCATTTGCTCAAGAATTTCATAAATTCATTGTTTTTAATAGCTGAGTAGTACTCCATTGTGTAAATGTACCACATTTTCTGTATCCATTCCTCTGTTGAGGGACATCTGGGTCCTTTCCAGCTTCTGGCTATTATAAATAAGGCTGCTATGAACATAGTGGAGCATGTGTCCTTGTTACCAGTTGGAATATCTTCTGGGTATATGCCCAGTAGAGGTATTGCTGGATCTTTCAGTAGTACTATGTCCAGGTTTCTTAGAAACTGCCAGACTGATTTCCAGAGTGGTTGTAACAGCTTGAAATCCCACCGGCAATGAAGGAGTGTTCCTCTTTCTCCACATCCTCTCCAGCATCTGCTGTCACCTGAATTTTTGATCTTAGCCATTCTGACTGGTGTGAGGTGGAATCTCAGAGTTGTTTTGATTTGCATTTCTCTAATGATTAAGGATTTCGAACATTTTTTAAGGTGCCTCTCAGCCCTTTGGCATTCTTCAGTTGAGAATTTTTTCTTTAGCTCTGTACCCCATTTTTAATGGGGTTACTTGAATTTCTGGAGTTCAGCTTCTTGAGCTCTTTGTAAAAATTGGAAATTAGCCTCCTATCAGATTTAGAATTGGTAAAAATTCTTTCCCAATCTGTTGGTGGCCTTTTTGTCTTATTGACAGTATCTTTTGCTTTACAGAAGCTTTGCAATTTTATAAAGTCCCATTTGTCAATTTGTGATCTTACAGCACAGGCCATTGGTGTTCGGTTTAGGAATTTTACCCCTGTGCCCATATCTTCAAGGGTTTTTCCCACTTTCTCCCCTATGAATTTCAGTGTCTCTGGTTTAATGCAGAGGTCTTTGATCCACTTAGACTTGAGCTTTGTACAAGGAGATAGGAATGGATCAATTCGTATTCTTCTACATGTTGACTGCCCGTTGTGCCAGCACCATTTGTTGAAAATGCTGTTCTTTTTCTACTGGATAGTTTTAGCTCCCTTGTCAAAGTTAAGGTGACCAAAGGTGTGTGGGTTCATTTCTGGGTCTTCAATTTTATTTCATTGGTCTACCTGTCTGCTATACCACTACCATGCAGTTTTTATCACAATTGCTCTGTAGTACAGCTTGAGGTCAGGCATGGTGATTCCACCAGAGGTTCTTTTATTGTTGAGAAGAGTTTTTGCTATCCTAGGCTTTTTATTATTCAAGATGAATTTGCAAATTGCCCTTTCTAACTCAGTGAAGAATTGAGTTGGAATTTTGATGGGGACTGCATTGAATCTGTAGATTGCTTTCGGCAGGAGAGCCATTTTGACTATATTAATCCTGCCAATCCATGAGCATGGGAGATCTTTCCATCTTCTGAGATCTTGTTCCATTTCTTTCTTCAGAGACTTGAAGTTCTTGTCATACAGATCTTTCACTTCCTTCGTTAAAGTCACACCAAGGTATTTTATATTATTTGTGACTATTGTGAAGGGTGTTGTTTCCCTAATTTCTTTCTCATCCCCTTTATCTTTTGTGTAGAAAAAAGGCCCTTGATTTCTTTGAATTAATTTTATATCCAACTACTGTGCTGAAGCTGTTTATCAGGTTTAGGAGTTCTCTGGTGGAATCTTTAGGGTCACTTATATATACTATCATATCATCTGCAAATAGTGATATTTTGACTTCTTCCTTTCCAATTTGTATCACCTTGATGTCCTTTCCTTGTTGAATTGCTCTGGCTAGGACTTCAAGTACTATATTGAATAGGTAGGGAGAAAGTGGGCAGCCTTGTCTAGTCCCTGATTCTAGTGGGATTGTTTCCAGCTTCTCTCCATTTACATTGATGTTGCCTACTGGTTTGTTTTATATAGCTTTTATTATGTTTAGGTATGGGGCCTTGAATCCCTGATCTTTCCATGACTTTTATCATGAATGGGTGCTGAATTTTGTCAAATGCTTTCTCAGCATCTAATGAGATGATCATGTGATTTTTGTCTTTGAGTTTGTTTATATAGTGTATTATATTGATGGATTTCCCTATATTAAACCAGCCCTGTATCCCTGGGATGAAGCCTTCTTGGTCATGATGGATGATCGTTTTGATGTGTTCTTGGATTCGGTTTGCGAGGATTTTATTGAGTATTTTTGCATCAATATTCATAAGGGAAATTGCTCTGAAGTTTTCTTTCCTTGTTGGGTCTTTGTGTGGTTTAGGTATCAGAGCTTCGTAGAATGAATTGGGTAGAGTTCCTTCTGTTTCTATTTTGTGGAATAGTTTGAGGAGAGTTGGAATTAGGTCTTTGAAGGTCTGATAGAACTCTGCACTAAACCCATCTGGTCCTGGGATTTTTTTGGTGGGAGACTATTAATGACTGCTTCTATTTCTTTAGGGGAAATGGGACTGTTAAGATTGTTAATCTGATCCTGATTTAACCTTGGTACCTGGTATCTGTCTAGGAAGTTGTCCATTTTATCCAGGTTTTCCAGTTTTGTTTAGTATAGGCTTTTGTAGTAGGATCTGATGATGTTTTGAATTTCCTCAGGATCTATTGTTATGTCTCCTTTTTCATTTCTAATTTTGTTAATTCAGATACTGTCCTTCTGCCCTCTAGTTAGACTGGCTAAGGGTTTATCTATCTTGTTGATTTTCTCAAAGAACAAGCTCCGGGTTTGTTTGATTCTTTGAATAGTTCTTTTTGTTTCCACTTGGTTGATTTCAGCTCTGAGTTTGATTATTTCTTGCTGTCTACTCCTCTTGGGTGAATTTGCTTCCTTTCCTTCTAGAGTTTCTAGGTCTGCTGTCAGACTGCTAGTATATGCTCTCTCTAGTTTCTTTTTGGAAGCACTCAGGGCTATGAGTTTTCCTCTTAGGACTGCTTTCATTGTGTCCCATAAGTTTGGGTACGTTGTGGCTTCATTTTCATTAAACTCTAAAAAGTCTTTAATTTCTTTCTTTATTTCTTCCTTGACCAAGCTATCATTGAGTAGAGTGTTGTTCAGTTTCCATGTGAAACTGGCTTTCTATTATTTCTGCTGTTATTGAAGATCAGCCTTAGTCCATGGTGATCTATTGGGATGCATGGGATAATTTCAGTATTTTTGTATCTGTTAAGGCCTGTTTTGTGACCAGTTATATGGTCAGTTTTGGAGGAGGTACCATGAGGTGCTTATAAGAAGGTATATCCTTTTGTTTTAGGATAAAATGTTCTATAGATATCTGTTAAATCCATTTGTTTCATAACTTCTGTTAGTGCCCATGTGTCTCTGTTTAGTTTCTGTTTCCAGGATCTGTCCATTGGTGAGAGTGGGGTGTTGAAGTCTCCCACTATTATTGTGTGAGGTACAATGTGTGCTTTGTGCTTTACTAAAGTTTCTTTAATGAATGTGGCTGCCCTTACATTTGGAGCATAGATATTTAGAATTGAGAGTTCATTTTGTGGATTTTACCTTTGATGAGTATGAAGTACCCCTCCTTGTCTTTTTTGATAACTTTGGGTTGGACGTCAATTTTATTCGATATTAGAATTGCCTTTCCTGCTTGTTTCTTCAATCCATTTGCTTGGAAAATTGTTTTCCAGCCTTTTACTCTGAGGTAGTGTCTGTCTTTGTCTCTGAGGTGAGTTTCCTGTAAGCAGCAAAATGTTGGGTCTTTTTTGTGTAGCCAGTCTGTTAGTCTATGTCTTTTTAGTGGGGAATTGAGTCCATTGATATTAAGAGAAATCAAAGAAAAGTTAGTGTTACTTCCTGTCATTTTGATGTTAAAGATGGGAGTCTGTTCTTATGGCTGTCTTCTTTTAGTTTTGTTAAAATATTACTTTCTTATTTTTTCTAGGGTGCAGTTTCCACCTTTGAGTTGTTGTTTTCCCATTATTATCCTTTGAAGGGCTGGATTCATGGAAAGATAATGTGTGAATTTAGTTTTGTCATGGAAAACTTTGGTTTTTCCATCTATGGTAATGAACAGTTTTGCTGGGTATAGTAATCTGGCCTGGCATTTGTGTTCTCTTAGTGTCTGTATAACTTCTGTCCAGGATCTTCTGGCTTTCATAGTCTCTGGTGAGTAATCTGGAGTGATTCTAATAGGCCTGTCTTTATATGTTACTTGACCTTTTTCCCTTACTACTTTCAATTTTCTGTCTTTATTTAGTGCATTTGTTGTTCTGACTATTATCTGTCGGGAGGAATTTCTTTTCTGGTCCAGTCTGTTTGGAGTTCTGTAGGCTTCTTGTATGTTCATGGGCATTTCTTTCTTTAGGTATGGGAAGTTTTCTTCTATTATTTTGTTGAAGATATTTGCTGGCCCTTTAAGTTGAGAATCTTCATTCTCATCTACTCCTATTATCTGTAGGTTTGGTCTTCTCATTGTGTCCTGGATTTTTTGGATGTTTTGAGTTAGGGTCTTTTTGCATTTTGCATTTTCTTTGATTGTTGTGTCCATGATCTCTATGGAATCTTCTGCACCTGAGATTCTCTCTTTATCTCTTGTATTCTGTTGCTGGTGCTCACATCTATGGTTCCCTGATTTCTTTCCTAGGGTTTCTATATCCAGAGTTGTCTCTCTTTGGGTTTTCTTCAGTGTTTCTACTTCCATTTTTAGATCTTGAATGGTTTTCTTCAATTCCATCACCTGTTTGGTTGTGTTTTCCTGTAGTTCTTTAAGGGATTTTTGTGTTTCTTCTACCTGTTTAGCAGTGTTTGCCTGTAGATCTTTAAGGGCTTCTACTTGCTTAGCAGTGTTATCTTATGATTCCTTGAGGGATTTTTGTATTTCTTCTTTGATGGCTTCTACCTGTTTAGAAATGTTCTCTTGTAGTTCCTTGAAGAATTTTTGTTTTTCTTCTTTAAGGGCTTCTGCCTGTTTAGCATTGTTCTCCTGTATTTCTTTATGTTTGTTATTAATGTCCTTCTTATAATCTTCTACCATCATGATGAGATATGATTTAAAATCTGCTTCTTGCTTTTCAGGCATGTTGGGTTATCCAGGACTCATTGCAGTGGGCATACTGGGTTCTGATGATGCCCATTGTTCTTTGTTTCTGTTGGTGAGATTCTTAAGTTTGCCTTTTGCCACCTGGAGATTTCTGATGTTAATGTCCAATCTGTCACTGGTTTGAGCTTGATCCTCCTGTGATTCTGTTAGCCTCTGACAGTACTTCTGGTAGACCAACTCTCCCGGGAGGTCCAGTGATCAGATCACTCTCTGCAGGAAAGCTTTTCTCTTGCAAGTCTGGTGTCTAGAAGACTGGAGCTCTGATCCACTTCCTGATTTCTAGGGTTAGAACTCTCCCAGCTGGATGC
The DNA here is from genome assembly GCA_902729485.2 of Mus minutoides. NCBI lineage: Eukaryota > Metazoa > Chordata > Mammalia > Rodentia > Muridae > Mus > Mus minutoides. Next base: position 430,886 of record LR753350.1, on the reverse strand, counting down.
CTCTCTTCTGTAATCCTGAGGTGATCCCAAGGTCCTGGGGTGTGGAGAGCACACAGGCAGCCCCAGTCACCTCCGCTGGGCTCAAAAGGAGGATGGCAGGGGTAGCCCTGGCTGGAAGAAATCCCAGCCTCCGGTTGGGCGGGGTTCTTCTGTTCCTCCTGCTGCTGGTACCAGAACCTCCGTGGTTCCCAAAGCCAACACTGTGCTCCACTCTCCTGTAACCCCGAGGTGATCCTCATGTCCTGGGGTGTGGAGAGCACAGAAGTGGCCCTAGCAGCCTCCACTGGGCTCAGAGGGAAGCTGGCAGGGGTGGCTCTGGCTGGAAGAGGCCCTGGTCTCTGGTTGGGCAGAGTTCCTCTGTTCCTGCTGCTAATGGCACCAGAACCCCTGCGGTTCCCAAAGCCAAAACTGCACTCCACTCACCAGTAACCCCGTAACCCTGAGGTGTTACTAATGTCCTGGGTTGTGGAGAGCACTGCCTCCGCTGGGCTCAGAGGGAAGATGGGGGGGGGGCTGGCTGCAATAGACCCCAGCCTCCGGTTGGGCGGAGTTCCTCTGTTCCTGTTGCTGCTGGCACCAGAACCCGTGCGGTTCCCAAAGCCAACACTGCGCTCCACTCACCCTTAACCCCGAGGTTATCCTAACGTCCTGGAGTGTGGAGAGCACACAAATGACCCTAGCTGCCTCAGCTGGGCTGAGAGGGAAGATGGCGGGGGTGGCCCTGGCTGCCATATGTGTAGTTTAAAAAGTGACTAAGAAGATGTAAACATTTACCCTGGAAGATTATTTACTTACTACATACCTCAAAACCATTTTTAATAATTAGATTGATCTCTTTGTCCTTCCAGATTTCAACTTGTTCTATGTTACGGCTCATGAACTGGGCCACTCCCTTGGACTCTCCCATTCTAATGATGAAGAGGCACTAATGTTCCCCAGTTACACATGGAGCAATAAAGACTTTGTGCTAAACCAGGATGATATCAACCACATCCAGGCCTTATATGGTAAGTGAACCAACCTTAGCTGCACAGTCGAAGGCATTTTCATCCTCCAGGTGGCCTTTCAGAACCATGGAGACTAACTCCAGCTCTCTTCTATTCTTTAGGACCTTCCCCAAATCCCATCCAGCTAACAGATGCAACACTGAATCCATGTAATAGTGGTATAACCTTTGATGCTATAACTACATATCGGGGGGAGGTGATATTCTTTAAAGACAGGTAAGATCCTTGTTTTTTCCTGGGCTATTTATTCACTATTGTATGCTGCCAATATGGCTCATATGTTAACTGTAAAGTATGCGGTAGCAAATGCTTTTTTTCTCTCTCTTTCTCTCCCCATCTCCCTTTCCCTCCTCCCTCCTTCCTCTCCCTCCTCCCTCTCCCCTCTCCTCGTCCCCCTCTCTCTTCATCTTTACAACTTATAATGATTCTGATTTTCCATCTGGATTAGGTCAACTGGTTCAAAGATAGTATCACTGTATCTAAAACCTGAAAATATAATGTCATTTTATAGATCTGTAAATTACAGCATAGGAAGAGAGAGAGAGAGAGAGAGAGAGAGAGAGAGAGAGAGAGAGAGAGAGTGTTCCTCTGGCAACAAAATGCTCATGGGTGTTTTAGGAGATATTAGTGCCCTGCCCCCATTCAGAGTTCTTTTCATGATATCAATCTGAGTGTTGATGAGTAGGATTGTACTTGACCAAGGAAAGTGAGTCTTCTTAAGATTCTTCCGAACAATATATCCCTCTAAGTCCTTTGCTCTATTCTTGAAGGGTTTCTCTGCCTTTTAGAGGCTCAGGGAATCGAAGGGAAGAAGCCATTTCTGGAAGAGTTCTGAGTCCTTAGCTCCTCCCCCAGGCAGAGAAGGGCAGCCAGGATGCTGCACATTACCTCCTTAGAAGAGGGGGTAAAATTCCCTGTCAGTGTGTGGACCTGAATGCATGCTGGTCTCCTTTCACAAAGGACCACACAGCATCCACACGACAGCAATTTCTAAATGTCCAGGAAATGTAACATACCTGATGCTCCCCACCGAAGAGTGAGTATAGTGGAGGGGCTCCAAGTGGAGACCTGGATTCTTCTAGCTTCTCTTCTCAGAGTGCAGTTGGTGCTGGCTGGCTATGTTGTGACTGCATCTACATCCACATTCAGATATTGGCTCCAAATGCTTTCTAGGATATTCTTTACTCATGAGAATGAAGGATAAGGTTGGGTCCTGCATGATGGGAAGGTTTGAAATGAAGCCTTCAAGGACATCTCAAGGGCTGGGACTGCTTCTTAGTAGATAGTCCTGCACAAAGTACTGGGTTTGATAAAATTAAACTCTAATAGTTTCCTTTGAATTTTATAGTTGAGTTACAGGGTTATTCAATTTGTTTTTTTTCAGCTTGAGTTCTTTAACATTTCAATCAGCTTTATGTTTATATTTTCTTGGGTGTCACTTAGGTATTTATTCTCTTTAAGCTCTTTCTCCTCATTTAATTGAGCTGTTACTTTGTATCTTCTTTAAACACCTTTTATTCTTAAATTAAGTTTAAGATTGTTCTTTTAAATTCTGTGCCTTATGTTCATCTAGGAAATTCTCACTAGCAAACATTTCTATAGGACTGGTGGGTTTTGAAGACAAAATAGTGGCTTGAGCCTTCATTTTCTATTCTTGGTATGTTTTCAATAAGATCTGTCCATGTAGACATCTTTTGATAGTTCTAAACCTAGTATGGATAGAGGAGGTAGGGGCAGAAGAGAGAATGTGCAAATGGGTTGTTAATGTTGTAAGGGCTTGGGTAGAATGTACAGAAGACCCTGGGCTAAAGGACAGGATATGACTCTTGGTCTAAGCATGGAATATACAAGTAGGTCTGGTTGGGTGTGAAAGATGGATGTAGTGGGTTGGAGATAGGTAGATAGAGTTGCCTAAACGTTTGTTGTTCAGGAAGGGGTGACCAGACTAATTTGAGGTGCTGGATGTGGGACCCTGGCTAGATCTGAGAGGTTGGAGAGGATCAGGGAGACTTACTAGACTAGATCCTGGTGAAGAATGTGGAAGATCTGGCTGCGTGGAAAGGTTTGAGGTGGCATATAGGGGCCTGTGATGGTAGCACCATAAATTATATCTTGAAATTATACCCTGTATAATGGATTTAATTTTCCCTGTGTTTGGGTGTCCACAAAAGTATCCATGCATCACCACATACTCAGAGATAATGAATGACCTTCACTAAATACAGTTTATTGGCACAGGATGTTATATTGCAGTTGGTCACATGCTTCTCATGGTTCACCAAAGCTAACCATATATTTTGAAAGTTTATGAAAATTGGTTATGAATCACAGCCAATATCAAGGTTTAATTGAATTATACTGTAACCACCAGTAATAGAAATAAAGCATTGCTTGTCATCACTGTCACTGAAGGTGTTAATAGTACTGAGCCTCAAACTCAGAGCATTACGCCAGGCTAGCACTTCACCCCTCTCTGCTCTAGCCCACTCCTGTTCACAATGCCTTTTACTCCTTGTATTCTTGAGTTTGCTTATGCCATTTGTGCCTTCAAATGATAGGGATTCCATGTGATATGTTACTGTCAGTCTCAACATTTGCTACAGCATGAGTATTTCCATCAGGAAACAAGCATGTCAAGCAGAAACCTTCATGCCCAACCCCCTCCTTCAGGGAGACAGTAGACATTTGCTGACAGGATGGCTCCAGTGAGAAGAGGCTAGAGATTGCTGGGAGACCCATTGACAGCCACACTTTCTCTCCCTTTTGTATCAGGTTCTACATTCGGGTAATTAGCTTCCTGCCAGAAACTTTGATCAATTCAATAGATTTTATCTGGCCAAATCTGCCAGGTAAATTTGATGCAGCTTATGAAGCTAGTGTGGTAGATGAACTCCGCTTTTTCAAAGGTAACATTTCTAATTGTTTCTCCTTGTACTTATAAACTAAATTTCTATTCAATTTGGGAGTGAGATAAAAGAGTATTAGCTACATTCACTGCACATATTTCTCCAAGTAAGTTAATGTGAGTCCATCAGCTTAGTTAAAAGATATATTGTATACTCAACATCATTTTTATTAAAAAGAAAATGGGTTCTAATTCTTTAGATTTGATTAAACAAATAGTTACTGTGTTTTAAACTTCCTCCATATGCCTGGGAGTGCTCAGAAATAAAATTGAGAGTCATGAACAAATTCTACAAAATATGACACAGAAAGATTTTGTGTATTCAATTTCCTAGACCCTTGTGTATGTGTTCCCAGTACCCTTGTGCTGATGACATCCTGCCTTGTAAAAGAAAACATACTCTCAAGTCTCACTGTAAAATTTGTTTGAGAGAATCTAAATCTTAGTAAGTTTTCCAGGCAACTCATTCACAGTTTAACATATGAAAAACTCTAAGTCACTATGAATTAAATTCAGTGAGTCTGTGAAATTCAGTGAGATCAAAGAATCTAGTATGTCATATTTTGAAGACCATGTCAGACATACTTTTTTGTTTTAATGGAAGTGTTTGGTCCTGTACAGACAAATATTGAGACACTTGATACTGTAACACACACACACACACACACACACACACACACACACACACAACACACACACACACACACAAAGAATATATTTCAGACTGGCACAATACTTTGCAACAGCACCTCTTCACTTCACTGTATGGAAATAAATAGAAATTTACATAGATAGCATTTCAGAGCTCCATTTCATGTGAGCTCAAAATAAGCATATTTGTGAACTAGAGTTATCTTGGCTTAAAAACAGGTCAATTTTCTAGGAAATAGAGCTTAGGGATTGTAAACAGATAGGCTCCCGAATCTGCATACATTTACACATCTACCTTGTAGGATGCTGTTGAAATTTGTTACTATAGAAGTAGACTAGAAATTATAGTTCTTTGAGGGTCTGGTTTTGGAAAGGACTTCAACTGCAGTGGGGAAAGGGAATAAGAGAGACATAATTTTCAAAGCATGTTACAGATTAGAATGGCCTGGGAAGAAAAGAAAATCTCATATAAACCAGGTTTGGTGACTCAGGCCTTTATTCCTAACAGTTAAGAGGCTAAGGGAGGAGGATTGCTATAAATTATACAGTGGATTCTAGCCAAAAGTAGGTTACAAGTGTAAGTTCCTTGTCTCAAAAACACAACAATCAAACAAACAAAAGGCAAACTCATTTAATTGCTTTGCGATTGGATCCTAATATCAACATTCAACAGAGAAGACACAAAACTCTTTCCAGCATGGTTGCAGTCTGTAGCTAGGACACTGTTCTAGCTTGTGAAGCTTAGATGAAAATGTAGACAAGGAGGGTCATCTGTGGCTTTTGATTGGCAGGCAGCAAAGTATGGGCTGTTCAGGAAAAGAATATACTAGAAGGATTTCCCATGGACATCCACAGTTTCTTTGGCTTCCCTAGCAATGTGACAAACATTGATGCTGCTGTTTGTGAAGAAGAGACTGGAAAAACATACTTCTTTGTTGACCACAAATACTGGAGGTAAAGACTGAAATAAGATTAATGTTAAAGCACCAGTTGTTTCTATACAGAAAGATCTTTAAATGAATTTCAAAAGACATTGTCAAACTGCCTTTTATATGAATGGCTGTAGCCATTGAGTATCCATTAGTCTATGGACCAACAAGCATTGCAATAGAATCCAATGAGCCTGTCTTGCTATCCTGGGCCATGAAAAGGTGGGCTAGTAAAGGCAATCAACTTATTGAGCTGCTTTGGCCTAAATTTACCATTCACAAAGCACTTTACCTTAAGAGAATGTCTGTGTTGTTCATTGGATTTTAGAAGAACCTTATGCATATTTTGGTATATCCAACATTCTACATTTCCTCACCCAGTTCATTCATTTTTAATCTCGAGAATTAAAAATGTCTATTCCACCCATGTTCTTTTGTTTTCTATAAATATTTTAAGCAATCTTCATGTTTGGTCAAAGTTCTTGATACTTTTAACCACTTTTTTTTTTTAAATCAGGTATGATGAAATTAAACGGTCCATGGATCCAGGTTACCCCAGATTAATAGCAGAAGACTTTCCTGGAATTGATGATAAAGTTGATGATGTTATCCAGAAAGAGGGTAAGAATATAAACATACTTTCCCATTTTGTTACAATATTAAAAATAATACCATTGTTATTTAGTCAGCAAATGTAATTATCTATCTATCTATCTATCTATCTATCTATCTATCTATCTATCTATCTTACATTTCACTCAGAATTGAGTCAAATTCTGGTGACTATATGTATTATATAATCAATATCTTTTTTTAAATTTTCAGATGATTTCTATTTCTTTCACCAATCAATTCAACATAGATTTAACATTAAAACAAGAAGAATTGAAGATTCCAGTGATTCTAGTACCTGGTTCAACTGCTAAAATATTGGCAACTCGTTACTGAGTTAATGAAAATACATATTCCATGATCTTAAAGAAGATATTTTTCTGAAGAATCAAATTTTTTATATTTTATTTACCTTTCAAGACTTCTGAAGCAGAAAGCAACTAAGTATTGTGAAATTTTTAATAAATTTTCACAGTACATAGTATACTATTTTATGAACTAAAACAGTTTAGTACCATGATTAGTAGCCTAAGAAAGACATATTCATGTTTGATAAGTCACTGAACAAAAGTGTTTGTACAGTGGATTACTCTCACTGTGGTTCTTTGTATCTTCTTTCAAGAGAGGAGGAGATAAACAGAGAAACTGTTCCCAGAGTAAATGTGGCTCTGAACGCAGGAACCCACGTACATGAGAGGAAATGCATTCCTGCTTTGGTTTTGGTGTTTAAGAGAGGATCTCACAGTCCAGTGGACACTGAGCTCTTCTGCCTCTGATTCACACATGCTGATATTCTGTAATCCCTATTGTGTCTAGCTAAGATCCATTTCCTGTCCAAAATATTCAATACTTAAATAAAGCCACTCTTGTCTCTAGTGTTTTATAAGATCTCTATTTCATTATGTTATTTCCTGATTGTAAAGCCTAACTTACAAGTGGTATTTTTCTCATTTATAATGGAAAATAAACAAAGTTCTCATGAGAAAATGAGTCTACCCAAAATTTTGAATTTTCTACAATCTTGTAGAATTTATGTTATGTAGAGATGAGTGGGTTCTCTATTCCCTTTGTCCCAGACAAGAAATCTAGACATGGCTTACAGGTAAAGTAAGGGAAAGTGGGAAAGATTTTTCTAATTTGATGCTGCTTCATCGCTTAGGCAAATGGGTGTGACATTTTCCCAAAGCTGTACTTCTGGATAGTGCTGGGGCTGAGGGTGGCAGGCAGCCAGTGGGCTGTATGCATAAGTGAGAAATCCAAAGTCTCCAGGTCATGACCCAAGAGCTGAGAGATGGTAGCTATCAGAATCAATTGAGAATATAATTGCAAAGCTAGACACTGCCCAGCTGAATAGTGCACAGACAAACCCGAGAATCTTAAAGCTCACAAAGGCAGTGCAGAGGCTGGTCTTTGGAACTCACTTACATATACAGAACTCTCAGTGTGCTTTCTTGCACTCTGAGAATGATTCTTGATTGCAGAAGTATAACTTCTCCAAAAAGTGCAGCGGAGGGGCAGGATTTCCATGCGGATCACTTATGAGCCATTTAATTGTGTGCCTAACAACTGGAGCATGCTCCTAGTTAGTTAAACAACTATCAGCCAAAATACTCCTTTCTTGCCTCTTTAGGCATCAGAAAAAGAACATGGGTTTGGGGTGAGACTCTTCAGGCAGAGTGTTAGTGTTTAGACTGCCCAGCTGTGTTGATAAGTGAATTGCTCATTTTCTCCTTTTTCTTCATTCTTTTTTCACTGGCATAGTATTTTTTATTGATTATTTGGGAGTTTCACATCATAAATCCCAGTAACTCTTACTTCCCAGTCCTTTGTCCACAGTCCTGACCTTGTGACCTCACCTTCTCCAAAATAAGAAGGAGGAGAAGGGGGAAGAGAAAAAGGAGGAGAAGGAGGAGGAGAAGGAAGGAGGAGGAGGAGAAAGGAGGAGGAGGAGGAAGAAGGAAAAAGAAGAGGAGGAAGAGGAAGTAGGAAAAAGAGGAGAAGGAGGAGGAAGAGGAGGAAGAAGAAGAATGAAAGAAAAAAGTAAGAGAGAAAGAAAGAAAAACCCACAAGTGCAGTTTATGTTCAGTGTTGTCTGTGTATCCACTGGAGCATGGGGTGGAAGGGCAGGCCCCACCAGCCAACCAAATCCAGGCTGACCAACTCACCTACCATCTATGCCCGTTATGACACTTTTTCTTCATTTTAAAGTGGTGATAAATATCAATCTATGAGCCTGATGTGTATAACGAAAGTTATAGGTATGTCCCTAAAATATAATTCATTTTTATTCAAAATTAGATATCTAGAAGTATAAAAACTAAGGCAATGGTTCTCTAACTTTGGGTGATCAGGAGTAGCATGTCACAGGGAAATATTAGACAGGGAAATATTAGACAGGGAAATATTAGACAATGGTGGAGACACTTGGCACTTTGCCTTTACCACAAATGAAAATGATTCCTAAGCCACCAACGTACCCACAGAGAAATGTTTTGGTTCCATTCTCACAACACTTATAACCAAAATCTGCTTGGGGACAGATGGGTTTATTTGGCTTACACTTCCAGGTCAAAGTACATCACTGAGGGACTCCAGCAGGGTCCTGCCATGGTCCCACAAACGATGCTGCTTGCCAGCTTGCTCTTAGGCTAGCTTAGGCTCATGCTCAACCACCTGCCCAGAATGTGGTGCTGCCCACATTCAATAAACAGTGAAGGCATGACCACAGACTAAGCTGATAAAAACAGTTATTCAATAGGGAGTTTTTCCCCACTCAAATGTAAAGCTGGAATGTATAGGCTAAACAGTGAATTATAGAGATGGCTTAATGTTGAGATCACTGGTTGCTATAATAGAAGTTCTGAGAGTTCAGTTACCAGCAGCCATGTTAGTCAGTTCACAACCTTCTGTAACTCCAGTTCTAGGGGATCTAATGCTGTCTTCTGGCCTCAGTAGGCCCTGCATGAACATGGTCATATACACACACTCAGGTACATACCTGTACACATAAAATAAAAATAAACAAATAATACATATTTTTATAGAGTTGATTACAAGCAGGTGAAGAGATTGTTACTAAACTTGAAGACATATGAGAAAACTGGCCCAAGGAATATCAGAGTAAGATAAAATGAAGAACGTGAAGAGAGGCTAGAAGAATAAGAGGCTATCACGAAGATTTTTGAATTTTTTTGAGTCTCAGAAGAAGACTCGAATCATTAAGAAAAACACTACAAAAAAGATAATTACTGAATTTTTTTCAAAATAGGAGGAAATTCACAAAAATGGAACAATTTAAAAAAAATGTTCAAGTTTTCCAAACCATAACAAAAGAGAGCTCATTTTAAAATGTTTTGGGCTTTCTAAAAGTAAAAAATTGGAGCTTGAAGACAGCACAGAATATCTCCCCCTGCCCAAGATTTATTTATTATTATACGTAAGTACACTGTAGCTGTCTTCAGATGCACCAGAAGAAGGAGTCAGATCTCATTATGTGTTGTTGTTAGCCACCATGTGGTTACTGGAATTTGGACTCAGGACCTCTAGAAGAACAGTCAGTGCTCTTAGCCACTGAGCCACCTCTCCAGCTCCCAGAATGTTTTAAAATTCATGAGTATATTCATGCTAACCAAGAACATGGAGCCAGAAAAGATAGTCCTAGAGAGTGAGACAGAGATGCCTTTAAATAAAAATGATTTTAGAAGTTTTAAATTAATAGAATCCTCCTAAAGTATTAATAGGAAGGTCTCAAGTTTTTGGTCCATGACTACCTTAAAAGCCTTAAAAGATCCTTAAAAAAATCCAGATTTTAAAGAGCTTTTATTTGTTAGTCTATCTCAGGAAATATTTGCCATAGCAGAAGTTATGAAAATATTTTAGGTATTGAGTCAGCTAAATCACATTTTAATATAAATAATACATTTCCTGAAAAAAAATTCATGCTGACAGAATTATTATGAGAATAGTAGCATCAATTTAAAGTTTTAACTATCTCTTTGCTGTCAACACTAAAATTAATAATTTAAAAGCCATGCCACCTGGAATGGTTAAAGAGTAATCAAAATATTTTTTTTATAAAAGTAACAAAAACACCAACACAAAATTTGAAAAAAAATGACCTTTTCAGAATCTTAACTGCTATGGCATAGCTTAAAGGTCATGTGCTTTGTTATACACACACAGCCCTGGGTTCAGTCTCTAATACTGAGAAGATAAAGATTCTAGAAATCAATCAAAGACTTACAGCAGTCTATAAAGCAGGTGTTTTTCTTGTGTCAGGACTGTGCAGAGCATGAATATCAATATGAATGCGAGCCTAATGTGACTCTACTGTGGCTATGAAATGAGGTCCCTGAACAGAACAATGCTGTGTGGAATACCACGGTGGTGGTAGGATATGCTTTAAGTCCATGGGTGATAGTTTGAGCAGGAGCACTATGTACAGGAAATGCAAATTCATAACCAAAATTAATGACCTATTCTATTAAGGACAAAGTGCTGTCCTTCCCATGATGGGACTGTCATCAATCTGCCACCTGCTCTGAAATTGAAAATTCTCCCTACCATTTACCTTCTTTGAGTAGTGCTCACATGTCTCTTACTTGACTCCAGATCTCATGAAGTTGATGTTGAAGGTTAACTCTCACATCTGACACACGAAGGCGAAGGAGCCCTTTCCTCTTGTCATTCCTATTTCAGTTCATTTCAGTCTCCAAAAATGCCTGAATGACAATCTGCTATGAAGGATTCTCTGTTTCTTGGACAATACACCAGTCAGTTTTAACATTGGACATAATTCACAAACTCATAAGCTTTAAGTGAGATCACTACAGCATGCACAATACAGAAGATAGGGAGCCAAGATGTCAGGACAAAAAATAAAACTGATAGAAGGCAAGCCAGGATACGGATATGGCAGGCTCACCGTGTTGTCTTTTCCCTGTGACAAACAAAGCATGTGCTACTCACAGTTCCTTCTGTGCTCAAGGAGGCTTCCATTTAATGTCCTGTAAGGCCACATAGCAATGCTACAACCCACTTTCTGATGTGAAATGAGCCACGCAACACATCGAACAAGAACAGAAGCCTCATTTCCTCCTATCTCCTCTTCAGTCTTGTGGTCATATGGAGCCACCCTTGGAGTCATGTGCTGGCTAGAGAATGCTTTCTTGTCTTGGGTTTAGACTGCTGTTCATACACAAGTGATTAAAAGGACTCCAAGCTCCAACTTCTTATAGCTATCACCTCTCTATTGACGGCTTGGCACAGTCACAGAAAGACTTTATTTGGAGGCCCACAGTTATTTTCAAAATTTATTGATTTTCAAGAAAAATATTATAACGGGGGATGGAGAGATGACACAGGAGTAAAGGGCACAGGCTGCTCTTTTAGGAGATATGAATCCAATCCCCAGCACCCACAATGTTTCCCATAATCATGGTAACTCCCTTTTCTAGAGATCTGACACCCTGTTCTGGCTTCTACCAGCATGTGGTGCATAAATATGCACATAGGCAACACACACAGACACACACACACACACTTTTAAAGAAAAAAATAAAAGGCAAACATTTTCTTTGAATTTATTTAAAGAAAACAAAACTTGTTACATTTTGGTAAAGACAAGAAAATAATTCTAATATTTCTACTTGAAGGTTGTTAGAAAACAACTTACAGATAAACCAGTTGGGCTTTGAAGGCATGTGCTTTCAAAAGTTAGAATATAATGAAGTGAAAAGGTTTCCTAAAAGAGGTTAATTTTGTAAAAGCACTTTTCTGTGAAACTATGTGTGTGTGACCTGTACCCCTCCCTTTATTTCCTGTTACATTATTGCCGCATAGTTACACCCTGAGCATACAGTGAATATGTAATAAAGATACTTATGAAACTGAAAAAAAAAACCAGCATGCACCCTTCACTATATTCTTCCTAACAACCAAACCAGCTTGTACTTTTCAATGTTTTGGTGACACGATGGAACTGGGGGTCATATTCCAATTGATAGGCTCCTTGGAAGATGTAGTAGTGTCCTAAAATAGAAACAAAGTCAATTCTTTAATTCTTACTTTGTGTTTCTTTAAAACCTGGAGCAGTTCTTAAAGATTATCAAGACTTCAAAAGGTATGATTCCAGAGGTCCATGTTGGGGACCATTAGCAGTACAACAGGCTTGTAGATGCCACATGCACAGCAGGACAATTGCCATTTGACACTGACAGGCAAGTTTCCTCAGGCTTAAGTTGAACATATTCACACCATAAACGGGAGCAGCTTCCACCCCACCATGATCCCAGTCTATGCGTTTGTACTTTAAAATCTGATTTCCAGTATGTTCCCAGCCTACTTACTTTTGAAATAGAGGACTGCATCAATTTTAGGCTTGATTCCTGGGAAGTGTGTGGAAATCAGCTTGGGGTAAGCAGGGTCCATGAGCTCCTGTCTCACATCGTACCTGTGGGAGAAAACAGCCAGCAGAAACACTGGGAAAATGGACTCCACAAAATGAAGCACCCACTCATCCTTCTTGAAAGTGTTTTAAATGAACTGGTAAAAAATTCAAAGACATAAACAGTTGGTTGATTTTTTTTCTCTAAGACACCACAGGAATCAGAACTTGAACTCCGTGGACTCCAGCCAAGCATATTTCTGGCCCTCACATTGCCGCCCAGTTGCTCGGCCTCTTCCCATGCAGCCTGGCATTTGAAGAGGGTTGGCATATGACAACCCTCACTGGCCCAATGACTTAATCACCATTTTTGCAAATCTTTTCTTGCAAGATATGAATCAATAATTTCTCCCATGGTGAAGAGGAGAACTTAAGAGCCAAAGGATCAAAGGGTTTTGAACCTAGAGAGAAATGAAACATAAAACACTTCCTGTCCACACAGGAGAGTGAGGTCCTTGTGTTTCCATATCACTGAGTAGAAAGAGTCAGTTTTCTTTAAACTTCCAAGTGACAACTGAGCATGCTTCTTACCTTATTTTTCAATTTGTTTATTTCTCCACCACAATTGCTTGCCTGACACTAGCACTCTGGAGAAAAGAAAATTCCTCTGTCTGTCAGAAGTATAAAAAGGGAGCCAGTAGCTAGACAAATTTTAAAGTATCAGATTACATCAGGGAAATGCAAATCAAAACAACACTAAGATTCCACCTATACCAGTCAGAATGGCTAAGATCAAAAATTCAGGTGACAGCAGATGCTGGTGAGATTGTGGAGAAAGAGGAACACTCCCTCCATTGTTGGTGGGATTGCAAGCTGGTACAACCACTCTGGAAATCAGTCTGGTGGTTCCTCAGAAAATTGGACATAGTACTACCAGAAGATCCATCAATACCTCTCCTGGGCATATACCCAGAAGATGTTCCAACTTGTAATAAGGACACATGCTCTACTATGTTCATATCAGCCTTATTTATAATAGCCAGAAGCTGGAAAAAACCCAGATGTCTCTCAACAGAAGAATGGATACAGAAAATGTGGTACATTTACACAATGGAGTACTACTCAGCAATTAAAAACAATGAATTTATGAAATTCTTGGGCAAATGGATGTATCTGGAGGATATCATCCTGAGTGAGGTAACCCAATCACAAAAGAACACACATCATATACACTCACTGATACACGGATATTAGCTCAGAAACTTAGAATACTGAAGATATAATTCGCAAAACACATGAAACTCAAGAAGAAGGAAGACCAAAGTGTGGATGGATACTTCATTCCTTCTTAGAATGGGGAACAAAATACTCATGGAAGGAGTTACAGAGGCAAAGTTTGGAGCTGAGACAGAGGAATGACCACCCACAGACTGCCCCACCTAGGGATCCATCCCATAAACAGCCACCAAACAGAGACACTATTGCATGTGCCAGCAAAATTTTGCTGACAGGACCCTGATACAGTTGTCTCGTATGAGGCTATGCCAGTGCCTGGCAAATACAGAAGTGGATGCTCACAGTCATCTATTGGATGGAACACAGGGTCCCCAATGGAGGAGCTAGAGAAAGTACCCAAGGAGCTGAAGGGGTCTGCAACCCTATAGGAGGAACAAAAATATGAAGTAACCAATACCCCCAGAGCTCGTGTCTTTAGCTTCATGTGTAGCAGAAGATGGCCTAGTCGTCCATTATTGGGAAGAGAGGCCCCTTGGTCTTGCAAACTTTATATGCCCCAGTACAGGGGAATGCCAGGGCCAGGAAACTGGAGTGAGTGGGTAGGGGAGCAGAGTAGGGGGGAGCGGATGGGGGATTTTCAGGATAGCATGTGAAATGTAAATGAAGAAAATATCTAATAAAAAAAGAGTATCAGATCACAATAAATTACACCTGTTTTCACCTCTCCAAAAAAATCTTATTTGGTGAAATCACAAGTCCTGATTCTCAAACAAGACTAAAGTTGGCAGGCCAATTTATGTCACAGATGTGTGGCTTTTAGTTGAAACAGTGTGTTGAATTTTCAATATTCAAGAAAACATAGAGCCTCTACTACCTTAGCATATTCTGGTTTGTCTGGTGTCACATGTGCAAACACTGAGGCTCATGACTCTTTTCCTCAGAAGAGGATAGGGACAATCTCCCCCTTCAATATTAGATAAGTAAGACAAGACAATTGCTTTGATGACAACCTCCTCTGGCTATTTGTCACTCAGAAAATCAGTTCCTCATTTCCATTTTTGGATTTACCAATTGTAGAAAGGAGTCATGGAATTGGAACACTCTCTAACATGAAATAATATCAGAAACCGAAGGCCCAGAGAAAAGAAGCAGGTTGAGAGTGACTATATTCTCCTTCTGTCTCTCCCATAAAGACAAAGGTGTCTGAAGCTTTTTTAGAAAGACCACCTTCTGAAAAATTCCATTCTGTGCCTGTTTTACAAATCTTAGCAGAAAAAGTACCAGCCAATGAACCTTACCTCCAATATTGTTTATCCACAAAGAAATAAACCTTTTGGCGAATTGGGTCAAAGACAGCTGCATCCACCTTCTTCACAGATGCAGAGAAGCCCAGGGAATATATGCTTCTGGGATAGTGTGGCTCTGGTACTAAGTTGTTTATTAACCAGTACTTCTCATCTATGAGGACAAACAGAAAGGCCACAACAGTCACCCCAAAAGGATAATAAAAACACTGACGTACCATAAAATATCTCTCTTGAGCAGAGTTCTAAAATTGATTTTACTTTATTTGTACTGGGTGTTGGAGGAAAACCCAAGGCTCCATCTGTGGTAAGTAGGGTCTCTGTCACTAAGACATGTCACTCCACCCTGTTTTTGTTCTCAATCATTGCTTTACTTCCTGTGGTTCTGTAGTTTTTTTAAGTGCTATTATTTCATAATTGATATACCTTTCTTAAAGGTGTACATTTCCTGTATAGTTGGGCTTGTACAGTTAACTTACATCTCAGAGCCATTGTTACAAAAGTCTAGAGTGCTGTTTTTAGTCTCTATTTATAAAAGGTGGTACAAATTCCTTTTTGTTACCTTTAAAAAGAAAAAGTTGATTTCTGCCTTCAATTTCATAAGCAGCTTGAATACCAGATGGGATGGTTGGCCATATGGAAGAAATTGAAGTAATGCTGGTGGCTGGACTCCCAGGAAGCTTCCACCAGAAGAACCTGACATGAAATACATTTATTATGTATGAGAAATCACTGTTGACCCACATTCTTTGGAATGCAAATGAGATGAACTTGCGAAATGGGTGATTTTTTTTTCTTTGTTTTCACACTCTATTCCATACATTTTTGTATTACAGCGCCATGCAAGGGAACCTTAATCAATTCAGATAACTACAGTGACTTCAACAGGACACCTGAAAAAAGAAATACCCAAAGTCTGAGCCCCATTGATCTACAGTTCAAGTCTGGTGTCACAACTGGTTACCTGGTTTGTAAATGAAAGAAGTTACTGTTTCATAATCTCAGTATGGGATCATATGTCCTACCTCCCACACATTAACCTCACCACTGCCCTCCCCTAAACCAACAACTGTCTCCATTTCTGCTCCAAGAAAGAAACTTGGAGACATTCTGAAATTCTCCATGTCCTCAAGAAAATCTACACAGGAGCTTTTCAAAGCCTTAAGGATGTGTGTGTGTGTGTGTGTGTGTGTGTGTGTGTGTGTGTGCGCGCGCGCGCGTGTAGGTGTTCATTCATATATATGTGTGCACATGTATGTGGAGGCTTCAGGTATATTCTTCAATCACTGTCTACCTTATCTTTTGAGACATATGTTCTCATTGAGCCTGGAGTTTTCTGATTCACTTAGACTGCCTTAGGTTCAGAAAGCCCTAGCAACCACGCTCTTCTTTGATACACTGGGGTTTAGTCAGTGCAGCTGCCATTGAACATTTCTGTGTTGGCTGGAAATTAAACTCAGGTCCTTGAGTTTGAACACCAAGAACTCTGATAACAGAACCATCTCACCAACCCCTGAGACCTTAGCATTTTTACCTATAAACAAAACAACTGGGCTTCTCCACTTCCTGTCTTTGAATTCCCTAACAGATTCCCACTACAAATTGATTTTTTTTCCAGACTAGATTTCTAGTCAACATAAGCAGGGTCACAGAATTCTCTACTTCAAAAGTCTAAGATCTCTCCAAACCTTGAGAATCAAGCTGAAGTTCCAGCCATATAGATATGATGTATATCAGTTCAAGTATCTTCAGACAAATGGACAAACAAACAACTTTAACCACACAGCCATAACATTGGTTAGATATGAAAACAATCCTACCAGTCTTTAAAGAAAAAGATTTTCTCTCCCACTGTTGTGACAGCATCAAAACTCAAGCTTTGGTGACAGAAAGTTGATGGTGGACTGCTAGGTTTTGTCAAGGATGGGGTTTTCACTGGGGCTCCTGAAAATACATTTTGATGTTCATTTGGGGGAATTTTGTAAGAGGAAGGGCTATTCATTTTAAATATTGTTTCTTAATGGAAAAAAAGAAATAGTCCTGTTTCCTATGAAATTCAGGAGAAGCGTTTCTGGAGGACATTATCATACTCAGTTGCGGAATCACAGAAAGGAAAATTTGAATTTTCTTTCTCTGCATGCCCTATCCCACTCAACCAAGCAGTAGTGCTACTGTTAGAAAATATTTTAAATGTAAGACAAAATGAAGATAGTTCTGTGACACCTAACTCACAGGGTGCATGCACACAGGCCTCAAAATGAGATAGTAATGTTTCCCAAATATAGACACAAGATTATTCATGAGTGTGTGGCATTATATGGCAAATCATGAGGTTCAACTTACCATAGAGGGACTGAATGTTACGTATGTCATCAGCAGAGAGGCGAAATGTATTGGGGTTAAGGTATCTGTAGGTGGGGTACATTATTGACTTTGGATTATTGGAATGCTGCAGCCCCAAGGAATGGCCAAGCTCATGAACAGCAACAAGGAAGAGGTTTGTGCCTAAGAGGTAGCAAGGAAAAAGAATAAATCTGTGAATTAGACTATCACATTTTCTTTAACTTACTCATGAAATTGTACATGTTTATAGCATACCATGTAATTTTTTGATGCCTACACTTAATGTACAATGTTCAAGCAGGATAAATATATCTATCTTTTCAAATATGTACCATTTATATGGCAAAGATACTAAAAAATCTTTCTTCTAGCCTTTTGAATTAAAGAGTATGGTACTGTTGTCTGTAGATGTATTACTGAGCCACAGTGCCAACAACAGAACTTCAGGCTCCTAACTGTGGCTTAGTATCAATGGATTAACCATTCTCAACCACACCTCCTCTTTCTTCTCAACCACTATTTTACTCTCAACATTTGTGAGATTAACTTTTCTCATGTCTCAATATGAATAAGATAATAGGGTACAGATCTTCCTACATCTGACATTTTTACACATAATATATTTCCATCTATGTGATAGGAGTCCATCCATTAGTGGCTAAATGTCATCCCACTGTGAATGTTCTGTGCCACAGGAGTGCAGGCACTTGTTGAGTCCAGAGTCATTGGATCTGCCTGGAGATAGTAACAGGCAGTTGGTGTTGGGAACAGAACTCAGATCCTCTAAAAGATCAGCATGCTCTCTTAACCTCTGAGTCATCTCTCCAACCCATTGCTTTGTCATTGAAGAAGATAATACAGTATCTGGCAACACATTAAAAGGGAGCATTTGAGAATCCTTTACTTATTTCCCCTACTCTTTCAAAGAACATCTCTCAGGCTCAATTTTGTTGACATTATAGGCTAGATAAGTTTTGTCAGAGCAATCCTCTGTTACAGGTATTTAGAGATCTTTAGTCGCACCACTCTTTAGAAGTACCAATTCTATTTCTGACTAAAAGTGTCTGAAAAAATGTCCCTTTGGAGCCAAAATTGTCTACAGTTATGGACCATTTCATTGGCAGACAAATGAAATATATTATGGCGTGAATGTTTCTACACCTGATTCTAAATAAGATTAAAGATCCCATTTTCCTTTTAATAATGTGTAGCTAGAGCCAAGCAGCTGGGATGTGGATCTTGGCTCAACCACTTAATTTGTTTGGTTCACCTTGTAGATCCTGTTTTCTGACTTGTGAAATGCACAGTGGTTTCTGTGCTGCTGGATGAGGAGAACACATGGTACACTACATTTCTCACTGTTTATGACATCTCAGTTTAGTAAAAGATGCTTCCTAAACATTTCCTATGTTCTTGGAAACCCGATTAACAGTAAAATTAGAATGTAGATCTAGGAGTTGGAAATGATTTTATTCTTTCTTTCTTTCTTTCTTTCTTTCTTTCTTTCTTTCTTTCTTTCTTTCTTTCTTTCAGAAAGATGACTTAGGACCATGAGTTCTAGGCCAGCCTGGGCCACATAGATAAAAATTTCAAAGCTACAGTTGTGTGTGTGTGTGTGTGTGTGTGTGTGTGTGTGAAAATAGAATCAAATCAATTTTTAAAATAAGGCCAGGAGCCAACAGAACATGTTCTAGTCCTTGCATTTTTGTGCAAGCTTGTCACCAACTTTTGCTTGTTCTGCTCAGGTGAGAGCAGCTGAATTGATGTACATTTATTTCTAGGGTTCATTAGATTACAAAGCAGTATCAGTTGATGAAGATGTTATACCCAGTCCCTAAGTAACCCTGGAAAAACCTCAGACACATGGCCATGTCTGGTTAAGAACTTGTAGTTCAGCAAGTAGTAAGTCATATATGATACACCTTATAGACTTCAAATTGTCAAAATTTTAGGGTATGAGTCTACCTTTGTGGTAGACATGATGTATGTAAATTACATAACTACATATCACATGAAAAATCAGCCAGAGAAGGAGGATTTTGAGTAGGGAGACCATGTTCTTGAATTTCTCACTATGTATTCTATATGAATGATTTACATAACTGAAGATTTCCAAGAGATATTACTAAGGGTACTGAGATGATGGATTAAATGTTCTTATACTTGGGATTGCCTCCAATAATAACAATAACAATAATGAACAGTGAATAATAAGGTAAATTCACTCCCCATTATTTGAGTGGGATTAATGAGTTACAGTCCCAACTAATTGATTCTGGAAATGGTGTCTCAAGATGATACAAGGCTCCAGGACTACATATGAGCTTATACATAGAGATCCATAGGGATCTGTAATTATCTTTTTTTCTGTAATTATCTTTAGGGGTCACTGTGAAACTAAGAAATTGCCAACATAAGATGAATCACACAGCATTAGTGCGTGCTTTTAAGTTTATAGATATAGTTGGCCAAAACCCAACTAAAATCTTTCACATATCCAAGTGTACAGACCTTGCTCTTAGAATAGTAGTGGTTCTTGGAGATGATGTCTATCACAATCATGTCCAACATCCCTGATTCACAATGGGGAAAATTACACTACATATAAAGAATCTTAAATTTGATTTAGAGGCAAACATAATTAGAATTTCTTATTTCATAATATAATGTAATCTTTTGTCAGAACATATTCTTTGATATCATGACCTATCTTAAATTTTGTTAAGGTTAGTTTAATTTTTTTCTCTCTCCTACCTTGAAAACTTTTAGTCCATGTTTCTGCCTCATCAAAATGTGCATCTCCTTGAATACCAGGTCCAGGATAAAAAGCATGGGCTAGTGTACCACCTTTTCCATCAAAATAGTCGAAGTCTCCGTGAGCTTTGTAAAATGAAAGAAAGTCATTATTCACCTGCATCTGTCACAGGGCATCTCAGGTCATCACACATAATGGCATAACATGGTGAGTGATGACATCATACAGAGTGATGAATGATACAGGTGACATGTAAGTTGTGTATACCTCCAGATGCAAAAAGTATCATAATGTCAGCCTCATCTTTATGAAGCTTCCTGAATCTTAGAGGAGTCACATCACTCCAGACTTGAAAAGCTTTCTGAAATATGTAGTCTACATCCTCACGCTTCATGTCCGGAGTGTAATTATAGATCCTGTGTTGGAGAAAGAAAGGGAAACAAACATGATACCACTGGTTAATTTTTGTCTTTTCTAGTCTCTCAGTTCTGCACCCATGCCTATAGGAAGAACTTCCTCACAAACCAACAGTCTGGGTAAGAAAAGTGTGTTAAAGTTCAAAGTAGTTTTTTCTTTGGAAAACTTTCTTATCAATCAAAATATAATTTAATTTCCTCGTATTTATGACTTAGCAGTAATTATAGTGAAGCATTTACTTTCATAGACATAAATACCCAATATACAAAAATTTCACATTTATCAATTTTTAATATTGTATAGACATCTGTCTTTTATTTGTGTTAATTTAGTTTTATTCTGTTTGCTGCTTCTCTGCTCTGTACTGACTGACAAGGCAAATGACTGAAAGTCTTTCTTCAATGAGGAACTCTCCTCACAGAGATAATAAATTGTGTGTGTGTGTGTATCTGTCTGTGTGTATATGCATGTTCACATATATGTGGGTGTAGTGTGTGCATGCATGTAGAGGCCTGAAGTTGACTCAGGAATCTTCCTCAAACATGCTCCACTTTCATTATTGAGGTAGGGTCTCTCAACCAGAGACCCCTGTTTCTACCAGTCTGGCTAGCCAACTTGCCCTGAGCACCCCCTATCTCTGCCTCCCATGTGCTGGGATTACAGGCAGCCACCATGCCTGGATTTTACATATCTTCTTGGGATCTGAACTCTTATCCTCATGGCTGTATGACAAGTGTTTTCTCCACTGAGCCATCAGTCTGGAGATAACAAATGCATTTGTATTAACAATTTACAGAGGCCATTCTTGGATTTAGAACTATGTCGTAGCTAAATGTTCTAGGTTTCTAGAAGCTACACTCATAGGTAAGTAGAAGAGCTCCCCAGGGCAAACACTGACATTACCTGTAAGTGAGGTACCGCTTCATCCATCTTGACCTCTGGGGCACTGCCCTAAGATGCTGTACATCGGGCACTCCACATCGAGGTATGTGCATTATTGCCAGAGTTGAGGTGTCCAGTTGCCCAGTTGCTTCTAGCCCAAAGAACTGCTGCATTTCCTGGAGTTTTTCTTCTAGAAAGTTTCTATTGGTTTTTGTTTTTGTCATTGGAATTTTGTCCTCTCCATAATCATAAAATCTTGACAAGTACCGCTAGATAAAACACAAGAATTGCACACGGTTGTATGCAGCCATGTTTCTGCTGGGAACCCTGCGAATGGTCAGTAGTATACTGATATTCTAGAACCAGGTATTTTAATCACAGGCTATGTTATTATTATTATTATTATTATTATTATTATTATTATTATTACCTAGGGAATCAATTACAAGGAGGAAAAAATAATTTCCTAGGCTATTTAAAACATAAATGGTTAGTCAGATTACCAAAATTCCAGAAGAAAAACTATTTATTATTCTGCTTCTTCAGACCTGCTTCTAGGTTTTTAAGGAGCCATTTTAGCATCTAATATATAAGGGTACTTGATTGGGGAAGGTAATTTAGTGGTAGAGCAATTATCTAGCATGCTAGATGTGGAAAATCTTGACACAGTAGGAAATTTGAATGAATTCAAAGTAATAATAAGGTTAGAAAATAGAAAAAAAAAAAGAAAAGAAAATAGAGCCAGCTGCTGAGGAGGGTGATACAGAAGGGTCATCTGAGCCCACAAGTTCAAAACCAGACTAGATAACACAGTAGGATTCTGTGTAAAACAGAAATAAAAAAAAATAAAATTATATAATTATATTATTATATTATTATAATTATATATATAATTTTAGATAGATGTTCAAGTTTTTTAATTAGAAAAAGGTAAAAAAAATTTTCAAATCTTACTTAAAATACTTATGAATAAATATGGGGTAGATCGGCAGAGAGAGAACATGCTGTAACTATCATAAAATTTTGAAGTGGTCACATGGATTAAGCAAAGTCCAAATCTTTCATTATTACTGGACATTAAACTACTACCACAAATGAAAGACAAATGGATTAGGAGACCAACACACAACACTCTATCAGAAATGGAATCTAATTATATCGAGCTAAAGTAATTTAGCCAAAGCTTTTTGTAGATGGTACAATTATTCACCAGTTTAATGACATTCTTTCATTTTTATAATCCTCTCTGGAAAACAAAACATGGTAACAAGAGAGAATCTGTACTGATTTTCAAATCGAATCACACTTTTCAACATAGTACTTGCAAATTCAGCAACTATTAAAGACACAGTCAGGCTGGACCAGAGCAACGTTGTCAATACTTACTTCAGCAAATTCACTCTCATTCATGGGAGCAGCCCCACAGGCAGATACCTGTAAGAACACAATCATTATGAGAAACTTCATTGTGCAGACTCCTTTCAGTAGAGTCCAGCTCATCAACCTGATCCCTCCCACTGCAAGTTCCCTTAAAGTCCCACTTTATATAACCAGGATCTGTGACCATGAAATCCTCTATATGACTCACTGTTGATGTCATCCCTTGATTTACTTCAGAATCATGTGAAGTAACAGGAGGTTAAACCATTGTCTAATTCAACACTCACCTCTGCACCTCTCTGTTTCTTACAAATGACCGGTAAATCTTAACTTCCACCTACTTCTACCTGAAGGTAAGAAAAAACATCGACAACACAGCAGCCAAAAATACAAACAGCTCCATTAGCAGAGTTTTGGAAAGCTTGGTATCAACAATTCTCTTTATAATTTGGTAATATGGTAAAGTGCTTTAAAGTAAATTAAAAAAAATGTGTGAAGAAAATATTTTTTGCTAGAATACATCAATCCTTTATTTGTTTAAATATCAGAGAAAATTTATACAATGAGCTTGCTTTGATGTTTGATCTATGTGCAGGCTTAGGTTCTTATACAGTTTGAGACTCTCACACATGGGAGCTGAAATCCAATCCTGACAGGTTGTCTAGAGAGATTCTGGAACTTAGTTCCTCATCTCTCATGCTGTCGGAGTTCAGCACTTGCAGCTATGTTGTGAAAGACTTCCTTTCTGCAGTCTCTCCATTTCTTTCCCCATGAAGTGTTTAAAGATAGAAACATTCAGAAATCAAGGATTAAAACTCCCAAAGTACAATTTTGGAATGAGGCTGCTGTGTGGGCAGAGGCTCTGTTCAGCACTCACTTAATCCCAACACATGCAGAGTCTACATGAAGAGCCTAGTGCATGGGTGTGTGTGAATGGGTTATAATTTAGACTTCCAATTTCCCTAGATTCAGACATGCTGCCTACTTCCTAGTGTTAATTTTAATCCATCACTTAGGGGCCCATGAAGTGATTCAGCAAGTAAAGGCACTTGCTTCCAAAGCTGATGAGCTGAGTTTGATCTCCTGGATGCAACATGGTGAGAACAGATGATTGGAAGTTGTCATCTGGTTTCTACAGGCCTACTATGCAATGCATGCACACAGAGATGTGCACAGAAAACAAACAAACAAGCAAACACTTATTTTTAGGTGATCATGCAAAACAACAGATCCAGTAGGGTTTATAGGTATCCTGTGATTTGTGAGCATTTGTTTTCCTTTCCTAAAGGTTTTAGGGTTTGGACTCTTCTAAGATAAGAAGAGGAATCCACCTACCCCTGCACTATCCCTCGATACTTACCAAATCTTGCCTCTTTTATGTCAGTGGCTTGATCTCTAGGTTCCACTTGAGATGAGAACTATACTATTTAACCTCCTTATGCTCTTGTGACAGTTAAATGAGACAGTGGCTTATGCCTGCTGGTGACAGGAAAGCTGCTCACTATTATGAAGTCCCTTCCCTTTGTCCTTAATAGGAACTGTTAAGCACTAAATTTGCAAGTAGGTGAAGTTCAAGGGTTCAAAAAGAGAATGACCATGTGGTAAGCATTGTAAAGTAGTCCTTTCAAACACTGAGTTTAGCCCAAGAATTGTAAGAGGAACATAGCTGTATTGGGCTAGAAAGTGGGAAAATAGAGGTTTTTGGAACTACTTCTTATGTAGAAAACTACATTGAGGGTAGTAGGTGCTCAGTAAGTACCTAGCACTGAGTCTGATTGGAGAATATTAAGGATACTGAAAGTGAACCTCCCTAGCAGGAGCGATAGCCTTGCAAGGAGGGTTTGTTCCTGGCTCATGGAAAACAAGAAGTGGTCTCATCCACAGCAAAGAGGAACTCAGTTTTTGGAAGATTTGTATGAATATAGGATACAAGATTCAAGAGGATAAAACAGAAAAACAAGTGAGAGAGTGCCCTGAACAGAAAGGAGAGTAGATAGTCATACCCACATTGTGGTTTCCCTGTGTCTCAACTCACCAGTTGCTCCAATCTAGTCAACTGTAAGGAGAAAGGGGCTACATGGTCAACTACAGGGTACCACAGAGGTTACCAAATTAATTCCTAGACACAGGCTGACCCAATTGACAGTTCAAGCTATGGTGTCCTATGACTTCAAGCTGTCACTTTAATCTCCTCAAGACATGCTTTTCATTTGTATAGTTGGAGTAAAAATGGTTCTATATCAAGAACCGTTATAAATATTGCATTAAAAAGAACTCAGTAAAAAGAACTCAACCAGCTGCCTGGAACATTTTTTAAATTAGCAACAATGTACCCCCTATACTTAAAGCTCAGGGAACATCACAAAAGAGAGAGTAAAAAGATTGTAAGAGCCAGAGGCCTGGGATCCCTGCTGTGAGATAGTGTCTTCTGTATAGGACAGCAAAGCTACACCCACGGAAACTCAACAATATGGTCACCTAAGCAAGACCTGTATAACTACTACACCACTGTCAAGCCAACATGGATGGGGGAAACATTACAAGGTTCCTAGGTAAAAAGCTAGTTCATGCTTGCTGAGAAAGAAGAGGAAGGTTGACTACTGCTCAGCTCTTCCCAGAAGGAGGTACAATAAGATACTGATCCAGGTCCAGCTTCAAGGCTGAGGATCACAAGAGAGACACCATAGAGAGAATCTGGTGGCTATCAATGATATGCAATGCTAAGAACATGTTTATGAAATGCAAAAAAACCACTGCTGCCCATGTTTTTAATGCTCATCAGGCTTTCCTTAAGTAGAAGGCATATTTTATAGCATAAAATTTCTAAAAGCAAATGGGTCTATAGTCATTGTTTCATCTTTCGGCAGACATCAGTACACTTGTGTGTATACCAGTGACATCTGTAGCCAATTGTTATACCCCAGGAATCCAGAGGCAAATTAAAGCATGGTTCCAGGAAGGAGCTATGTTCACAAAATACACAGACAAATCTCTTCACTGTTCTTTCACACAATGACGGCTTATTCATACAGGAGAAAACCTTAGTTGCTTAAACTTCCCCCTGTTAATGCATGAAGAAACGGGAGTCTTGGAAGAGGAAGTGGGTTGCTTTGGGAGGCGTTCTGGGGCCCTCCTCACTGTGTCCACTTTGTGTGACTCTTCCCTTCCTCATCCATTTCAATTTTTCTGCAATGGAGAAAAGTTATTCAAAATAACAAGTTAAATACAACTATCTAAAGATTTCTTTAACAGAAAGGTTTTGAGGAATATTTAGGAAAATTAAAATCTTGCTGAGTTTATCTCAAACACAAACACATCTGCCACCATTACAGGAACAGCACCCTCTTAAATGTAGCAGCTTTTGGTGCTGGGTGTGGTTCCTGTGGTCCTTCTAAGGAAAAGGACTGCATTGGACATGCTCCTCAATCTGTCTTTGTAAGTGAGAGGACATGGGAGCAACTGGTACTTCAAAGGCACAACTACTGCCTTCTGTTTATGAGTTCTTCTGTATAAGGACTCTCTCCAAGACTGCACCAGAGAGCTCTCTAGTATGAAGTCAGTCTCCCCATATAGGAAGTTAGAGTGTTGGCAAACATCTGGAATGTGTAGAGAACTACCACACTGTTTTAGTCCAGAGAAGTAAAGTAG
Organism: Mus minutoides; assembly: GCA_902729485.2. Taxonomy (NCBI): domain Eukaryota; kingdom Metazoa; phylum Chordata; class Mammalia; order Rodentia; family Muridae; genus Mus; species Mus minutoides. The sequence goes on along the minus strand of LR753350.1, from coordinate 404,432 downwards.
ACAGAAGATTTGGAAAGATTCAGAGAACACCATGTGTCCTCTTCCTTAGCAAATGGCTCACTTGCAAACAAGTGTAAGCTAAGAGACAAAATACAGCAGGAAGTAGTGTTCATAAGTACACAGAGATGCTAATACACATGCATGTATCCACTGTCAGAGAAGATTAAAATTTTTTTTTTCCTATACTAGGACTAGGGTTGTGATTCAGGGAGGGAATTTTCATTATGCCCCCATAAGACCCTTGGTTAAATTCTAATATCATAAAGACAATGTGTGTGTGTGTGTGTGTGTGTGTGTGTGTGTGTGTGAGTGTGTGTGTGAATGTTCACGTGCACTTATTCTTCTCCAATAAACAGATCACCTGATTCATGACTCACAAGTGTGGGCTGACTTTGACTTTGCAGCTGGGTTCAGTGGAAACAGACTTGGCCTCAAGCCTCCACTATGTAACCTGCAGGCTGTGCGGTTTCTCTTGAGTTATTCAAGGTTATTTTCCCTGTCTATACATGACTATTGTGAGGATTAGATGAGAGAAGATAAGACATTAGTCAGCATTGTGTCTGACCCATTTCTTGAATGTTACACCTGGAGCAGTGTTTCTTGACATTTATTTATACTTCTCATAAATGGTATTTTAAACATTAGTTATTGCTCCAGTGCCAGGTGTTGCCAGAGAAGTGCTCCCTCCTTTATGCAGAATGAACTAAATTGTTTCACCTGATTGAAGATGACATGGTCCTCTTGAGGATGTCTGGCTCTACGCTACTGCACAGGTAAAAAAAAAAAAAGCACTTGTTTTAAGTGAAATCTCTCTAGAGGATAATAAAAAAGTTTTGAGACAATATCTATATTGCCAGGAGATCTGGGTTATGTCACTAAAGAATATCATTCTTCTCAGGAATGACTGACCAACTATAGCTATTGATCAGATAGACACAGAAAATAACAAGGTAATGGCTAGAGAAGGAAGACTGAGTTAGAAATAAGTCTGACCAGTTGTCCATAGAATGAGCCAAGGCAGGTTTTTAATTAATTCATTGTTTTCATATATTTTTTCTTTTTTTAAAGCTGCACTCAAGCAGCTAGTAGGCTCTTAATATCTTACTTTAACATTGTGACCATGAGCTCATCTACAGTCTTCTTCCCAGAAGTCTGAATCCAGTGATGTTCAATCTATATTTTAAGATAAATGGTGGTTGCTTTTAGAGACTGGGGATACAACTCAGTGGTAAAGCTCTTACCTAACATGCATAAGGACCTGAGTTCAACTGCCCATGAGGCAGAAGAGATAATGAAAGAAGGAAGGATGAAAGGAAGAGAGGAAGATGAAAAAGCGGCCATCAAGCAGGAAGGATAGGAGAGAAGGATGGAAGGATGGGAGAGATGAGAGGAGAGCAAGGATTTCTCCTAAACTGAACCCATACTGAAGGCAGAGGCTGTGGTTCTGGCACCATGAAGAACTGAAGGAGCATCTTCCCATGGCAGTACCTGAGGATGAGGAGTTACAGCGGAATGACCACAGGAGCCAACAAGACAGTGAGGTCCAGAGGTCCAGTGCAGCCAACATTCTTGAGGAAAAACCATAAGGCAGAAACAGGAAAAAAGCCTCAAAGGCTGGAGGAACAGCAGGAAAAGACAAACAACCACAGTGACCGAATTACATCTTTTTTCAATTTATATGATTATGATTTATTTATATGGTGGTAGATAATTCTTTAGCCTTCAAAGGCACAAAGCAATAGTGCCAGTAGGCAAATAACAACTAGATGTTTGATTTTTAAATGAGCTACAAAACAAAACAACAACAAAAACCTCATAGATATGGCATCAATGAACCAGCAGAGGCATGCACACATGCATTGGGACTTCCAGGTCCTTTTTCCACACACATATTCAAACCAGATATACAAAGAGTTTAAGGTAAAGTTATAAAATGCTCACTCTTCAGCCAAATCTGTGAGTCATTCCTTCCCAAGCAAGCCTGGGCTTTTAGGGAGCCCCTCTGAAACCTCTCTGATGTACTCAACAGTTATCCAATGGCTCCCTAAGTTGTGTGGGCCATGAGCACATTCACAATTGTAGTGAACCTAGACAAATAAAACTTTTGTGTATTGAGGTGCCATCTTGTATTGAAAAACTTGGAAACTCTCAGACTCTAATGGAAGATCCATGAGTACTTGAGACATGAAAAGGCTTTTAAATGAGTGTTCTTCACTGGAAGCAGTCGATTGTCTCAGTTTGCCTCTTTGCAACTGTCTTGACCAGAACTAGACCATTCAGGTTCCACAAAAGGAGAAACACCTAGGACTATGCTTAGGAAAAGAGGGTGGTGGATGCAAAAAAGAGGAGGGGGGAAACAGAGGAAGCACAAATGAGGAAAGAGACTGGAACCTGTGGAGCTGAGCCACCGCATCACCAATGAATTCTGTCTCTCTTAGTTACCTCACCCACCTCAGACAGCAAACAGACAAAACAGAGAGGCCCGCCCTTACTTAGCACCAAGCCTTTTCTTGAGCTCAGGTTTCATATCTTAGTTTCAGGAGGAACAGAAAAGCTTTGGGATTTTCTAACCCAAGTCAGTTATATAGGATTCACTCTGAAGAAAGAATCAGAAACTTCCTTCTTAACACCAAGTCAGTAAGGTGATTAATGTGCTCTTCAGAGTAGAGTGAGTCATGTTTAGAGCCCATTTATAAATGCAAACTGTCTCACAATGTCTAAGGGCTATCCCCGACATAATTCAAGGAAAGTCACAGGACTTCATGTTTTCAGTCACGTTCTCCTCTGCTTCTAGAAAGAAATATCCTGCCACCCAAGTATGGCCAGTATTCCAGGGTCCCAGCATGCTATTTCCTGTGAAATCTCATCTCATGACCACTTCCTGTCCTCAAACTACATCTAGGCAGCTAGCATCTCTGTGTCCATACTGCATCCAGGCAGCTAGGGTCTCTCTGTCCATGCTTCATCCAGGCAGCTAGCATCTCTGTGTCCATACTGCATCCAGGCAGCTAGGGTCTCTCTGTCCATGCTTCATCCAGGCAGCTAGCATCTCTGTGTCCCTTGCATTAGCACTGGGGACCCTAAGCAGCACACTGAAGGTCTAACTTCACTCACACAGTTCCACAGAGTCACTCCTTTCAGCTTCTACATGGTGCATGCCATGTCCTTACTGAGCTTCTGCAACTCAGGTGAATGACAGGAACTGCAGCTCACATGGTTTCCATGTCTTTTTCTGAGGGTAATTAGAATTGTACATGGAGAATGTAGGATGCTACCTAAACTGAAGATGAGATTTTTTTCCTTTATCTTACTATAACTTTTTTCTTTTTCTCATTATAAGCTTTTAAATGTTTTCTCTGATTGCTTAAATAATACATACCATCAATAAAATATTTGAACTACAAAAGAAGAAGAATGAAATGGAGTTGCTATTTAGCTGTGAGATCTCCTACCCATGTATTTATCATCTCCCATGACTTCCACTATGCACATGCACACATGTCACTTTTTCAGAGGTGCAAAGTTCACATCATGTGTATGATTCCTACATAGGATACTTTCCATTTTCAATAAAGTAGGTCCTTCCGTTCTTTTTCCTAGTTTTATATATATCTGCTTTTTCCTTTGGTCCAGTCCTTGAATAATTCATTATCTTCTGCTCTCTGCCTCATCTTTATCAACTATCTAGTTATAGTCAGGATATCCTTCTTGATTACTCTTTTTACACACATAGTCATGCAATTGTGCACACACACACACACACACACACACACACATATGTCACTCAAGCTTTGCTGTTTAGAACAGAATCCGTTTACAGAAATTTCTTGGACTTGTCTATATTTGTTGTACTTCTTAGTTCAGCCAATGATAGATACAAAGGCAGAAATCAAGTCCAATCTCTAGCCAAGAGCAGTTTCCTCACCCCTGTTCCCACTCACTCACATATGTAGCACTATCTTCCATGGCATAGAAAGAACATGCTATAGTGTTTGGTAACATGCTACATCATGAATTATGGTAGCATATTCAAAGCCAGCACAAGATACAAAAACAAGCAGACAATAAAAAAAAACCCCCCAAAAATGCTACCATATTAACACACTGACAGGTGAGGATCCAGAAACCTGTTTGAGCACCAGCAGTTATTCCGTGGTGACTATTAAGAAACAAACTCAAGATACTGAATGCACAGAGTTTAACCTCTCCTGCATCTGCACCTTTCTGTACCCTAACAGTTAGAAGCTGGCTCCCGGCCACAAGGTATCAGAGCAGATAAGAGTCAGAGGCAAGACTCTTTTGAGGTTAAGAAATACACTGCTTTAAATGACAAATGTCATGTTCTTTAAATGATAACTAGATGGGATTTTTACCTTGCATGTTAAAAATCCTAAGAAGATAAGATACAGGCCTTTAGAGTTTAAATGATGAGATACAATGGAAACCACAGCCTGCCCAGTGCTGTCTAGTATTTTCGGGGAACTCTGAACTGATCGTGTATGATAAGGGAGGCTCTTTAAGGTAGTCATGTCAGCATTCTGTGCCTCCTGCCAGGGCACAGAAAAGCAAGCCCAGGGTCAAATGCTAGGAGAAGAAAAGACTTTATGCAGTTTTAGAGTTGTTGATCATGGAAAATATTCTCCCTAGATGAATTTTAAGCAGATTTCCTGGATGGCCAAACAGTGGAGAATGGGGAACTCCGGGGAAAATAATTTAAGAAGGATAAGCCAGTGCTATTTGCTAGCCACCTCAGAACGTCTCCAGTTTTCAAAACTAAGACACTGCCTATCTGAAAGGAGCCATTGACTGGGTTTTAATGAGTCAGCCAAATATTCCTGTAAGACTGGGTACCGAAAGGGAATTTTAATTCCCTCCTCTGGCCATCCATGGGAAACTCCACTGTTTTGATATTTCATATTACTGGGGTTTAACTTGACTCTCGTTTTCCTATGGGAAGAACCTCTGTGATGAACCAAGTCTGTGATTTCAGCTGCAAGCCCTTTTATTATCATTGGCACCTCAGCTGCAGGGTTGGCAGGTTTCAGTTATGACAGGGATCCTTCACATTCAGTGTTACCCAGGAACCAGGGCTTCGCTGGCCTTGGCTCCTCACTGTGGCACAGATGACTTTACAGTCTTTTCAGCTTTTTATCCTTCAGCAAGTTATTGTAGCAAATCTTGCCTGGACTCTGGAAAACTTGAGCCTAGAAGAGCTTATGGAAATGTGAAACGGCTATAGAGAAGACAGGATCTCAATATGAAGGAGCGAGCGCCTTCTGAGTGGCAAGCATTGCGATGGACAGTTTTGTATGCATTTCATTTCATCTTAATGATGCTAAGATTTTGGTATTGTCTCCATTTTGCATATAAAAAATCTGAAGCTCAAAGAGTACTCAGAACTTAGTGTATCCAACCAGCTAGTTAAGGAACTAAAATGCTTTCAGGTAAATTGTTTATATAATATATAGACTGAAAAATATGCACATCATGGAACTCATTTCAGTGGGTTTTCAAAAGTCATGCCCATGTAACCATAACTAAGATATTTTATTTAGGTAGTGATACTAATCGGGAACTTCAAAAAGTTTCTGTGGTTTTGTTAACCATCAGTTATTAATGGGATTTTATTTTTAATTAAGAGGGGTCTCCTAGGAAATATCCCAATTCCTATTTTTCATCAATAAAAAAATTTTGCCCATCTCATTTGATGCTATCCTAATACCAACCATTGCATAAATAGAGATTTTTGTACCTTTCCCCAGAGCAATTGCCTTCTTTCTTCAAGTCCAGAAGCAAACCCAGTTCACACTGTCAGATGAGGTACAGGGAATTGGGACCCATAATGCAAAGGATTCTGGGAAAGCTCATGATGCATTGCTGCCATATCCAGTAACAGAAAGTCAGTAAGAAACCAATGGAGTCAACTTACTGATTTGCTTTGCTTTGCCTTTGGGGGGTATTGTGCATTGAGCACCAGAACTCACACATCTTAGACAAGTATCCTACAGCAGGCAATATCTCCAGTGCCTGATTTACACCTGATATAATGTAATGACACCATTTAACATTGTGAGAGAGAACAGGGCCTCTGTGATCAGACTGGTGTCATATATGGGGGTAACTTGATACATAGAGAATACAATTTTTGTGCTAATTATACAAAACTAGTCACTAAATTGTTACTGTGCAATGAGGACTTTTGTTGTTTGCAGATAGGCAGTTTGTTTGTCTTTTTTTTTCACTGTCTTCACTTTAATGTGACCATTACTGACCAACAAGAAGGAAATGATATCATTCCCAAACACAGGATGCATTGCTGAAACCACAATAAATTTACAGCAAAATAAACTGCCCACACCTTCCCAAATAATCTGAAGAAGTCTAAGTCATGCTGTGAGTTTAGAAAACTTCCTATTTTCTCTTCCTCTTTTGCAGAAGACTCAGAAGGTTTTAGCTTACATTCCCACAGATTTTCTTAGCTGGTATGTTTTAGGTGGGAGTGAGAACAGTTCCTTAAGTGGCTTCTTAAAAAACATCACAGCAGCAGCTTTCAGCTCCCTGGAGGGTTAAGTAAGAATCAGCAAAGAACCACTTGACAGGAGTGAAGCCTGCAATATTCTTCACGTCTGTCTTTGGTGCCCAAAGTGGCTTCCACAGCAGATGTCATCAGGCTAATATGGACAAGTGACCTGCTTTTGTGACCATATATGGTCGTCTCTGAGACTGACACCTTACCCAAGGCACTCATGGGTTAGTATATAGTCCCTGGAACTAGGAAGTGAAAAGCTTAGGACAGGGACTCTGTGCTGACCAGTCATTGCTCAACAGCTGTGTCCTCTACCAGAAGAGGTTAGAATGTGGGTTGGTAAGTCAGTAGAGGCAGCCTACAGAAGCATCCTGAGAAGCCAAACACTTCTTGGAGATATATCTCAAAAGTGATACCTACCTTTGAAGGAAATATCTACATGCATGGCTACATTACTCACAATTTCCCAAAGGACACAAATACCCTAAATGACCATGAATGCATAAAGAAAAGTATGCATATATAATGTATGTAATATTATTTGTTACTAACAGACAAGAAAATCCTGTATTTTCAACCCAAGAGACTCTATGCTAGGTTAAACACACTAGCACAGAAAGACAAATACTGGAAGATCCTACACATATATGGACTCTAGATGTGTCAAATTTCATAGCACAGAGTAGAATGGTAGCTACTAGGACTGAGAGAGGAATGGAAAATGAACATTTGCTGGTCAAGGAGTGCAATGTGTCAGTTTGTAAGACAAATGGGTTCTGGAGATCCGATTCCAGCATGGTGACTATAGCCAGCAATATTTAACGGTCTACTTAAAATCTACTAAGATGTCTTACCTATTCTCATCATTGAAAAAGAAAAGAAGTAGCCAGGCAGTGGTGACACACGCCTTTAATCCCAGTACTCAGGAGGCAGAGGCAGGCGAATCTCTGTGAGTTTCAGGACAGCCTGGTCTACAGAGTGAATTACAGGACAACCTGGGCTATGCATGAAACAAATAAAAAAAAAGGGAAGGAAGGAAGGAGGAAGGAAGGAAGGAAGGAAGGAAGGAAGGAAGGAAGGAAGGAAGGAGGGAGGGAGGGAGGGAGGGAGGGGGGATGAAGGAAGACCAACATACTAATTGGCTTGTTTGTGGTGATCATTTTCCAATATACACATACACCAAAATATTAAGGGGCTGGATCCTGAGCATCAATCAATCAATCAATCAATCAGACAATCAATCAGACAATCTGTCAAATCAAACCAAATAGGATGCCTTAAATATAAATAATCTTTATTTGTTGATTATACTTGTTTATGGAAAAAAATCATCAATTCTTGAAGAAATTGTAGTAGAAATTGCTGAGGCCCATTTACAGCAAGCCAGTTAGGATGTAAACATTTTACTTTGAAGTAAAGCTAGGTACTGGGATACCTGAATATAAGCTGGAGGGTAAAAGATAAGGGTCCCAGTGGGGGCACACATAGATATTGAGGTCTCCAGGGGTCACACAGAAAATCCTGCTCAGGAACTTGAAGCTGAGATGTGTCCCTCAGAGGGCTGGGGGCAACATTGGGTCACCTCCATTGCCTTCTCCTAAACTCTATCCTACCCGTTCACTCCTACCTCACTGCAGCCCCACCCATTAGGGTATAAGCCAGGGGGTTCTGTGGATTTATTAAATTTGTTAGAGCATGATGGGTGCTGGGCTGTGGCTACAACACAACATTATGGATTGTGTTAAGTTCAAGCACATCATAGTGCATAGGAAAGCCTCTCTAGTAGGA
>LR753350.1:317859-396018 GCA_902729485.2 Mus minutoides | reverse complement strand
TATATATATATATATATATATATATATATATATATATATATATATATATATATAAAATTAAACACCACCCCAAATATTTCTATTTGTTCTAGTGACCTGTCCAAACCATATGGCCCCAAGAGAGCAAAGATACATGGAAAGAAAGCTATATAAACATCCTCACTGTGTGATTTCAAGTCACACATTTTTCATCAGATCTCCCACTGTCCTCACAGATACACTGTGTGTCCTTCAAAAGTGTATTTTACTCTCCTGAGTAGCATGCTTTAGAAAATCTTATGGTATGAAATTGGACAAAGAAAAGTTTTTACTCCTCAAAGCTTTTATTATGCCGCACACTAGAATAAAAGGGCCAATTAAGACATCATTCTCATCCTTGTCCAAATTATTGCTGCTTCCTTGATTTTACAAGCTCTTTTATTATGAGCTTCATTGCCTGGTAACCTGGGGTTTTACTAGGCCTAATAGTTGACAAGACCAAAGTTCAGGGCATTGGCTCATAAGGAGGAAAACAAGTCTCTTTAGTCTTCTCCTGATTGGTATGTTTAATATGTGTATATGTAATCACACTCACACACATGAATGAGGCTTTAATTTTCTCTGCTATACACTAAATTTATAGTACTGGTGAAAAAAATGGAACATAGAAAATTATACTATAAATAGGAGGCCATGCCTCTAGTATAAACCTGGGTGCCCAAGAAGGCTTCTGACATGAGGCTGCATTTGAAATAAGATTTGAATACTACAACAGAGTTGCAAGAGATGTGTGAGTCTGCTTATTTACACTAACTGCAGAAATGACAGAGTTTGACTGCTTTGGACTACTGAAAAGGGGTGACTGAATATTAGTGTAGAGTTGTAGGAGGAAGATAGAGGGGCAGTTGGCCAATTGAAAGGTTTGACTGGAGAGGAAAGTTGTGCAAGGGTTCAGGCTGGGGGAAGTTTCTAATCCTCATTGAGAAATCTGAATCATAATTCACAAACCAAGCTTTTGATGGTTTTTGAGCAAGGGACTGACATAATTATTAAACAAAAAGGATGTTTACAGGCTGTCTGTCTGCTGACATTGCCATCCTGTGTATGCTCATTAGCACTCATGACTAACTTGGAGGTTTTTAGTAAACTATTAATAAAAGAAAACCATAACTTTGTCTTATGTAAAAAAAAATATGAAGCAATATTTTGGCCTTTCATAATGTTCTAAGTAAGATGATGTGATTATAGGTAGCTTTTATGGGGCTGGGATGCAAATCAGTTGGTAGAGTCTTTTACTAGTATGCACGATGCTCTGTGGTATGTTGGTACATATCTGTAACAACAGCACTTGGGAGGCTGACATTGGAGGAACAGGAATTCAAGGTCCATAGCCTAAGCTAAAATCAGTAAACAAACAAACAAACAAATAAGCAAAGCCTCCTACAAGACAAGATTTTAAGATTCCATACTGTTTTTTTCCCAGTGTGATTTGAGAGACTTATTAGTTTCTTACTAGAAAACAGCACACATATTTATATGACACATAATCTTGATACGTAGACCAGGCTGGCTTACAACTTGCTATGCAGACCAGGATTTCCTAGATCTTAAAGCCATTTGTTCTCTTTCTGCCTCCTCAGTACTGGGACTGCAAATGAGTAAAAACTAGCCATGAACTAAATATTTAGTGTCTGGTTATTTCTGCATAGAAGATAATTAGTTCCCAGTCAAAAGGCTGGGTGGGCATGAAGAAGGAGTTTTGGTTCTTCTTTGGGTTTGTGTTGTAAACATCTGAGGTCTACCTTTATGGAGGGCAGAAGAATAAAAATATCAATTTCTTGATCTCAGAGACATATTATATTAATAGAGATAAAAGAAGAGATAACGAGGAAATGATAAAGCAGCAATCAAGCAGTTGTGAAATAATTCCAAACTATAGCCAATGGGCCTTCGGCATCTATCAAGTCCCCGTCTTCCTTGGTGTGAACTTGAGACGACACTGTTTTAAGAGTCCGTTTTGGAATACACACTAATTGGAAACCTGCTCAACAATGCTACAGAGGATGAAGAGAAATCACCCTCATACTCAAGATGCTGTGACAGAGGGAGCTTGAGTGCATGGTCAGTGCGGGCTGCATAGGAGTTAGGGCTCCTTACACCTGTCAGCGAGAAGAAAGGACAGAAGGCAATAAAGGAAAAAGGAGAAGGTTAAGAGAGGAAAATTTGCTTTCTTGTTGCTTAAAAAACTGCTCAAAGGCAAGGGAACTCTAGTCACAACCGAGGTCTAGGTAAGTGAGTCATGCTGTGAAGAAAAATAACTGACTTCTGTGGAACCAGCTACTTCCTAATGTGGGTAATCCTCTCCAAGCACATACCCTAAGCTCAGTTCTCCTGGGTGGAGCCCAAAAGGAGTATGACTATAATAGTTTGTCATGAGGGTCAGCGCATGACCATCTTAATACTAAAAGAACTTAGACCATTCCTCCCCGATTTACGTTCTGTTTTGTCTCTGCTAGCTTCTTGGCCTCTTGGAACGTGCACTCTAGGAACAGGAATGACTCATTTCCTGGAGATCTCTTTGAAGCAACTTGTCTCTATACTGCTTGTGTTCAGCATTGACTTGAAAAATCCAGCAGTTTCAGTCCTCATGGAGGAAAAGGAGTGGGGACACGGTCATCTCATAAGAAGATGAGAATGTAGAGATCTTTTGAGTCCCAGCCTGGTCAACAGGGTCAGGGTGGTGGAGCATTTTGTACACCTGAATGTTCAAGGAAAGAGAGTGCCCAAAATATTTTCATCCTTATATGAAAACATCATTATTTGAAATTTGTTCGTTTTCTTTGCATTTCAACCTTCTGAATGTATTAGAATAAAAGAAGTAACCAGACGTTCTCTACGTCTGGCCCCTCTCAGCCTTCTGAGGGATAGCATACATTTCCCATGACCTGTAGTATATCTCATCCAATCAGCACTTAGCTTGACCATCAACTGTGGTCAAAATTTCCACACTAAAGGTCCTAAGTCTTTTTCTTGGGTTCTCTTACTGGTGTGTGTGAGTGCATGTGTGTGCGCGCGCGCGCTTTCTAGTAATTGAACAGTCCCATGTAAATGCCCTACACTAAGCCTCCATGTGCCATCCTATCCTTCTCAACAGTATTAGATTTTTCTTTACCTTTAAAAAAAAGCTTTGGTAGGCATTGATTGTATGTATTTAGGTGCAGTATAAGATTTAAATTCATGTAAACAGTAGATCAATATAACTGGCACATCCATTGTCTTTAACATCTATTATTTCCTTGTGATGGAAACATTTAAACTTTTCGTTACTATTTATAATGTACAATTAATTGATGCTCTCGGCCATAGTTGCTCTCTTGTGCTCTAGAACAGTAGAATTCATTCATACTACTAGAGTGCACTATGGTGCCCAATGACCATTCTTTATCCCCTCCCATACTACATATGCACACACAAAAAACCAAAACAAAACAAAACAAAAAACCCTAAAGTATAATAAGATAAAACAATATATTAGAATTGGGAAAAAACAGAAGGAAAAGAGTCTAAGACAAGACACAGGAATCAAAGACCTACTTGTTGGCACACTCAGGCATCCTATAAAAACACTAAACTGAAAGCTATATTAACCTGTACTAGCCCTGTGCATGATGCCTCAGTCACTCTGAGTTCATATGAGCTTTGATCATGTTGATTTAGAGGGCTTCACTTTCTTGGTGTTCTTAATAAAGTTATTGTTTGTTTGTTTATTTATTTATTTATTTATTTATTTATTTATTTGTAGTATTATGGGGCATTCACTAGAGAAGATTGCTCAAACATGGGTTTCAGCCAATAGAAAGTCTTTAGTAGTCTGCCAGTGACTACACTAGGTACTTGGGATTCCAGTGTAGCATTGATCTTTTCTCAGGACGAGCTTTTAAACACAAAACAAAAACAAAACAACAAAAAGCATGTCTGGGTTGACATACTTCACTTAACAAGAACAGTTAGCCAAAATCAGATCTACAGAAGCCAAAAAGCAAGGTTATTAGATTTAGAGACTTTCCCAGAGCTGTAGACTTTGGTGGGTTAAGTCTTTGTTTTCCTTCTGGCAGCTCATGCTGTCTATGTGCTGTCTTACAGCCTGAATGGCACTTCCATTATGGAGCAGGTTGTGCTAAGGTCTGGGGGCCTACTAAGGTCTGGGACCCTGGTGCAAGTAGAAGTTGGCTTTACACTAAGCTCTTGGGGCTATCCAGTCTGTTTCTTGGTCACCAAAGCAATATTGAGTGAGCCTTAAATCAAATCAGATATTGATTGGTTACTCCTACAAGCTCTGTGCCACCACTGCCCTAACATTTCTTGCAAGGAGAGCACCATTGAATGTCAAATGGTCTGTGGCTAGGTTGATGTTTATATTTTTTGAAGCATGCAGAGAACCATTGTGTTCCAGAGACTAGAACACAGAGCTGAAGGCTCCATGTAGGCATCAGCTTGATTTCTCCATGTTCAATGAGTTGTATATGTGTTGTCTTTAGCAATGAGGCCTTGCCATCAGTTCGTGGAGAACAATTCATAGTCTTCACAACAGCCTAGGTTATTTAGTGATTTCCATAGGACCCCTTTGACCAACACCTCAATTATATGTAACCCAATTCTGGTATGGAAACTTCATTTGGTGACAAAAGATGTAAGGTTGGGGATCTGTCTCCCCCATTATTTGGCAATTTCATTTAAACCTCCTTCATATATCTATATATTTTAGACAGCTTTTAAATATTTTATGTACTCCTCAAATGGTCTTAATTAGCTGTTTCTCCTCCTCATATTCTATGTGTAATTTACCCCTCCCCTCCCAACTCTAATTTGATCTTCTCATTCCAGCCCTCCTTCATCCATAACTATTTTATTTCCCTTTCCTAAGGAGATCTATCTGTACCATCTAATCTCTTATTTTATGACTAATGTCTGTGGTCCTACAGATTGTAGTTTAGTTATCATTAGCTTAGCAACTAGTTTTTACTTGCTGAGATGAAACACCGTGATCAGAAATCAAAAGATCAACAAGATAGATAACCCCCTAGCCAAACTAACTAAAGGGCCTAGAAGCAGTATCCAAATTAACAAAATGAGAAATAAAAAGGGAGACATAACAACAGAGGAAATTCAAAAAATCACCAGATCCTACTATAGTAACCTATACTCAACAAAACTGGAAAATCTAGATGAAATGGATGGTTTTCTAGACAGATGTCACATACCAAAGTTAAAATCAAGGACAGATAAACTATCTGAATAGGCCCATATCATGTAAGGAAATAGAAAAAGCCATTAAAAACCTCCCAACCAAAAAAAAAAAAAAAAAAAAAACCAATAAAAACCCCCCAAACAAAAAAAAAAAAAAAAAAATGCCCAGGGCCAGATGGATTTAGTGCAGAATTCTACCAGTCCTTCAAAAAAGACATGATACCAATTTTCCTCAAACTATTCCATAAAAGGGAAACTGAAGAAACACCACCTAATTTGTTCTATGAAGCCACAATTACTATGATACCTAAACCACACAGGAACCAACCAAAAAAGAGAACTTCAGACCAATCTTCCTTATGAATATTGATGCAAAAATACTCAATAAAATTCTTGCAAACTGAATCCAAGAACACATCAAAACCATCATTCACCACAATCAAGTAGGCTTCTTCCCAGGGATGCAAGGTTTGTTTAATATATGAAAATCCATTAACGTAATCCACTATATAAGCAAACTCAAAGGAAAAAAATCACATGATCAATACCTTAGATGCAGAAAAAGTATTTGACAAAATACAAAACACCTTCATGTTAAAAGTATTAGAGAGATTAGGAATTCCAGGCCCATACCTAAACATAATAAGAGCAATTTACTGCAAACAAACAGCCCAAATCAAATTAAATGGAGACATACTTGAAGCAATCCCACTGAAATCGGGACAAGACAAGGATGCCCACTCTCCCCATATCTATTCAATATAGTACTCAAAGTTTCCCAGTGGGATTTTTAGGGTCACTAATAATAGTATTATCATATCATATGCAAATCAAGATACTTTGACTTCTTTTCCAATTTGTATCCCTGTGATTTCCTTTAGTTGTCTTATTAGACTTCAGTACTATATTGAATATTTATGGGAAGAATGGACAACCTTGTCTTGTTCATGATGTTAGTAGAATTGCTTTGCATTTCTCTCCATTTAAGTACCAGGTTGGTTATGGGATTGCTGCAAACTGTCTTTACAATATTGGTGTATATGTCTTGTATCCCTAATCCCTCTAGTTCTTTTTTTTTTTATTGTGAAAGGGTGTTTGATTTTGTAAAAAGGCTTTTCTGCATCTAATGAGGTGATCATGTGGGTTTTGTCCTTCAGTTTTGTTATATGGTGGGTTACACTTACTGATATTTGAATGTTGAACTATCCCTGCATCTCTGGGATGAAGCCTGATTGATTATGGTGAATAATCTTTTTGATGTGTTTTTGTATTCATTTTGCAAGGATTTTATTGAAAAATTTTGCATCTTTGATACTAAAAAATTGGTGTGTCATTATCTCTATTGGGTTTTTATATGATTTAGCTATTAGGGTAAATGTGGCCTCTTAAAAAAAGAATTAGATATTGCTCTTTGTATTTTGCAGAATAATTTGAGATATACTACCACTACTTCTTAGAATTCTCTGTTAAGTCATCTGGCACTATACTTTTTCTTTTTCTTTTTTCTTTTCTTTTTTCTTTATCTTTTTTTTGGGGGGGAGACTTTTGATGACTGCTTTGATTTCACTAATTTTTAATTGCTTTAAAAAAATTTAACCTGGGTAAGTGGTATGTATTGAGAAAATGGTCCATTTATTTTACACTTTATAGTTTGGTGGAGTACAGGTTTTAAATGTATGTTGCTATGATTCTTGGGATTTCCTCAGTATCTATTGATAAATATACCTTTTCATTTCTAATCTTATTCATTTGAATATTCTCTCTCTACCTTTTAGTTAACTTGGCTAAGGGTTTGACAATCTTATTCATTTTCCTCAAAGAACCAGCTCTTTGTTTCATTGACTAGTTGTATTCTTTGTTTGCTTTTTTCCCTTTTATTGATTTCAGCCCATGAGTTTGATTATCTCTTGCCATCTAATCCTTTGTTTTGTTTTGTTCTGTTTTGTTTTTGTTGTGTTTTTTTTCGAGACAGGGTTTCTCTGTGTAGCCCTGGCTGTCCTGCAATTCACTGGCCTCGAACTCAGAAATCCACCTGCCTCTGCCTCCCAAGTGCTGGGATTAAAGGTGTGTGCCACCATTGTCCGGCTCTTTTTTTTTTTTTTTTTTTTTTTTTTTTTTTTTTTTTTTTTTTTTTTTTTTTTTTTTTTTTTTTTTTTTTTTTTTTTTTTTTTTTTTTTTTTTTTTTTTTTTTTTTTTTTTTTTTTTTTTTTTTTTTTTTAGCTTTCAGTTGTTCTGCCAAGATGCTAGTATGACCTCTCTCAGTTTTTTTATACATATATAGGCACTTAATTCTTAATTCTATGAACTTGCCTGTTAGAACTCCCTTCATAGTGTCCCATAAGTTTGAGTATTTTGTATATTAATTTTCATAGATTTCTAGAAAGTCTTTAATTTCTTTCTTAATTGCTGTCCTGACTCATTTTTCATTCAATAGAAAGTTATTCAGTTTCAGTGATTTTGTAAGCTTTTTGTTGTTTCTATTGTTTTTGATATGGTTTTAATTTATGGTGGTCAGATGTAATGCATGGTGTTATTTCAATTTTCTTATATCTATTGAGACCTGCCTTGTATCCAAGCATATTGTCAATGTTTAAAGAAGTTCCACGGGTTCTGAGAAGAAGGTAAACTTTTGTGTTTGGGTAGAATATTCTGTAAATATGTTTGGTCCATTTGGTTTATAATGTCAGTTATCACCAGTATTTTTCTGTTTAGTTTTTGTCTGGATGTCCATTAGTGAGAATGCAGTGAACTCTTCCACTCTCAGTGTGTGGGGATCAATATGAGACTTGAGCTGTAGTAGTGCTTCTTTTTCTAAGTTGGGTTTCTTTGTGTTTGGAGTATAGATGTTAAGAATTGCAATGTACTCTTGGTGGGCTTTTCCTCATATGAGAATGGAGTGTCCTTCCCTATCTCTTCTGACTACTTTTAGTTTGAAGTCTATTTTGTTAGCTATTAAAATGGCTATACCAGCTTGCTTTTTAGCACCATTTGCTTGGAATATGGTTTTTCATCCTTTTTTTCCTGAGGTGATGTGTATCCTTGATGTTAAGGTTTGTTTCTTGGATACAGCAGAAGGATGGGTTCTATTTTCATATCCATTCTATTAGTCTGTGCCTTCTTATTGGAGAATTAAGACCACTGACATTGAGGGATATCAGTTACCAATGATTTTTAATTCCTGTTATTTTGATATCATTATTGCTATTATGGTGGTGGTGGTATGTGTGTGTACATGTGTTTCTTTGTGTGTCTTCTCTTTTAATTTGCTGTTTTGAGATTATGTACACCCCGTGTTTTCTTGGTTGTAGATTAGAGTTTTCCTCCTAGTGCCTCTATAGTGTTGGATTTGTAGATAGATATTGCTTAAATTTGGTTTTATAATGCAATGTCTTATTTTCTTTTTCTCCTTTGCTTGTATGTTTTTGTTTTTTTTTAATTTGTTTATTTATTCACTTTACATCCCCATAACATCCACCCTCCCTCATCTTCTCCTACAAATCCCTCCCTTCATTTCTCCCTCCCTTACTCTTCAGAGAAGGGAAACTCTCCTTGGGAACTAACCTGCCCTGGAACATCCAGTCCCAGCAGGACTAAGCATATATTCCCCAACTGGGGCCCAAGAGGGAGTCCAGTTAGGGGAAAGGGATCCAATGGCTAACAACATAGTCAGAAATAGCACCCCCATACCAATTGTCAGGACCCACATGAAGACCAAGCTGCACATCTGTTCCAAATATGTAGGGTGCCTAGGTCCTGCCCTTGCATGTTCTTTGGTTGGTGGTTCAGTCTCTGTAAGCCCCCATTGGCCCCTATTAGTTCTTGTGGTATCCTTGGTAACATCTTATTTTTTCATCTATTATTATTGAAAGTTTTGTTGAGCATAGTACTGTGAGCTGGCACCTGTGGTCTCTGAGTCTAGGCCCTTCTGGCTTTTAGAGCATCCAGTGAGAAGTCAGGTTCAATTCTAACAGGTCTGCCTTTGTATGTTGCTTGGTCTTTTTCCCTTGCAGCTTTTTATACTATTTCTTTGTGCTATACATTTAGCGATTTGCTTATTATGTATGGAGGAAACAAGTTTCTTTGCTATTTTACTTGCTTGTACTTTGATAGACATCCCCTTTTTCTTAGATTGGGGTAATATTTTTCTGATTTTGTTGAAAATATTTTCTGTGCATTTGACCTGTGTCTTTTCTCTTATTATCTTATTGTTTTTAAATTTGGTCTTCCTAGTGTCCCAGATTTTTTTTTAGATTTACTATTTTCTTTGACCAATACATCTATTTCTGCTATTGTCTCTTCAGTACCTGAAATTCTCTTATCTTTTGTATTCTCTTGATGAGACTTGCCATGGAGGTTTGAATTTATAAATTTTTTTATTTCAAGATTCTCCTCAATTAGCTTTCATTTATTTATTTATTTTTGTCTCTTTAAAGGCCTCTAACATATCATAAAAACTGTCTTAATGGTTTCTTTTTCTTGTACTTCAGCTATGTTATAATATTATGGTGTGTTGTGGTAATAAGGTCTTTGGGATGAAGTGAACACTTATTATCCTGGCTATTGTTGATGTGTTTTTACACTGGTATCTAGGCATCTGGGTTGGAGAAGATTATAATTCTAGGGGTTAAAATCTGGCTTTGTCTTTGTTGGGTCAGTATTTTGTTCCTTGATTTCTGGTGTCTTCTCTGGTTCTGTGCTACATGGTATGAAATTCTTCTAGGTTACTGATAGGTGTGGTCATGGGGTAAAATGTATTTCTAGGTTTTGGGGAGCTGACACTTAGGAATCATGATGAGCTAAAAGGGAGTTGCTGAGGGAGACACAGGAAGGAGAAAAGCAGGGTGTTCCACCAGGATCTTCTTAGGTTTTTGAGAATGGGGACAGAGAGTGTGGAGAGGCCACAGAAGAAAGTCTGTTAGAGAGCTGGAAATGAGAATGAGCGATTGGACTTGGAGGAGCAGAGGGAGAAATTGAGACTGATAATTTGTCTACCTGCTTTCCTGGTCACAGTGGCCTTTGAGTTTCAGAACCTGCCTGCTGTGACCCAGAGGAAGTGGCAGGCAACAGCAGGTGTTCTGCTGCAGATCTGGGAATGTGATTAGGGCATTGTATTTAGAGGGGCAGAGTGAGAGGTGAAGCTCTATAGTTAGCTTACCTGCTTCCTTGGTCAGAGTGAAGATATAATGCTTAACAGAATAAACCCAGTGGAGTGTGACTTTACAATCACTAACAGGGTTGAGAAATCACCACTCTCTTTAATTATTCAGTTATGCTTGCGAATGAGTTGGGGGAAACTCAATAAGTCTTTACTCAATGACATAGGGTATATACCATATACTTCTGAATCATACTATATTTCCTGGAATTCGACTTGATGGTAAAAGGGACCTTCTAGCGTAGTGTGGAGACTATACAGACCAGCTTATGACAAGAAACCCCATGAGTGAAGCAATTGCATCCAGGATATTAATTAAGCATGTGTCTTTTTATAGTTCTTTGGAATGTGTTTTAGGTGGATTTTCTTTTCTCACAAATTAGTCATTTTTTAAAAACCACAAAGGAAATACAAGATCCAGCTTGTTTCTAGTTGTGTTTGCTGTCAAGCTGGTATTAGCTTTTTTTATTGAGTAATCCATACAAAACTCTTTTCTTAAATTTATTGGGACAATGACTAGGAAATCCCAACTTGAAGCTAGCGGATTTTAAACTAATAGCATTGGAAGAACTAATAAAAACCTAAAGGAAGGATAACATTTTGATGACCCACACACTTTCCTGAATGATGAACATAGCACATCAGATCTAGCTGCAATCAGTGTGAACTTGGTGCTTCCTTCCTTCCTTGTCATCCCTTGGTTTTAAATATGAGTGAATGTGGATGAAATCACTCAGGGTATGATCATTTCAGTGGAGTCCAGGATGTGGCTCAGTTGATAAAGCACTTGCTTAGCATGCAAGAAGCCTGGGTTCAGTCTCCAGCACCACATACATCAGGTATGGTGGAGCACATCTGCAGTCGCACAGGAGAAAGAAATGGAGACAGGAGGATCCCTGAGGATTGCTGGCCAACTAGTCTCGATCAAATCTGTGAACTCCAAGTTCAGCAAGAGATCCTGTCTCAAAAGATAAGGTGGAGAGTAACACTTCCAATATTTACCAGAAAAGATAATATGCAACCTTTGGACCATACACACACATGCATACACACATACAAGTATACGAGTATGACACAGATTCATACACACATACACATGCATGCATACATACATACACATGTGCATGCACATGCATTTGTGCACACACACACACACACACACAGAGAGAGAGAGAGAGAGAGAGAGAGAGAGAGAGAGAGAGAATAGGTCTATTAAATGATCATTTCAGTGATTGAAGCCAAAGTCATCTCTGCACAGGACTAAGCCCTTAGAGATGTGAGATGATTGTAGTTTTTAGGGAAGGTGGAGGAAGAAATGAAAGCAAGCAGAGTGCCCAAGCTCTGCAAATACCTAACAATATTTATCTGCAGTATTGCTTTACTATTAGAGACACTGATGATGCTGTTCACAGTGATCAGATCCTCTCCTCATTTCAGTGCAGAGAAAGGTGAGACAAAGAGAACTGGCTAGAGGGTCAGTTTGGAGAGTGCTGGACCTCAAATTCAGACTCTCACTTTCTTTTTAAACTTTGAATTTTTTTAAGATTTATTTTTCTAACTTAATACTTTTATTGATTATTTTGGACTTTCACATAAGATCATCCTTACTTCCCAGTCCTCCCAGGTTTACCCTTCCCCTCCGTAAGATTTTAAAAATGTTCAATTTATTGTGTTCATATAGTCACTGGAGCAGCATAGACAGGATATATGCCCTTTGGTGGTAACACAGGCCACAGATACTGCAGCAGCAACCACAGATATCAAACAAGCTGTAAGCAGTAGTACAGGCAATGCACATTGAAATGGCCACTGGAAGCATCTCAGGCCTCAGACATTGACATGGGTCAGTCCCTCTCCACCAGTAAATACTGCTCCTTTCCTTCCCTACATTCTTCCTATCTATCATCTATCTATCTATCTATCTATCTATCTATCTATCTATCTATCTATCTGTGCCACCTCGAGTCATTGGTCTAGCTCAAGGCTTCTGGTCCATGGCCTTGCCCCTACCCTTTCTTCTCCCTGCCCTGTTTAATTCCCAGCTCCTACTTTGCAGGCCTCTTCTTGTCCACTTGGTGGCATCTCAAACACATAGGTGTTTCTGAGTCAAAGTCTGACTGCAAACTTGAGAAGTCAACAATAGTAGCTCTCAGCAAGATGACTGTCCAGTTTGTTTAAGGTCATGCACCTGGCCCTGTTCTATCGGGGGTCACCATAGCCACTTTCTTACTGTAGCCAGAGCCATGAAGTCTATCTCCCATGGGATTACCACCCAAGACTGGCCTTCATGACAGTCAGTCTGCCAATAAAGCTTGAAACTGTTCAATGCCACAAAAGGAAAATGAGGCTGTGCTTTTCCTCTGCTCAGTAGTTGTCTGGGGAATCCATTAAAAATCACACCATCCAGATAACCACACAGGGATCCATTAAGACATAAACTGCACAGAGAGTGCAAAGAGAGGTCCTGTCCATTGGGAGCCTGGTATAAAAGAAAGAAAGAAAGAAAGAAAGAAAGAAAGAAAGAAAGAAAGAAAGAAAGAAAGAGAGAGAGAGAGAGAGAGAGAGAAAGAAAGAAAGAAAGAAAGAAAGAGAGAGAGGGGGGAGAGAGAGAGAAAGAAAGAAAGAAAGAAAGAAAGAAAGAAAGAAAGAAAGAAAGAAAGAAAGAAAGAAAGAACCAAAACTTTACCCTCAGCCACCGATAAACCAGGAGCTATATTTTCCTTGTCTGGTGGATCCTTTAATCCTCATCTGTAAAATTACCTGGACCTAAATCCCAACCTGCTATAAAGCCAAGTATTAGAATACCTGACTTGGTAGTTTTCACTTACACTTCTCACTTGAGTGGTTTGACCCAGTTTTTTTTTTCAATTTTTTTATTAGATATTTTCTTAATTTACATTTCAAATGCTATCCCGAAAGTTCCCTCCCACCTCCCCCCTGCCCTGCTCCCCTGCCCACCTACTCCCACTTCTTGGCTCTGGAATTCCCCTGTATTGGGGCATATAAAGATTGCAATACCAAGGGGCCTCTCCTCCCAGTGATGGCCGACTAGGCCATCTTCTGCTACATATGGAGCTAGAGACACGAGTTCTGGGGTTTCTGGTTAGTTCATATTGTTGTTCCTATTCTAGGGTTGCAGACCCCTTCAGCTCCTGGGGTTCTATCTCTAGCTTCTCCAATGTGGGCCCCGTGTTCCATCTTATAGATGACTGTGAGCATCCACTCTGTATGAGACAGCTATATCAGGGTCCCTTCAGTAAACACTTGCTGTCCTATGCAATAGTGTCTGAGTTTAGTGACTGATTATGGGTTGGATCCCCTGGTGGGTTAGTCTCTGTATGGTACATCCTTTCATCTTAGCTCTAAACTTTGTCTCTGTAACTCCTTTCATGGGTATTTTGTTTCCTATTCAAAGGAGGAATGAAGTATCCACGCACTGGTCTTCCTTCTTGATTTTCTTGTGTTTTGGAAATTGTATCTTGGGTATTCTAAGTTTCTGGGCTAATATCCATTTATCAGTGAGCGCATATCCAATGACTTCTTTTGTGATTGGGTTACTTCACTAAGGATTATGTCCTCCAGATACATCCATTTGCCCAAGAATTTCATAAATTCATTTTTTTTAAATAGCAGAATAGTACTCCCTTGTGTAAATGTACCACATTTTCTGTATCCATTCCTCTGTTGAGGGACATCTGGATTCTTTCCAGCTTCTGGCTATTATAAATAAGGGTGCTATGAACATAGTGGAGCATGTGTCCTTTTTACCAGTTGGAACATCTTCTGGGTATATGCCCAGGAGAGGTATTGCTGGATCCTCTGGTAGTACTATGGGTTTGACCCAGTTTTAACCATAACCCAAATTTTGATTCCACTCTAAAGACTGGGAATACAAACTCAATAAGCATGGACTCAGTTAGAGCAAAACTGAATGAAAAACCCAATAATTAAATTTTGGTCTAAGAAACTTGGATGGCAGTCTTACCAATGGTGGTGTTCCAGTCTTCTAAGAGCACCAACTCTGGGGAAAGTCTCAAGGGTGTGTTTCTGGAGCCTTCTCAAACTTGACTCAGCTTTGATGATCATGATTCCACACCCAGTAACAGGATTCCAATCGCTTTAAACTCTGCTTCTGCAGGGTGTGTTTTTAGCCCTGGGACCAAAGTCTTAATTCTTTACGAAGTAATCAGCATTAATGATCATAGTGTTAAAGGGAGGACCTTAAACAATCTTCTTACTTTCTCAAGGTGAGAGATTGGGAGCTGAGAATAGACATCATTACTTGCAAGAGTGGAACTGGTCAAAGAAGTTAGACTGTCCTCCAGGTATCTGTAATGTAGTAATGTAGCCAGCCATACCCACCTGTGGAATAATTATATCTACTCCTTGTGGTTTCAAAGTAATAGATGAAGTCTCAAAGGGTTTGGTATTTTCACTACTAGATTATCAAAATTCATTATGTTAGTGATGGGAAAATAAAGTCAATTAGATAATTGGAAAAAAAAATGCAGACCTTACCATTCTTCAGTCATGCATTACAAGCATCCTTATGCTTTGTAAGCACAGGGAGAAATAGGTCCCTGCCACACCACCTCCAGGAGGATCTGTGTGACAAGTTCCACAGATAGAGACAATTGACTTCAAAAGGGAGAGGCCTCTTGGAACCAGTTGTGGAACTCTTCGCCGGAGAAAAAATATCGAACTGTAGTTCTCATGGCAATCTATCTGCTTTGTTTTCTCTTATTCCTTTTCTTATTTACATGTTTCTGGTAGACTAGGCTAAGATCTTAAGCGAGAATAATGGGTAAGAAACCATCCCTAGAGATGGAGCCACTAACATGACCTTATCTTCAGGGAAACCAATGCTTTACTTTCTAAATCATTTACAAAAATATTATCTTAGATAAAAACTTGCCCAACAATAAAATATCATATGGCTACATGTATGTCATCAGAGGTGAGTTTTGTATATGGTAAAGAAAGCCTTAATTAGAAAGAGTTAAAAATAGTTTAAATTTATGCATTGAAGATTTATACAAAATCAGGCACTAGATGTTAAATAATAATTGACCATGGGGCTGGAAAGTTAGTTAAGCAGTAAAGAGCACTGACCATTAAAGATTTATTAACCTGCTCCTGGAAATATACCACTAGCATTGGATGACAGCCCCCACTGAATACATCCTTTTAGAATTGTTATATTTTGATGATTTATAATGATGTTACCTGTTCTGTTTGCAGAGTTGTAATGCTTGAATGATTTTTGTGCTTTACTGTGCCAAATGATTTTTGTTGGTATTTGTGATTGTTTCACTGGATATAGTTTCTAAGAGATATAATGTTTGGTATTTTAATGTATAAAATCCCCTGCTTGAGAGCTGCAAAATACACTCAGATTCAAACTGCCTCTGTGTTTGTTTCTGTTAGTCACCGCTGAATCCATACCCACCTAGCTTCAAAGACCCTCATTCAAGGGACCCCCATACCCAACTGGGGTGGTCCATGGCAGGTCCCAAAAAGGGCTGCACCATGCCCATGTAGGCATCAGCAAGATTCAAGTCTCCTCACACCTCACATTGCTCAGAGAGCACCTCTATCCCTTCCCTTGAGAGCCCTCTAATTGATTAGCTAATCTTCCCTATGGCTTGAAAACCCTTGCATCTTTCTCCTTGGATATGTATATGTTAGTAAACGTACTCTGAAATTATTCTAAATAAAACAATTCCTAAAGAAAAACTACTTGCCCAAACCAACCTACAACATAGTCCATGGACAAATAAATATAATAGTAAAGAATAATGTGTACTTCATTGGCCATTTTCTATGTATTAATAAGTTGCCATACCCAGACCCAATATACATTACTAGCAAAAATCAGAGGGCCTTTAGATGCCAATACCCATGTAGGGAATAGTCTTTTTCCACTACCAAGATAAGGAGGAAAGAACAAAGACACAGATGTTTTTGTCCTTCATTCTAGAACATTTCTTCTTATGGTTGTTAAAATATAATTCCATATACTCAAAATACAGATGAGATAATAACAGTGTCTTGACTAAATTTCAGTGAAGTGGTCCTTAGTTGTATGTACAGATGGAGTATTTATTTAATCACTGCAGCTACAGACTTGAAGGACCAGCTTCAGCAGGTGTCTCTCATTTAGTTAGATCATCACCACATATGACTACTACCCACTGTCCTCAGGATTATTATATAACAGTTATTATTTTCTGAGAATTAAGTGTTTACTCTCAGTTAAGGGATGTCACATCTGTTATTTGGGGTTTTACACTGCTTTAGAGATAGAATGGTCACACTCAAATCCCAGTTCTTCCACAGACTTCTGCATGACTTGGACAGTTTCCTCCACCTTTCTACATTGGCTTCCTCTTACATAAGATATCTAAAGGTGTAGAACTTCAGGCAGCCCCACTCTACAGACAAATATAAATATTTGTTTCTAGTATTTTTAAGCAGTATTCAAAAAGGTTCCATGACCTCTGCGTTTTTACATCAGTTTCACAGGAACAGTGGGTTTAACTGAAGCTGGGTTTTACATTTTACAGATGTTTTCTTGTCTGTGCAGTAGTTTGGGCTGGGCTTCTTCTCTGAAGCCACCCAGGAGTCTCTGTAGCAGTTGCGGAGGGGGGGGGGCAGTGGTGGCACTAGAGCTCAGCATACACAAAGCCCCTCAATCCTTAGTTTTTTCAAAAGAAACTAAACCAAAGGAGCAAAATAAAGCCTCCTAAGTGCCAAGGTTCAAATGCTCAAGGTTTTGAATTTCCCTCTGATGGCTCCATAACACTCTGCATTTTGAGAAAACAGAAAAGTTTTGATAGACTGTTGCTTTGGTCAATTGGGAAGAGAGGCCCCTTGGTACTGCAATCTTTATATGCCCCAATACAGGGGAACGCCAGGGCCAAGAAGTGGGAGTGGGTGGGCAGGGGAGCAGGGAGCGAGGAGGGGGGGAGGGGACTTTCAGAATAGCATTTGAAATGTAAATTAAGAAAATATCTAATAAAAAATTGAAAAACAAACAAACAAACAAATAAAAAACAAAACAAAAGAACAGAAATCACAGTTTACTAAAGCAGAGGTTTATTCAGCTCTGGTTCTGGGGGTTGGGAGGTTCAAGAGGGTAGAGCAAGCATTTACTTGGCTTCAGTTCCTTCTTGCTTGCTGTGTCATGACAAGGTGGAAAGCATTACACGCAGAGCAAGTGAGCAAGGGAACACTCACTTAGAATAAAGGCATTCTCAGTATAATTCATTAATCTATTAAAGGATTAGTCTTTCCCAAGGGCATACACAATCCCCTTCCAAGGCCTCACCTTTCAAATAGTTACTACATAGAACTCTCCAGAGTTGGCATCCAATACATGGTATTTAGAGGACATATCCACACTCTGGTGGGAAAGTAATAAAAGAAAAGAGTGAGGTCAGTAAATCTAGGTTAGTCTGGATGAAGTATGAAACCAATAAACCTTTCACTAAGAAAAGCAAAACTTTTCAGGTCTGATTGGGTGGATCAAGAGAATTGGTTTCTTTCAGCCTGTACTGTGATGTGCTTTAGTGTCCATTCTACAAAAGGGAAAGTAAGTTTTGAGACAAAGTACTCACATATATCATCATTGAAAGAACACCTGAATACCCAGGTAGGCTGCTTGCCCTTCAATCTTTCCCACTCTCTCACTATCTATCCCTGTTCTACCACAGATAAAGCAGACTACAAGAAGTGGAAGCCACACCTACCAGAAGACCAGAGAGGAAACAAAAACCAAGGAACAAAACACCCATCCAACAAAGACAAACTTAGAAATAAGCACCTAGATCTAAAATCATCACAAATCTAGATGCCTACATGTCAATCAACAACAGCCAAGGTAATGTGTCACTACTAGAGCCCAGATATCCTACTGCAGCAATTCTTGAATACTCCAACACAACAGAAGCACAACAATAACAACAAAAACCTTAAAAACAACTTTATGAAGATGGTTGAGGTCCTTAAAAAGGAAATGAATAATTTACTAAAGATATTCATGAAAACAGAAACAATTGGAGAAAATTAATAAATCCCTTAAAGAGAAACAAGAAAAAACAGAGAATTGAAGGAAAAAAATAAACCGTTCAAGACCTGAAGATGGAAATATAAGCAATAAAGAAATATAAACAGAGAATTCTGGAAATGAATAATCTAAGTTAAGTGAACAAAAAACACAGATACAGCATCACCAACAGAATACAAGAGATGCAAGATAGACTGTCAGGTGTTGAAGATACAATAGAAGCAATCAATATATCAGTCAAAGAAAATGTTAAATCTAAAATTTTCCTGACAGAAAATATCCAGAAAACCTGGGACTCTATGAAAATACCAAACCTAAGAATAATAGGAATAGAAGAAAATTCTCATCTCAAAGGCCCAGAAAAGAATTTTAATAAATTCATAGAATAAATGCCTATAAAGGTAAGCAAAGCTTAAAGAACCCCAAATAGATTGGACTAGAAAAGAAAGTCCCCTCTCTATATAATAATCAAAATGCTAAATATTCAGAACAAAGAAAAAATACTAAAAGATGCAAGGGAAAAAGACCAAGTAACATATAATGTCATACTAGATAGAATTTACTAGAATTGTACCCAACTTCTCAATGGAGAATCTAAAAGCCAGAGAGGCTTGAACAGATGTCCTGCATATTCTAACAGATGACATTCTTGCCCAGACTACTATACTGAACAAAATTTTCAATCACTATAGATGAAGAAAATAATATATTCAATGATAAAGTCAAATGTAAACAGCTTCTTTCAAATCTAGCCCTACAAAAGGTACTATGAGGAAAACTCCAACCCAAGAAGATTAACTACACCCATGAAAACACAGGCAATAAACTACCACCACCACCAACAAAATAATAGAAATTGGCAATCATTAGTAATCTTGGTCATTGATTTTTTTTCTCAGTATCAATGGACTCAATTCCATAATAACAAGACAGACTTACAGACTGGATGTGAAAACAGAAACTAGTTTTCTGCTGCATGCAAGAAACACACCTCAACATCAAAGATAGGTGGGGTTGAGAAAAGATTTTCTAAGTAAATGGACCTAAGAACAACTTGGTGTTGCCATTCTACTATTTAACAAAACAGACCTTAAACCAAGGTTAATCAAGAGCCAGGAAAGGATACTTTATATTTATCAAAGAAAAAGTCCACCAAGATTTTTTTTCAATTTGTAACATCTATGCTGCAAACAAAAGAGTACTCATTATTTGTAAAGTAAACATTAAAATTTAAATCACACATCAACCCTCACTCATTTATAGTGGGAGACTTCAATATCTCCAAACTCACCAATGGACAGGTCATACAAACAAAAAATTAAACAAAAAAATGCTAGATCTAAAAAAAATCGTATGAACCTAATAGATCTAACATAACCTACAGAATACATCATCCAAACAGAAAAGAATATACCAAAACTGATCATATAATAGGTCACAAAGCAAGTCTCAACAAATACAAAAATATTTAAATAACCCTCTGCATCCTATAAGACTACTACAATTAAAGCTGGATTTTAACAAGAGCAAAAACAACAGACTTCCTACAAAGTTGTGGAAACTGAACTCTATCACCACTGGGTCAAAGAAGAAAAAAAGAAATTAAAGACTTCCTAGAATGCATGAAAATGAAGGCACAACATACTCGAACTTATGGGACACAATGAAAGCAAATGCTAAGATGAAAGTTCATAACACTAATTGCTTTATGAAAATTCTAGAACAAAAAGAAGCAAACATTCCCAAGAGTAGACAGCAAGAAATAATCAAACTCAGGGCTGAAATCAATGAATTAGAAACAAAGAGAACAATACAAAAAAATCAACAAAACCAAGAGCTGGTTTTATGAGAAAATCAATATAGATAAACCCTTAGCCAAACTAACTAAAGGGCAAAAAGGATATCCCAATTAACAATATCAGAAATGAAAAGGGGACATAAAAACAGACACCAAAGACATCCAAAGTATCATTAGATCTTACTTTAAAAACCGTCTTACTCCATATTACTGGAAAAATCTAAAGAAAACGAATGACTTTCTTGATAGATACCACTTACCAAAGTTAAACCAAGATCAGGTGAACAATTTAAATATGCCTATGACCCCCTAAAGAAAAGAAGTAGTCATTAAAAGTTTCCTAACCAAAAAAAAAAAAAAAAAAAAAAAAAAAAAAAAAAAAAAAAAAAAAAAAAAAAAAAAAAAAAAAAAAAAAAATCCCTGAACCAGATGGTCTTAGTGTAGAATTCTTCAAGAGTTTCAAAGAAGAGCTAATACCAATACTCCACAAGATAAAAACAGAAGGAATACTACCAAATATATTTTATGAGGGCACAGTCACCCTGATACCTAAATCACACAAAGTTTCAACCAATAAAAAGAATTTCAGAACAATCTCCCTTATAAACTTTAATACAAAAATACTCAACAAAATACTTGCAAAACAAATCAAAGAGCATAACAAAAGCATCATCCACTATAATCAAGTAGGCTTCTAGAGGTGAGTCAACATACAAAAATCCTTTAATGTAATCCACCATATAAACAAATGGAAAGAAAAAAAAAAACACGTGATCTCATCTCATTAGATACTTAAAAAGCCTTTGACAAAATTCAACACCCCTTCAAGGTAAAAGTCTTAGAGAGATCCTGGATACAAGGCCCATACCTAAACACAATAAAGACAATATACAGCAAGTCAATAGCCAACCAACATCAAATTAAGTGGAGAGAAACATAAAACAATTCCTCTAAAATTAGGGACAAAATAAGGTGGTCCATTCTTTCCCTATCTATCAGTATAGTACTTGGAATTCTAACTAGAGCAAGAAGACAACTAAAGGAGATCAAGGGAAGTCAGAAAGAAAGAAGCCTAGGCATTGTTTGTGGATGATATGATATGATAGTATATATAACTGACCCCAAAATTCTACCAGGGAACCCCTCCAGCTGATAAATACCTTCAGCAAAGTGGCCTGATACAAAATTAACTTAAAAAAAATCAAAGCCCTCCTATATATAATTGATAAATGGGCTAAGAAAGAAATAAGGGAAACAACACCTTTCACAATAGCCACAAATAATATAAAATATCTTGGTGTAACTCTAACCAAGAAAGTAAAAGACCTATATGACAAGAACTTCATTTTTTTTTGAAGAAAAATTCTTGAAGAAGCTATCAGAATATGAAAAGACCTCTCATGCTCATGGATTAGTAGGATTAACATAGTGAATATAGCTATCTTATAAAAAACAATCTACCAATTCAATGCAATTCCCATCAAAATTCTAACACAATCTTCACAGACATTGAAAAAACAATACTCAACTTCATATGGAAAAAACAAAACATCCAGGATAGCAAAAATATTCTGGTATAATAAAAAAAAAAAAAAAAACTTCTGAAAGTATTACCATACCTGCTTTCAATCTGCACTACAGAGCAACAACATCAATTGATCAATGGAATCAAAATGAAGACCCAGAAATGAACCCACATACCTATGGACTCTTGATTTATTACAAAGAAGCCAAAACCTTTCAATGAATAAAAAGAAAGCATCTTCCATAAATGAATCTGGACTGCATGTAGAAGAATATAAATAGATTCACATCTATTACCCAACAGAAAACTAATGTCCAAGTGGATCAAAGACCTCAACATAAAACCTAATACACTAAATTTGATAGGACAGAAAGTGGGGAATAGCCTTGAACACATTGTTACAGGAGACAACTCACTTCCTGAACAGAATACCAATAGCTCCAGCACTTAAATCAACATTAATAAATGGGTCTTCAAAAAACTGAAAAGCTTCTGAAATGTGAAGGCCACTGTCAAGAAAAAAAAATATCCAGCCTAGACAATGAGAAAAGATTTTTACTATGTCTGGCAAAGGGCTGATACCTAAAGACATAAAGAACTCAAACAACTAGATATCAACAAACCAAATAACTCAATCAAAATTGTGGTACAGATCTAAGCAGAGAATTCTCAATGGAAGATTTATTATTTTTTGTTATTCCTTATTTTATTTTATTAAAAATTTTAATTTACATTTCAAATGTTATCCCCTTAAGAATATCTCAGAAGATGGAAAGATTCCCCATGCACATGGATTGGCAGGATTAATATAGTAAAAATGGCCATCTTGCCAAAAGCAATCTACAGATTCAATGCAATCATCAAAAATCCAACACAATTCTTCACAGAGTTAGAAAGAGCAGTTTGCAAATTTGTATGGAATAACCAAAAACCTAGAATAGTGAAAACTATTCCCAACAATAAAAGAACTTCTGGTGGAATCACCATCCCCAACCTCAAGCTGTACTACAGAGCAATTGTGATAAAAACTGCACGGTACTGGTACAGTGGCAGGCAAGTAGATCAATGGGATAGAATTGAAGACCCAGAAATAAACCTACACACCTATGGTCACTTGATCTTTTACAAAGGATCTAAAACCATCCAGTAGAAAAAAGACAGCATTTTTCAACAAATGGTGCTGGTGTAGAAGAATGCAAATTGATCCATTCTTATCTCCTTGTACAAAGCTCAATTTCTTGTGGATCAAGGACCTCCACATAAAACCAGATACACTGAAATTATAGAGGAGAAAGTGGGGAAGGCCCTTGAACATATGGGCATTCTGTTCAGAGAAATTCCTGAACAGAATACCAAAGGCTTGTGCTGTAAGATCAAGAATCAACAAATGGAATTATATTCATAAACAAGGCTGAGCCTCTCTCAGGTTGTTCTGACAAGAATGCCTTCCTTACCTGTCTTCAAGACACATGCAGCTTGCTTGTGTTATATGAACAAACGTGGCCTTTCAGTGTTTGTTTTAAACAACCATGGCCTTTTGTTGCATGCCTCTGTCTTAGATTGGGAAAGCTCTATGCAGAATCTTGCCTGTCCCTGGCTTGCCAGCCTGTTAAATTTATAACTCTGTCTGGAGGGTTCATTTTTAGTTTCAAGCCATGTACTTTGGCCACCGACATGTTGATATTGTTAAAGGCAAGCTTTAACATGATGGGCAGGAATAGAATTATTTCCAGAACAAGAAGGGCAAGCATGATCAAGCCATATTATGCCATTCTAAAAGCTTCACCAAGATAGAAATACTGACCTCAGGCAACAGATAATTTTATCAGCAATATCAGCAGCATCAAAGCTCAGCAGAGCAGCATTCTTTAAATTCATAGTTTCACTATGCAAAGTTAAAACATCCAGAGAGGTGTTGGAATTATATGCCAAACGCCCTGCAAGTGTCTTTGAACTTTTTCCCAACTATAGTGACTGTTACTAAAAACTTTAAAAGTAACATAAATCCATTGATATTTGGCATGGCACTCGAGATGGCTCCTTACTTTTAGACTCTAAACCTCCTCTCCAATAATTTGAATAGTATCATAAAGAGTGTCAACCAGTTGTTCCAAATGCCCATCTAAATCTTGAATACACAAAACATTAGCAACATTTTTTTTGCTAAATGATTAACAAAAATATCTGTCTTAACTACTTGTGTCAAAGCATTTGCAGAGGCAGTGGTGCTAGCTATCAGTGTAATTAAAGCTACTACTATACCAGCAATAATGAAGCTCACTACCCTCTTGCTCTATTTAAAACCTGACACACTTCTTCCAGTACCTGCAAGCTTATTTCAGAATACCAATATTCTGTAATATTCACAGGCAATAAAACAAAAACTGGTTGATAGACCACCATAACAGACATGCCAGGTTTTAATACATTAACACAATTGGAAAGAGTACAATCAATACAACTTAAATTGAATATTGTTGAACAAAATAATTTTAACATGACTAATTAATAAAAGATAGGACACAGGCACTAACATTTGTTTGAAATCCAGATCCTGTCCCAATTTTACCTACTGCTAACATAGCATCATAGAAAACTGCAGCTAACTTTCAAATATGTCTCTAAAAATGTCCATAACCAGCCTTCCAGATGAATACCGTTATTTCCAATATTGGATTGATTTATAGACCAGTCCATGATTGAGTCAGAACAACTGGTCACATTAAAGGAAAGAGAAGAGTCATCATAACTTCTTTTTGAAGGCAGTTTCCACAGTCTCCATGTTCTCTGTCTCACAAGGTCTAAAAGCTTGAAGCAAGATATCTTGTCTAATCTGGGATATAGGGGTAAGCAAAGGTGGGTTGGGAACATATGTGTTTAAAACAGCTTTCCTGTCACTGTTGTCAGGGCCCTCTGAAAACTCACAGATCAGCATCATTCTTTGTCCCAGCATCAGCATGTCACACCAATCACTCTGGCAGCTACCATGCTCCTTCAGCATCCCATCCTCTTCCCCATATTAAATACCTGATCAGAACCATGCCATGTGCCAGTATGTGGATCCTTCCATTTCACCTAGACATAAGTATGCCTAGTTGCCATATACACTCTGAGAGTCCCTTGGCATCTAAGTTTCAAATTTTTTTTAAATAAAAAAGAACATGATTTAAATAGATTTGTGGTATACAGGGATATAACTCCCCCTTTTTTATTTTATGAAGATAGTTCCACAATACCTGTTTCTCAATACTTTGTCCTTGAGGATTATAAGGAATCCCAGTAATGTGGGTAATGTTAAATTGTTGACAAAACATCTCAAATGCTTGACTGTAATAGTCAGTTCAATTACCTGTTTTAACCTGATTTAGAACACCAAGCATAGAAAAACAATGACATTTTTAGTTGCTTCTCCTGTTAAGGTAGTTGCAATTAGAAAGCCTGAAAAGGTGTCAATAATCACATGTACATATTTTAATTTTCCAAATTCAGAAATACAAGTAAAATCCATTTGCCATAATTGATTAGGTATATGTCCTGGAAGATTAATACCATTTTGTGGTACAGGTAGAAATTGAGGACATTGAGAACAAGTCTTTACAATTTGACTTGCACATTTTCTAGAAATATCAAATTATTGTCTTAAGTTATTACTATTTTGATGATGAAAAGAATGAAATTGTATGGCCAATTATTCCTGTTTAAGGCCTATAGTCTGCTTGGTATACAAATCTGCCGTGGCATTGCTCTCACTAAGGGTTCCAGGCAATCCAGTAGGAGCTCTTAAATGACCTACAAACTGAGGAACTGTACATTCTCTTAAATTGAGTTGTATTTGCATAAATAATTGTAAATTTTGAGAATTAGCAGTATCTAGAAAAGGAACAGGTTCAAGCAATTGAAAACCGTAAGCGATATATTGGTTATCAGTATACAAATTAAAAGCTTGATTTTTCAGCATTTCAAAAACAGCAGCTACAGTACGTAGTTCAATTATTTGGGCTGAAGCAGGGGGAAACTCTAGAGAATGAACATGTGATCAAATCACATATGCTGCCTTTCCATCAGATGAGCCATCTACAAACACAGTAGGTGCACTCTCTATGTCTAAATTTACAAGGAATAATAAAGCATGCATAGAGGCAAATTTAACACCTTGTCTTTTAGATAATGATTATCAATTTTGCCTAAAAATTTTGCACATGCAATAGTCCAAATATCAGTATTTTGCAATAACCAATTTAATTGCTGTTTGGAATAAAGAGTAAATATTTCATCAGGTTGTTTCCCAAAAATATTTCTGTGATTCTAACCTACAACTCTGTATTAACATAGCAACAGCTTCTTAATAGGGTGTTAAAACTTTATTTGGAGATGAAGAAAGATAAATCCACATTAATGGTTCTGTAGAGAGCCACATCCGGTGCTCTCCTGCGTGCATGTGCTGGAGGTGAGCACGTGCCGAGTCAGCCCATCCCGGGGGCGTGGTGAGTGAGCAGCCATCCAGAAGCATACACGATGGGTCAGGGTATATATAGGCAGTGTCTTTTTGGGCTCGTGGTCTTCCTCCTCATGATGTAATAAAAGTTTGCTGCAGAAGGATTCTGGTGTCCGCATCCATTCTTGCCAGCGAGACGGTAGCGTGGACTCTTTCATGGTTCCTTTTGTCAAAGGTGAAGTCTTAGCCAATTAACATCTCCTAAAAGCTTTTGAAAATAATTTGAAGTAAATCGTCCTTTCTTTCTTAAATATTCTGTGCTACAATTTGTCTAGCATATAACTGAGGCCCCAAATATTGAAAAAGACATTGCCTTTGAATATTTTCTGTAGCAACAACTACTCCCCCAAATCTTAAAGCTTGTTTTATAAGAGCAAAGGTTTGCAGTAAAACTCCTTCAGGGGAATCAGCTAGTAAAATATGATGAATATACAATGAAAGATTCTTAATTTTTCTAGCTGTAATTTCAAGAAAGGGGCACCTTGTTAACTGCTGAATCCAATAATCATAAGCACAGAGATTTTTCTAGGATAAACAGTCATCAGTTCCATTACCATAGAACTTGAGAAGCTGCTGGCCCCCTTAAGAGCAGCTTTTACAGAAAAGCTCCTGGCAGGGCTTCACCAGCTGTGCTAGAATCCTAACTATAGGTGCAAGGCTCCAAAGATCAGTTAAGACTGCTTTTTTTTTCTTTCTTTCTTTCTTTCTTTCTTTCTTTCTTTCTTTCTTTCTTTCTTTCTTCCTTTCTTTCTTTTCTCTCTCTCTCTCTCTCTCTCTCTCTCTCTCTCTCTCTCTTTGAAATGAGTTAAAACTAAATCAAGGGATGAACAACTAGAAGATAATGCTTTAATCGTTTTTTCTTTTGCTCATGAAACACAGAACAACAAATAATCAATCAAACTACACAATGAAAACACAGACTTAACATTAAGCAGTCAGTTTAACACATATGGATGGATCAGTGTGCCAAGAACAGACAACAGACAGAGAGGGAAGAGAATTAGACATCCCAAAGGGACCCAGATTTCCTATCCAAGAGACCCAGAACCAAGCATTCCTCCAGTAGAAGCCAGAGAGGAGGCAGGATGTTTCCCAACTTCCTCCTGTTCCTAGGAGAGCTCTGGAACAGCTTACATTCATTTTCCTTCTCTTTCACCAAATCATCCCAGATATTTGAGGACGACTGCTTTTCTCATGTCTCCGGTGTAAGATATCTCTAGTCAGGGTCCAAAGACTAAAAGCACCTATGAGAATTACCTTCGCTTCTCTAGATTTTCTCATAGATCTAAGCACATACACAAAACACATTCTACCTTTACCTTGTCCTTCTACAAGGTTTATTCACCACTGGCACCAATCTTCTTTACTTTCCTTTGCACATGCTTCCTATTTCCACAGTGTCCTTCACTGTACCCCGCTTATTAGAGCTCCCACATTGGGGCACCATCTGACCAAGCCTACTCAGTCAGTCAACAGGTTCTCCAGCATGGGAATGAGGATTAAAAAGATAAAAGACAGTTAGACAACATTGTAGCATGACCCCAATCAATTCTGAGACTGAAAGCAAATTTAATTTTCCCAATCCACTTTTTATACCATTTTAATTACATTCAAGTATTAAGGGTGAGCAGTATAATAAGGAACTAGGAAGGCAGTAAGCAAAGTCCTGTGATTACTCCCATGAAAGTTGTTTCCAAGGACCTGTCATAATGACCAAAATTCCTGAGCCCACTTCCTGGTCCAAGCCCAAAATCTTGCCTGAACCCTACTTCTTTTGTTCCTCCCTAATATTAAAATTATTGCCTGAACCTAGTTCCATATTATAGCCAGAAGTTCAATTCTTGCCTAAATTTACTTCCTTATCATGGCCAAATGTCAGATTCTTGACAAGTGGCACCCAAAAAAACTCTCCACAGGACACTATAAGAAAGCCTACAGAATCAACTAACCTAGGCCCATAGAAACCCACAGAAACTGAACTACCAAACAGATAGCATGCATGGAATGGCCTTCTGTTGGGAGCGGCCCTGTTTGAATGTGAATTGCCTTGTCAGCCATAAGTGCTTACTTACAAAGTGTTGGCCTCTACAGTACTAGCCCAGCTGAGTACAAATAGAAACCCCCTGCTGCTAAAGAGAACTATCTGGACAATGGTAGACTTTGACCTTAATTAGCAGAGCTCAGCATAGAATTCTCAATAGAGCCGGGCGTGGTGGCGCACGCCTTTAATCCCAGCACTCGGGAGGCAGAGGCAGGTGGATTTCTGAGTTCGAGGCCAGCCTGGACTACAGAGTGAGTTCCAGGACAGCCAGGGCTCTACAGAGAAACCCTGTCTCGAAAAACCAAAAAAAAAAAAAAAAAAAAAAAAAAAAAAAAAAAAAAAAGAATTCTCAATAGAGAAATCTCAATTGGCTGAAAATACTTAACTATTCAAAATCCTTTGCAGCTTTATTTGTAATAGCCAGAAACTAGAAACAACATAAACGCGTCAACTGAAGAACCGATAATGAAAATATGGTATATTTACACAATGATATAGTACTCAGCTGCTAAAAACAACGACTTTATGAAATTTGCAGGCAAATGGATGGAAGTAGAAAAAAATAATCATCCAGAGTGAGGTACCCCAGATCCAAACATGATATATACTCACACACAAACGCAGATTGGCTCTTTAGTTAAGGATTATCCTGATACAATCTACAAATCCAGAGAGGCTAAGTAACAAAGAGGGCTCAAAGATCAGGCAGGGACTGTATGGATCTTCCTGGGAAGGAGTAAAAGAATAAATTTTGCAAGTGGACTGAGACATGTGAAAATGGGAACTGCATTTATGCAGTGAAATTTGATCTATTCAGGCTTTTACATAGAAAATAAATTTTATTTCTTAAAGAATCTATTTTGGCTGAGCAGAGTGGTGGACACCTTTAATCCCAATACTTGAGACACAGAGACAGTGATCTCTGAGTTCAAAGCCAGCCTAGTCAACATAGAGTAGCCTGGTTTGCAAAGTGAGAACATTTCCAAAACAAACAAACAACTGAGCAAAGCATATAATTTTAAGGAATAAATTCGACAATTTAGGTCAAGGAAGACATTAAGAGAAAATTACCAAGATGGTTGTATATAAGTTGTAAGGTCAGGAAACTGAATGCTCACAGGTTATTGATAGGTGCAATTGCTAACCAAGTAAGCATTTGTAAATCAAAGGTATACAGTTCACATCAGGAAAACTAATCTGTGTGGGAAAGAAAGCTTTTTAACACTAAATGCCTTCTTTCTATCCCCAATTACTCATTTTCTTTCTTACTTTGGAAAACAAGGTTTAGTATCATAGCCTGGCCACTTGGATCTCCTGTCCCCTTACTGCAAGAGCCATCTGGTCTGGTCTCACTGTGTGGCACTGGTTGGATCAAATACAATACAAACCAGTGTTGACTCACAAGCCCCAACTCTCAGGGGCTCATGCCACAGGCTTTGGTGGCTTTGTATGATATGCCATCGTGACTTTTATATAAGTGACAGAGGCATGTATGGGCTAATAAACCCTTAAAAACTTGTTATTCAACTCATAAAAGCTGCCAAACCTCATGGAAAGTCAATGATATAAAGTTAGGAGTAACTTGGTCAACAGTTGGGCCAAGTTCTTCAGAATTTTTTAAGAGGCCTTTCTGGTGCCATCTGGAGGTACCAAGAATCTAGCAGTCACGTGGTGGATCTTTAAGTAGAAGCTATTTTCTTCCTGTGATGAGACTTCTCTGTGTTTTGATTCCCGTGCATGTATGGAAAAGTGTATGGAAGCCTGAGGTTGATCTTGAGTGTCTTCTTCAG
Organism: Mus minutoides; assembly: GCA_902729485.2. Taxonomy (NCBI): domain Eukaryota; kingdom Metazoa; phylum Chordata; class Mammalia; order Rodentia; family Muridae; genus Mus; species Mus minutoides. The sequence goes on along the minus strand of LR753350.1, from coordinate 365,920 downwards.
TCACTTTCCACTGTATTAATTGAGGCAGGACACTCAGTTATATGCGGAGCTCTTTGTTTCACTTAGGTGACCTAGGGATTTCCTACCTTTCCTTTCCAAATTAGAATTACTAGAGGTTGTCACACCCACCCAACATTTACATGGGCTCTGAGGATCCAAATGTTGGTCTTCCCTTGCATGGCAGGTGATTTGTCTACTGAGCATCTCCTCAGCCCATTGATACCATTTTTAATTTAAAATGAAAGCTCCCCTAGAATAAATAACCTTGGCTTTCAACTTGACTAGATTGAGAAACAACTAAAATGGCAATTAAGTATAATTCTGAGGATGTCTTTGAGGTTATTTCTGGAACAATTGGGACAAATGTCAAGGGGACTGAGTGGAAAGATCTGTTCTGAAGGTGAGCTTCACTGTGGGACAAGCTGGGGCCCTGGGAAAGCAGAAATGAAAGGAATGATGCTCGTGTGGACACCCACACTCAATCTTCCTGAGGGTAGGTAAACTGCAGTGACCCCTCCTGAGGCACCGTGAGACCCAGCTGATTGGAACGGAGGCTTCATCTAAGAAGGACATCCTCCCTGTTCCTACATAGGTGAGTTCCATGTCTCAAAGGAATGGCTGATGATTACCTACCACCTACCACACAACCAAATCAGGGTGTCCATTAAATGACTCAATTACTAAGGACCAGATATCACATGCCATTGGGTTGAATGGCCCAATATTGCTTTTCTTCTTCTTTATAAGAGGGAGAGGAAGAGGAAGATGGAAAGGAAGAGGGGGGAGGAAAGGGATCCATTCGTCTATATTTGGCATTGTGACTTACTTGAAAGATAGAAGAAAGAATTCACATTCAGCCAAAATCATCCTTTAAACACTCCTTTAATGTACTTTTGGGCTTCCAGAGACCGATTCCACCTGACTCCAGTCTGGTTTTCTTCACTGGTTTCCTTAATTTCTCCTCACTTGGAAATTATTAGCTCAGGACCTTGCCCATGTTATGCCTTCTTTATCCACTCCCTAGGGCACTCAATGCTTCCATAGGGGCCATGGTTGCCTGAGGCTTTCCTACACACACACACACACACACACACACACACACACACACACACACATCCCTAAGATGATTTCAATAACATATGGATTTCTGGGATCCTTTGCCTATCTCTTAATGTTCACTATGTCCTCCATATTTCCCCCAGTTTACTCAAACTGACAATTCTCTCCTTTACAAATGAGGAAAACAAGGTCCACACAGATTTAAAGGCACATGCAAAACTTAAGTCAGAGCATGCATGGACATTGATTGTCCTGATGCCAGCCTATTCCTTCTTAGCAGGTACTCTCATAGGGAGGATGCTGAGCAATGTACAGGAGCTGTGTGGGGAAACAAAAGAAGGGCTCATCAGTGCCAGACCTGTAGCTGTAGTTGAATAACCTGGTCAAATCCCCTAGCAGCCACAGTGCAAGTTCCTCGAAACCCACTGCACTGCTCTGAATTCTCGAAAGAAAGACACACATGCTGGGCCATCTTGGCCATGAACTCGGTGGATGGTCCCATGGTTCCCAGAGGAGTCTCCACTCAATCTTAGGATCACTGGTGACTGGAACACATCTGTTTCAAACCAATTGTGGTGTGCCTGTGCCATCAGCAGGGACGAAGGAAACCTACCTGACCAGGGGCTCAGGTCCCTTCCAGTTGGCACCAGCTCCAGGCCACCTTAGGCACGAATTCATTGGACAGTCCCACGGTCCCCAGAGGACTTTTCACACTGCAGGCTCACTAGCATGCCCAGGATCTTAGGATCATTGGTGAGTGGAACACAACATCTGTCCCAAACCAATCGTAACAGGCCTGTGACAGCAGGAGCAAGGACAAGGAGCCCTGCCTGACCAGCACCTCCAGTTCCTTCTGATCTATGCTGGTATACCTTGGTTTCAAACACACCAGATAGCTACACAGTCCCCAGAGGAGACACCTCGTCTAGGTGCTGTAACATGCCCAGGATCTTAGGATTCCAGGATTCCAGAATAACAGGATCTTGGTCACACCAAGATCTCAGGGTCTCAGAGGAAGCTTTGACTGCCAAGAACTCTGAGATCTCTGGCACACCCAGAATCTCAGGTTCACAGGAGCCCACAATCAAAAGATCACAAAGAAAGCTGGACTCTGAGGAGTCCTGAATCAACCAGGATTATAAGAAGGACAGGCTCCAATCAGATATACTGAGGGCAACAAGCACTTGAGATAATCGGATGGCAAGAGGAAAGCATAAGAACAGAAGCAACAGAAACCAAGGTTATTTGGCATCATCAGAACCAAACTCTCCCACCATAACAAGTCCTGGATACACCATCATACCAGAAAAGCAAGATATTGATCTACAGTTACTTCTCATGATGATGATGGACTTTAAGAAGGAAATAAATAACTCCCTTAAGAAATACAGAAAAACACAGGTAAAGAGCTAGAAGCCCTTAAAGAGAAAACACAAAAATCCCTTAAAGAGTTACAGGAAAACACTACCAAACAGGTGAAAAAAATTGAACAAAACCATCCAGGATCTAAAAATGGAGGTAGAAACAAAAAAGAAATCACAAAGAAAGACAACTCTGGAGATAGAAATCCTAGGAAAGAAATCAGGAACCATCAGCAGCAGAATACAAGAGATGGAATAGAAAATCTCAGGTTCAGAAGATTCCATAGAAAACATGGACACAACAATCAAAGAAAATGCAAAATGCAAAAAGATCCTAACTCAAAATACCCAAGAAAAGCAGGACACAATGAGAAGACCAAACCTAAGGATAATAGGTATAGATGAGAATGAAGATTTTCAACTTAAAGGGCCAGTAAATATCTTCAACAAAATTTTAGAAAAAACTTCTCTAACCTATATAGAGAGATGCCCATGAACATACAAGAAGCCTACAGAACTCAAAATAGACTGGACCAGAAAAGAAATTCCTCCTGACACATAATAACCAGAACAACAAATGCACTAAATAAAGACAAAATTTTAAAAGCAGTAAGGGAAAAAGGTCAAGTAACATATAAAGGCAGGCCTATTAGAATTACACGAGATTTCTCACCAGAGACTATGAAAGCCAGAAGACCCTGGAGAGGTGTTATACAGATCCTACGAGTACACAAATGCCAGCCCAAGCTACTATACCCAGCAAAACTCTCAATTACCATAGATGGAGAAACCAAAGTATTCCATGACAAAACCAAATTCATACAATACATTTCCATGAATCCAGCCCTTCAAAAGAAAATAAAGGGTAAAATCCAACACAAGCAGTGAAATGACAGCCAGAAAAAGCAAGAAAGTAATCCTTCAACAGACCTAAAAGAAGATAGCCGCAAGAACAGAATCCCAACTGTAACAACAAAAATGACAGGAAGCAACAATTACTTTTCTTTAATTTCTCTTAACATCAATGGACTCAATTCCCCAATAAAAAGACATAGACTAATAGACTGGCTACATAAACAGGACCCAACATTTTTCTGCATACAGAAAACCCACCTCAGGGAAAAAGACAGACACTACTTTAGAGTGAAAGGCTGGAAAACAATTTTTCAAGCAAATAAAGACAAGAAGGGGCACGTCATACTCATTAGAGGTAAAAATCTTCCAAGATGAACTCTCAATCCTGAATATCTATGCTACAAATGCAAAGGGACCCACATTCATTAAAAAACAAAACAAAACAAAACAAAACAAAACAAAGCAAAACAAAACACGTTAGTAAGTTCACATTGCACTGCACACAGTAAGAGTGGGAGATTTTAACACCCCACTCTCATCAATGGACAGATCCTGAAAACAGAAACTAAATAAAGACACAGTGAAACTAACAGAAGTTATGAAACAAATGGATTTAACAAATATCTACAGAACATTTTATCCTAAAACAAAAGGATATACCTTCTTCTCAGCACCTCATGGTACCATCTCCAAAATTGAACACATGATTGGTTATAAAACAGGCCTCAACAGATATGAAAATATTGAAATTATCCCATGCATCCTATCAGATCACCACAGCCTAAGGCTAATCTTCAAAAACAACATAAATAATAGAAAGCCAATATTCATGTGAAAGCTGAACTCAATGATACCTTGGTCAAGAAAGAAATAAAGAAGAAATTAAAGACTTTCTAGAGTTTAATGAAAATGAAGGCATAACATACCCAAACCTATGGGACACAATGAAAGCAGTCCTAAGAAGAAAACTCTTAGCTCTGAGTGCCTCCAGAAAGAAAGTAAAGAGAGCATACACTAGCAGCTTGAAAGCACACCTAGAAGCTCTAAAACAAAAGGAAGCAAATTCACCCAAAAGGAGTAGATGGCAGGAAATAATCAAACTTATGGATAAAATCAACCAAGTAGAAACTAAAGAAATAAACAAAGAAGCAACCAAACCAGGAGCTGGATTTTTGAGAAAATCAACAAGATAGATAAACCCTTAGCCAGACTAACTAGAGGGCACAGGGACAGGATCCTAATTAACAAAATCAGATCATCGAGGCTTTTTCCCCACTTTCTCCTCTATACGTTTCAGTGTCTCTGGTTTTACGTGGAGGTCCTTCAACCACTTAGACTTGACCTTAGTACAAGGAGATAAGAATGGATCAATTCCCAGTCTTCTACATGATAGCTGCCAGTTGTGCCAGCACCATTTGTTGAAAAGGCTGTCTTTTTTCCACTGGATAGTTTTAGCTCCCTTGTCAAAGATCAGGTGAGCATAGGTGTGNGAAGCTGAATCCAAAGGATGGACCCAATGACTGCGGCTGCCAGGGATCCATCCCACAATCAGCCACCAAACATAGACACTATAGCATATGCCAGCAAGATAGTGCTGAAAGGGCCCGGATATAGCTGTCTCGGGGGAAACTATACCAATGCCTGGCAAACATGGAGGTGGAAGCTCACAGTCAGCTATTAGATGGAACATAGGGTTCCCAAGGAAGAAGGAGCTAGAGAAAGTACCCAAGGAGCTGAAGGGGTCTTCAACCCTATAGGTGGAAGAATAACCATGAACTAACTAGTATCCCCTGAGCTCATGTCTCTAGCTGCATATATAGAAGAGGATGGCCTAGTTGGCCATCATTGGGAAGAGAGGCCCCTTGGTCATGCAGACTTTATATGCTCCAATACAGGGGAAGCCAGGGCCAAGAAGTGGGAGCGGATGGGTAGGGGAGCAGGGGCGGGAGGGGGTAGGGTATAGGGAACTTTCTGGATAACACTTGAAATGTAAATGAAGAAAATATCTAATAAAAGTTGGAAAAAAAAACAAAATCAGAAATTAAAAGGGAGATATAACAGAACCTGAGGAAATCCGAAGCATCATCAGATACTACTACAAAAGGCTTTATTCAACAAATCTGGAAAACCTGGATGAAATGGACAATTTTCTAGACAGATACCAACTACCAAAGTTAAATCAGAATCAGATTAACAATCCCAACAGCTCCATATCCCCTAAAGAAATAGAAGCAGTCATTAATAGTATCCCATCCAAAAAAAGCCCAGTATCAGATGGGTTTAGTACAGAGTTCTATCAGACCTTCAAAGAAGACCTAATTCCAATTCTCTTCATACTATTTAACAAAATAGAAACTGAAGGTATTCTACCCAATTTATTCTATGAAGCCACAATTACTCTGATATCTAAACAACACAAAGACCCAATAAAGAGAACTTCAGACTATTATCTCTTATAAATTTCAATGCAAAAATAATCAATAAAATTCTTGCAAACTGAATCCAAGAACACATCAAAATGTTCATAAATCAAGGTCAATTGGCGTCATCCCAGGGATGCTGGGATGGTTTGATATACAGAAATCCATCAGTGTAATCCATTATATAAACAAAGTCAAAAACAAAAACACATGATCATCTCTTTAGATCCTGAGAGAACATTTGACAAAATCCAACACACATTCATGATAAAATTCTTAGAAAGATCAAGAATTCAAGGCACATACCTAAACATAATAAAAGCAATATATAGTAAACCAGTAGCCAACATCAAACTAAATGAAGAGAAACATGAAGCAATTCCATTAATATCAGGGATTAAACAAGGCTGCCCACTTTCTCCCTATCTATTCAATATAGTATTTGAAGTCCTAGCCAAAGTAATTAGACAACAAAAGGTCATCAGGGCGATACAAATTGGAAAGGAAGAAGTCAAATATCACTATGTGCAGATGATATGATAGTATATATAAGTGACCCTAAAAATTCCACCAGAAAACTCCTAAACCTGATAAACAGCTTTAGTGAAGTAGCTGGATATAAAATTAACTCAAACATATCAGTGGTCTTTCTCTACACAAAATGATAAACAGGCTGAGAAAGAAATTAGGGAAACAACACCCTTCACAATAGTCACAAATATTATAAATTACCTGGGTGTGTGACTCTAACTAAGGAAGTGAAAGTTCTGTATGATAAGAACTTCAAGTCTCTGAAGAAAGAAATCAAAGAACATCTCAGAAGATGGAAAGATCTCCTATGCACATGGATTGGCAGGATTAATATGGTAAAAATAGCTATCTTGTCAAAAGCAATCTACAAATTCAATGCAATCCCCATAAAAATTCCAACTCAATTCTTCACCGAGTTAGAAAGGGCAATTTGAAAATTCATCTGGAATAACAAAAAACCTAGGATAGCAAAAACTATTCACAATAATAAAAGAACCTCTCCAGAATCACTGACTTCAAGCTGTACTACAGAACAATTGTGATAAATCTGCATGGTACTTGTACAACAACAGATAGGTAGATCAATGGAACAGAATTGAAGACCCAGAAATGAACCCACACACCTATGGTCACTTGATCTTTGAGAAAGGAGCTAAAACCATCCAGTGGAATAAAGACAGCATTTTCAACAAATGGTGCTGGCTCAACTGGTGTTTATCATGTAGAAGGATGCAAATTGATCCATTTTTATCTCCTTGTACAAAGCTCAAGTCTCTTGGGGGATGGCTCAGTGGTTAACAAAGCTCAAGTCTAAGTGGGTTAAGGAACTCCACATAAAACCAGAGACACTGAAACTTATAGAGGAGGAAGTGTCGAAAAGTTTCGAGGATATTGGCACAGGAGAAAAATTCCTGAACACAACAGCAAGGCTTAAGGGTAAGATTGAGAATCAACAAATGGGACCTCATAAAATTGCAAAGCTTCTGTAAGGCAAAAGACACTGTCAATAAGACAAAAAGGCCACCAACAGATTAGGAAAGGATCTTTACCAACCCTAAATCAGATAGGGGACTAATATCCAATATATATATAAAGCTCAAGAAAATGGACTCCAGAAAATCAAATGACCCATTAAAAAATGGGGTACAGAGTTAAACAAAGAATTCTCAACTGAGGAATATAGAATGGCTGAGAAGCACCTGAAAAAATGTTCAACATTCTTAATCATCAGGGAAATGCAAATCAAAACAACCCTTAGATTTCACCTCACACCATTCAGAATGGCTAAGATAAAAAATTCAGGTGACAGTAGATGTTGGCAAAGATGTGGAGAAAGAGGAACACTCTTTCATTGTTGGTGGGATTGCAAGTCTGTACAATCACTCTGGAAATCAGTTTGGCTGTTCCTCAGAAAATTGGACATAGTACTACCGGAAGATCCAGCAATACCACTTCTAGGCATATTCCCATAACATGTTTCAACTTGTAATAAGGACACATGCCCCACTATGTTCATAGCAGCCTTATTTATAATATCCAGAAGCTAGAAAGAACCCAGATATCCCTCAACAGAGGAATGGATAGAGAAAATGTGGTACATTTACACAATGGAGTACTACTCAGCTATTAAAAAAATGAATTTATTAAATTCCTAGGCAAATGGATGGATCTGGAGGGTATCATCCTGAGTGAGGTAACCCAATCACAAAAGAACTCACATAACATGTACTCACTGGTAAGTGGATATTAGCCCAGAAACTTAGAATACCCAAGATACAATTTGCAAAACACATGAAACTCAAGAAGAATGAAGACCAAAGTGTGGACACTTCTCCCCTTCTTAGAATTAGGAACAAAACACACATGGAAGGAGTTACAGAGATCAAGTGTGGAGCTGAGGCAAAAGTATGGACTAACCTGTGACTGCTGCAGCCAGGGATCCATCCCAAAATCAGTCACCAAATGCAGACACTATTGCATATGCCAGCAAGATTTTGCTGAATGGGCCCTGATATAGCTGTCTCGTGTAAGGCTATGCCAGTGCGTGGCAAACACAGAAGTGGATGCTCACAGCCATCTATTGGATGGAGCTCAGCGCTCCCAATGGAGGAGCTAGAGAAAGTATCCAAGGAGCTGAAGGGGTCTCTAATCCTATAGGTGGAACAACAATATGAAGTAACCAGTATCCCCCAGAGCTCGTGTCTCTAGCTGCATATGTAGCAGAAGATGGCCATCATTGGGAAGAGAGGTCCCTTGGTTTTGCAAACTTTGTATGCCCCAGTACAGAGGAATGCCAGGGCCAAGAAGTGGGAGTGCATGAGTAAGGGAGCAGGGCAGGGGGTGGGGTAGGGTATAGGGGACTTTCAGGATAGCATTTAAAATGTAAATGAAGAAAATATCTAATAAAAAAATTGAAAAAAAAACAATGAATATATGAAATTCTTAGGCAAATGGATGGATCTGGAGGGTATCATCCTGAGTGATGTAACCCAATCACAAAAGAACATGCATGATATGCACTCACTGATAAGTGGATATTAGCCCAGAAACTTAGCATACCCAAGATACAATTTGCAAAACACATGAAACTCAAGAAGAATGAAGACCAAAGTGTGGATACTTCGTTCTTTCTTAGATTGGGGAACAAAATACACATGGAAGGAGTTACAGAGACAAAGTTCTGAGCTGAAAGGGAAGGAAGGACCATCCAGAAACTGCCCTATCTGGGGATCCATCCCATATACAATCACCAAACTCAGACACTATTGCATATGCCAGTAAGATTTTGCTGACAGGACCCTGATATAGCTATCTATTGTGAGGCTATGACAGTGCCTGGCAAATTCAGAAGAGTATGCTCACAGTCATCTATTGGATGGGACACAGCTCCTCATGAAGGAGCTAGAGAAAGTACCCAGGAAGCTAAAGGGATATGCAACCCTATAGGAGGACAACAATATGAACTAACTCCTCAAGAGCTGTGTCTCTAGTTGCATATGTAGCAGAGGANGGCCTAGTCGGACATCAATGGGAAGAGAGGCCCTTAGTCTTGTGAAGATCATATGCCCCAGTACAGGGGAACGCAAGGGCCAGGAAACGGGAGTGGGTGGTTTGAGATCAGGGCAAGGAGAGGGTATAGAGGACTTTTGAGATAGAATTTGAAATGTAAATGAAGAAAATATCTAATAAAAAAAGAAAATTTGAAATTATGGCCAAAAATTAAATATACCAAATAGCAATATCTGCTGAAAACACTTATTTTTATTAGAAACAACATAAATACAGTCTAACACATTCTTCAAAACACAATTCTTTTGTATTGTCCCAGTTTAATAAACACCATCTCTTGACACAATATTTGTTCAAACATCAGTAAGCACCAAGTGTCATTCACTAAGGAAAGCAGGGAAGGATTAACAAACATGGTGGAGCACAAAGGAGTGGTCTCAAAAGGGTGACTGACCAGTTGGCACAGTCTTTATTCTGGCTTGCTGTGTCTTAACTGGATCTACTTCTATATACTATTTCTGCCTTAGCTCCTGTCACATAAGTTACTAGAAAAGAGACTATGTATCAAAGAGTCTATAGGTCTTTAGAACCAGTGGGTAGATAAACAAGGTTGAAACATTAGTTTTATTCTAAAATAGTCAAATAATTCATGAAAAAGCTATGGTATGGCTTACATATCTTATAGCAATTTTGATTTTTCACACTATGGCCTTTTAAATGCCTAAAATATTCAATAAAAAGAGAAATCCTCCATTTCTCTCTCAGTATCTTCTACCAGTGTGAACAGCCTTGAGTACTGACCAACATAAAAATTAAGCCAAATGTAAGGCCACCTTCACTGTCCTTATAGTGGCTGTTATCCCCTTTCTTTAGTGACTTTGGTATTTTCTTATTGGTTGTACAAAGATGGATGTAAATCTGAATGCTCACAATGAAAAGCTGAAATCTCTCTTTGGAAACTTGTCTGTTATAGGCATTTCCCTTTATCTCTGCTCATCTGTGGCTCTCCATAGATGAACTCCTCACAATTTTCATGTTCCTAAGTTTATACTTTTTTGTAAAGACAATTCAGTTATATAAATATGATTTATTTTATGTCTGTTAGGCTTTTAAAAATAAATATATTAATAATTATGCATGCTCTCATAAGCAAATGGACCCCATGTTTGCTGTGGGTTATTATCAATCTTATTTCTTCATAGCACCCAAGAATCCTTGGGGTTCTCAATGTCATTACTTTAAAATTCTTCAATGTGGTTCCAGCCACGCATAGTCATATAGATACTGTATGCTCAAAGATAACTTACTGAAGCTCGTTCACAGAACTAAGCTCTCCCCTGATATCTCCACCCCCACCCCGTACATCTGAGAGTATCCCAAATACTCTCTGGGAGATAAATAACAACTTTGAAAGATGATTAACACCACAATATGGAATTTGTTGGCATGACTCTCACAATGCGATTACTCCAGATACTGTATTCAAACTGTATGGGCCCATTGAAAAAGTAGATATAGCCTAGGAAGAAAGAAAAAAAAATCTCAGACTTTAAAAATATTAGGATTTACTACAACTAAGATTGGAGATTTAATCTGTGGTAGTCCTTTGCTAAATACTCAATTGGTTACTTAGATAGCAAACAAAATAACCGGATTAGAATCAAGAGAATTTTACTTAATTACTACCAAATGTGTGAACAACAGATGTTGAACCTAAGGATGACATTAAATTACATGTAAACGTGTCAAGAGGCAGAGGGTTGTGTCAAAATTCAAATTAGGGCTGGAGTGGAGAGAAACTTATAAAGATTCATAATTATCATAACTATACGTTTATTTTTGCTTTAACTACAATGGGAATTATCAATTATAATTGGTCACTGCAGTGCCCAAGATTCACCAGCGATCCACCAGGGCATGCCAGGCTGGCTCTTCATTAAGTTTTATACCTTTCAATTTTTAGTTTTTAAAAGGCTACCAGAGTTTTAATGCATTTCTTGTAGTTTAAAGGATATATGACAATAAAAATCAAGGAAGCCAGCAATCTGAGGGAGGAACATGGGAGGGGTTAAGGGAGGATAAAGAAGCGGGGGGAAATTATGTAATTGTACTCTAATTAGAGGTATTTTTAAAAGCATATATAAATATCCATAGATTACATAAATTATGCACTAGAATTAACTGTCTTGTTGCAAGTTCTAGTTTGGCACATTAGTATTCAGAGATAATTCCCATTGTAGTTAAAGCAAAAATAACTGTATAGTTATGATAATTATGAATCTTTATAAGTTACTCTCCACTCCAGCCCTAATTTGAATTTTAACACAACCTTCTGCCTCTTGACACTTTTATATGTAATTTAAGGTCATCCTTAGGTTCAACATCTGTTGTTCACACATTTGGTAGTAATTAAGTAAAATTCTCTTGATTCTAATCAGGTTATTTTGTTTGCTATCTAAAAAAATCACACAGAAACAATTAATACCTTAGTGACCATGCATATATAAGCCATCTGAATTCTTTATTAAAATTCTTTGTATATGAAAAACGTCTGAGGGCCCAGAATCCCTTTTGCAAAATCAGTTCAATGTAACTACTTACCGTTTTTCTCATAGACAGCATCTACTTTGTTGCCAATTCCAGGGAATTCTTCTTCTATGAGGCGGGGATAATCTTTGTCCATAGTCTGGTTAACATCATCATAACTATTTAATAAGAAAAAGAAAGTTGCATTTATCAAAAATGCAGGAGAGAGGATAACAAGAAGGAGAATTTGGGCAAAGGATTAGAAGTAACAAAATTCCCAAAGTTTAGAGATGACTTCACCTTATGAAGAAATGTATGGGTGGAAGAAAATATTATGGATGGTCTGTATGTGCATGAGATGTGTGTGTGTGTGTGTGTGTGTGTGTGTGTGTGTGTGTGTGTGTGTGTAAAATGGGTTTGCGAGAGCTCATGTGGGCTTTAGTACTTGAAAGAGCTGACATGGAACAGGAATTGTGCACATCCAAAATAAAGCGTGAGAGGGTATGGAAGGGGAGCGGAAGGCAGACCCGAATGGATGATCAAAATACAGTGTCACGTATGGAATAAGTGAAACTCAGGGCTTTGTGTGCTAACTTAAATATATAAACATATCAGTAAAACCACCCCTGTGACTGAAAACAAAGTCTGGGAAACGGTTGAGAGCAGCAGTAGCTGCGGGTGCCAACTCTGCCCCATAGGTGGTGGGGAGAGGGATGCCTCACCTCCACACGTGGTTCTCGGAGAAGAAGAGGGTCTTCCCCGTGTCCTCAAAGTGAACCGCAGCGCTCAGTCTCTTCACCTCTTTTGGAAATCCCAGGTCAGATATTTTTCTGGGATAACCTTCCAGAATGTCATAACCATTCAGAGCCCAGAATTTTCTCCCTAGAATCAGTGAAAGAGCCATTTTAATTACCAAGGTATGGGCATGTAAGCATTTACTGACATGGAAAACTGTGTAAGAAGTAATATACTCAATGCTGGTTATCTCCATGTGTCTGAAATAAAGAAACAGAAACACCCTTCCAACAAAGACATGATTTAAGTCTGGGACTTCCTGTTTATCAAAATAGCCAGCCAAGCATCACAACAAATTGTCAATTTATTGGAGCTGAATGAAAATTTACTAAATTTTCTAAATAAGGAATAACTAGGATCAGTGAAATAGATTCAAAATTCAAGTTTTATAACAGTAAAAAAGTTTTTTTTTCTTTAGAAAGCAGCTTCATTCAAGTACAAGAGTCAAACAATAGGAATGCCATTGGCAGAACGGTATGTGATACATTGTGGTCACTAACCCAGGGTAGCATTTTCATCCTCCTACTCCCACCCCATGATTGCATAGTAGGGCTGGAGAGATGGCTTGTGGGTAAGAGTGCCTGCTGTGGAAACTCAGGACGTTTGCTCAGATTCTGAGCACTCATATCAGAAGCCAGGCACTTAGCACTCTAGCACTTAAGGTCAGGGGTGGAAACAAAAGGACCCTAAGGGATAACAGGACAGTCAGCCTCGCTGGGGAATAAAAGAAACAGAACATAAAAGTATATCTATGATCTGCCTCAAATGTGTATAAACACGGTGAAGGACTAGAAAAGGAGGTCAGGAAATGAACTTATTAATAGAAAAGAGAATCTTGCTTAATTTTTTCCTGCATTTTCAAAATACACACTATGTTTCTGTGGCATGCTATTTAAAAAAAAAAAAAAAAAGATTAAAAGAAAATCCGGAAATGAGTGTAACAGAGCAAAGAATAGGCGTGATGACAATGACCTTTCCCCTTTTCCTTTGCATTGCTGGGGATCAAACCCAGAGGCTCAATGTGCTAGGCACTGAGCCATGCTTCCATCCCATGATATAAACCTTTTTACATACCAAACTAAGGACATTTGGTAGAACAGGTACAGGTGCTTTATAATTTTCCTATGTTATACTGTTTTCTAAATTTAGATATTATTTTGGTAATGATCTTGTTACTAAGACTCTGTTAATATCAAGTTTATCACCCAATTATGTCACGTTGGCCATTTGGAAAGCCTCCCTAGTGGCAGTCTTACCTCTAAATATGAACATAAGGTCACGGGATGGATGTTCATATGCAGCATCCACATGGTTGGGAAGTTCTGGCCAAAAGGACTTTGTCAAAAACAGCTCAGCCTCAACCTGCTGAGGGTGCAGGCGCCAGAAGAATCTAAAGCAAACGGCAAAATAGTTTGTTAAATTAAGTGAAATAATTCTATCCTGCTGATGATCACTGTCCACATCAATGCAGACAAGGCACTACAACTATGCCTGCCACTCATAAAAGGGAAAAGAGTTAGCCATCTGTAGCCAGAGGTCTTCTTATTTGAAATGTCACAGAGCCTTAGGAAAGGCTCTAAACTTCCTTTGGGTCGAAACCATGCATTATTCAACTTTGTAAATATTTAGAGTGGCAAGCAACGTTTCCATGCACTGTTAGGTTCTAAGAATGTATCTTCCATGATCTCAAGAGCCATGCAAACTGATAAAGAGGAAACACCATGGAGCTTGTAATTAGATTCGTAACAGAGGTGTTGGAGATGCTATCAGGCTGCACATGGAGTCATGATGCATGGAGAGATTAACACACAACAAGCTGCTTCCACCTACAAATTTGAGGTTAATATTTCACTTATCATTACCTATAGTTTCTATCATAAATCACCCCCTCTTTGAAAATTCCAGCATAGGTATTTAAATCAGTCTCTCCATCTTGAAAGAGAGTAGTGTAGCTATTGGTAAAATTTATTAATGCAACAATTACTTTCAATAGTTTTCATGTTTTCCAAACATATTAGATTCATATTTTTCCTTTATCTTAGGAAAGTGCCGTTGGGTCTACTGTTTCTGTGTTACCCTTGGGAAGTTTGACAGGTGCTTTGGTACTTTGCAGACAGAGTTTTACCAGATTTTATGCAGATTTGACAAAGGAATCTTAAAAATACCTGTCTTTAAAGATCATGGTTTCTCCTCGGAGACTGGTAATGGCATCAAGGGATAGGGCTGGGTCACACTTCTCTGGTGTTTTGGGATGTTTAGGGTTGGGGTCTTCATCTCCTGGACCTGCAGTGACAAAGCAGATATGAGAACTTTCCAAGTGTCCTGAGCCACAGGTGGGGCTGATTCTTCTGGGAAGAGCAGGAAAGGGCTCCTTGTAGGAAGGTCAGTAGTTCTTGAACTCTTATTCCAATACCCAGCAGCCCCCACCCCCTTCTTTTCTGCAGGGTGTCATCCTTCTGTTCTCACTGCTGTAGACCTCTTCAGAATTCTTCTGAACTATAAATGAACATTCTTTGAAGTTGATAATAAAAATCCAAGGTAAACCCAAACCCTGAAACCATTTCTGTCACTCGGTAACAGCCTACTATGTACCCCCAGGAATCACACTGCCCTAAGTCCAGTTCTCCAGGAACATTACCACATAGATCCTTCTTTGACAATTTCAACAACTATAGATGTCAGTTGACTTTGCTAAACCAGTTTGCCACACTGCAGCTCATCTAGCCATGACCTCTCACATGTTTATAACTTTTCCACAGCTCACATGTTGGGCAGTAACCTCATACTGATTTTCCCTCTACATAATTCTGTCCACGATACCCTGGTCAAAACTTGGTGGAATTAAGAATTACAAAATAAACTTGCAAAGTTCCTTTGCCACCATCATGTTTATGCCTTTAACCACACAAGCTGTAATAATCTGTTTAAATCCAGAGGTGTAACAGTGGGCTAGGGTGGTATGAACAAGTTTTCTGAGCTAATTCTACAAAAGCATTTGTACTGCTGACTGTGAACAGTGGCAGTAGTTCTATTTATGACACAGAACCCAGAAATAACTGTTTGGGTTGACATTAATATGTTTTGTAAATATTATTGGAAAAATGGATGAAAACAGAGGAAATTCCTCATTGCAGATGCTCGTTAAAAACCACCAAAGGCCCACAAGAGGTTCCTCTGGCAGCAAACCGCAATGTTTGAACAATGTCAGAATTTACAAGCACTGTTTATATTCTCATCTTCATCATTAGCTCTGCTGTTGAGTATTTAAACTCAACAGAGTTCAGAAGCTTCATAATTTTAAATGTGAATAAGAGTATAAATACAAGGAAGAGCTGTCTGGAAAACACAGAAATTAACTGTTTTCTACCCAGACAAGCAGTTTGATTCAGAAAGATTGATCCTCTCTCGTTTTGAAAACATGATAAATGAATTATTAGTGTAGAAAGAAAAGGTACAACTATTTGCCAATGTAACTATGTTCATCAGTTTTGTAACTGGTAGATTAAGTTTTACCATAAAGAAACTGGATTCCTTGAACATCATCATCAGGAAGCATGAAATGGCTTTTGCCAGTGTAGGTATAGATGGGAAACATCAGGGCTCCTGGGTCCTTGGAGTGGTCCAGACCTAGGGAGTGGCCAAGCTCATGGGCAGCAACAATAAACAAGTTGTAGCCTATAAGAAAAACAAGAAACAATGAGAAAGCAAGACCCTCCAGTGAGGGTAAAATGAAGGAAACTCTAAGCTCTCCATATCTTTTCCTTATCTTACTCTTATAGTTAGTGATCAGTAGCTTAAAGGAAGAGTCAAAGTGTTGATTCAAAATAGTAATCTTTATTACTATAAGAGCTATATCTTTCTCCATGAAGAATCAGTTACCTACAGTTGATATCAGTGGTATCAACAGCTTTCTCCCAGATAATTATTAGTCAGTAGAGAATAGAATAGGAGTTCTGATTTTTCTCTGTCTTCTCTGGCCAGGTTAAGGGAGAAGACAGAAATGATCCAGAATCAGCCATATGGGGGTCACATGAGATCCCACATAGCTCTAGGCTTAGCTTAGAACATTATTAAGAGTGATAATGAACATGCTACTGTATTTCTACTTTTCCTCTAATAACTCTCTCTGCCAACTTTTAGACTGTTATTTTATATTGTATGAGTGCATGGTAAATGGAAAATGCTGGGGATGTATCTCAGTAGTAGAGCACTTGCCTCGTATTCACAAAGGCCCAATCTCCAGCAACACAAAAAGGGATGCCTCAAGACAGATGAGAGGGGGAACTCGAGCCAGTGTTTTATTTGCTCATTAAATATACTTTGTTATCAGAGCCCATATGTAAAGAAAATGAACTGACTTGTACTCAAAGGTCATGATTGGGATGAACAATAATTATTGCAGGGAATAGCAAAACTTAAATCAGATTTTTCCTGAATATATATTTCAATTATTTCAACTGAACATTTCAAACCTGTGATTCAT
This sequence comes from Mus minutoides, assembly GCA_902729485.2. Lineage (NCBI taxonomy): Eukaryota > Metazoa > Chordata > Mammalia > Rodentia > Muridae > Mus > Mus minutoides. The sequence continues at coordinate 348,881 of LR753350.1, read as the reverse complement.
GTAAGAGTCTGAATCTGAGACTTACTGTGACTTTTAACAATACTAGCTGCTCTTCTCAGGAAACCCACTCTTCCTTATGAGATACTAAAAGCATGAATTTGTAAACCATCCCCTTCCCCTCCAGAGACAGGTTAAAAGCATTAGAGAGGTGGCATTCATTGTGAATGGGCCAATTTTACTCTCACTTGGGCAGGAACCCATTCATTCATTCATTCATTCATTCATTCATTATTTACTTATTTACTCTCTTAAATTTTTTGAGACAGAGGCTCCTAATACAACTCAGATTCCCAAATTCATGATCTGGCTTCAGCCTCCCGAGTGCTGAGATTATAGCTGCACATCACCATGGCTTCCGTTTTATTTGAGTAAATAATAAAAAACAACTTCTATGATGATTGTTCTTAGTTGCTCTAACTCAGAATCTCTCTTGTTCCAAAGTTAAACCTTACTTTGTATATTCTTGGTAAATTAATATCCCAATTATTTTGAGCTTTTAAAAACAAGAAGTAGCTGAGAATGGTAGCTACAGAATCACAGATCTAACTACTGAGCGAATTTATTGAACACTTAGTTTCATTTTACTCTCATAAATACAACCACTTCTGCACCCTAGCTATTTTGAGTAAGATGTCACCTTGTTTTTGAAAAGCAGTGTCTATAATTGAGTGCTGAGCCAGGCAGTGGTGGCACATGCCTTTAATCCCAGGACCTGGGAGGCCGAGGCAGGCAGATTTGTGAATTCGAGGCCAGCCTGGTCTACAGAGTGAGTTCCAGGACAACCAGGGCTATACAGAGAAACTCTGTCTCAAAAACAAACAAACAAACAAACAAAAGGAAATAAATAAATAAATAAACAAATAAATAAATAAATGAATGAGTGCTGTAGGAAAGTCTGAGACACGTAACATGCCTAATGAGGTATAGAAGTTTAGCTAGCCTATGCCATTAATATTTCAGCCAAGAAAAAGTCTATTTCAAATAACATCCAATATAGTTGCAGACCAAAGCACCAGCCATGATAGTTTTTAGAGATATAATTTATAAAAAACTATACTTCTTTAACCAGCAAAACTGTAATCCAAAGAAAGAAACAGAGCCATGCCTAAAAGAGATGTTTGACCCTATTTCAAAAAGAATATCCTGAGGCCATGGCAAGAAATATCATATAATTTATTCATATTTAATGATTTGTACAAAAAAGTTTGGTGTGGCACCAATTAGCACAAAATATATTTTTGTTACTTTAGAGAGCATAATCAAATGCTAAACACAATGTGCCTGTATGCTTCCTAACTGTGTCAGTGAGACTACATCAAGTAACATGAGCTAAGTCTTTACAAGGAAGATTACCTTTGGAACTGCTTGTCCAGGTTTCATCATCATCAAAATGGGCATCCCCACCATAGTTTGGTCCAGGAGGAAAAGCGTGTGCCAGAAGACCAGAAGGTCCATCAAATGGGTAGAAGTCACCATGTTCTATGCAGACAGCAAGAGTTAGAGTCCTATTATATATACTGTGCCTGATTTGGCAGCTTTTTCAAATGCTTTGGAACTGGTAAATGACTGGTGAAAGGAATAAAAAAATGAAAGCAAGGAAGGATTAGTATATAATCATGTGTCTAAATGATTTCACATCCTTACCTTTAGTCCCAAAAGATATCATGATATCAGCAGTGCCATCATAGATTCTGGTGAAATTCAGTGGTGTCACATCAGACCAGACCTTGAAGGCTTTTCTGAAGGCCTTCTCCACTTCAGAATGGGACATATCAGGAGTATAGTTCACAATCCTATTCAACATAGAAAATGTCAGTTAAATGTTGAAAGATTAAAACTGTTTGTAAAACATACTCTCTTGGGGCCTGGTGAGATGGCTCAGTGTCTAAGAGCACTGGCTGCCCTTCCAGAGTTCCTGAGTTCATTTCCCAGCAATCACAAGGTGGCTCACAATCATCTACAGGGCTACAGAGAGATCTGATGTCCTCTTCAGGCAGGTGGGTGTATATGCAGCAGAGCACTTATACATTAAATAAACACATAAAACAAACAACAAACAACAAAAAAGCAAACATACTTTCTTAGACTATGGCTTTTCAACTCGAAATGGCTGCTTTAAAGTTTCTATTAGATATAATAGGTGCTTTAAAAGAATTAAATTGAAGAGTTCTGTCAAATATTTAATCACTGTCAAATAAATAATAAGTACCTTGGCACCTTAAATTTAACATATTAAATATAACCTTGTTGGCAGCTAAAATCTGGCACTGCAGGGTCTGAGGAAAGAGTGGAACCCTCCATCTTCAGGAACGTCATCATAAATACAGCAAATGTTTTTGAATTTCTTCCCTGACTTGTGGTCTCATTTCTATAAGAAATATCTTGAGACACTCACCAAAAATAATGTTGGGGCTAGCATTGAGATAATAGGTCTTACTAAACTAATTTATTCATTTTTAATGTTGACTTACAGAACTCATTTAGAAATACTACACGTAATATAAACTTTTTAATTTTGCAGAAAAATGCAATCTGATATTAAATATAACTTACTTCTGTGCTTCTTAACTTTGTATTAAAGCTAATTCTGAACTGAACCTCCAGTTAACTACTCCAGGTCTACTTAATGTCAGACACGTAGAAGAAAAGAATAACATGTGTGAAGGGCAGAGCCTCTCTTTACCTGTAAGTTAAGTTCGTGTGGGACCATTTGAGTGTTCGAGGGAAAACATTGTATTCACCCACATCAGGCACTCCACATCTTGGTTTTCTCATGATGTCTAAGGTGGGATCATCAAGTTTGCCAGTCACTTCTAAGCCAAAGAAAGATTGCATTTCTCGGAGTCTATCAACTGTGGAGGTCACTGTAGACTTCTTCAGGATTCCCGCAAGAGTCACAGGATGGTAGTATGATTTCAAGTAGTGCTAGAAAAGAGACCAAAATAACCAGCTTTTAAGAGAATGGGGATTTGAGAAATGCACTACAATGCCATCTTTGGCAGAATACAGTACCTCTGCAAACACAAGGTCTTCCTCAGACAAGTCATCATCATCATCATCATCATAGGGAAGGGGCAGAGACCAACAGTGAGTCCAGCTCAACAGGAAGAAGGTGGCCAGGATAGCTGAATTCATGGTGCCCAGCAGTGTCTGGAGTCTCTCCTTCCCCGGGAAAGCATCTTCTATTTTATAGCATGATAATGATGAGTCACCACTTGGGGGTGTGTGCTAACTTCCTAGTGTGGCGAAGGTAAACATGCTTACATGGTATTTTTTTTTTTCTTCCCAAGTGTGGTTTGTGGCAGAATCCGAGGGAAATGGAAAATGAGGGCATCTCTTCTTTCAGTGGGGGAATATCAAAACTCATCTGGCAAAATAAACAGCCTCAGCATTTTCATGGATATAGTGGGGAGAAGCAGCAGCTAGGATATTTTTCACTTCACCGGACAAAAATGTTGTTTTCCTTTTGTAGGGAAAATAGCTACTCTGAGTTTTTCAGGTAATAATAATAGCAAAGTAAAATGTTTATTACTGTAAAGAAAGACAAGGCTCTGTCCACAAAATGGTTACAGGTTGATGAATTCTCAACTCTATTCTGTTTTGAGCTGCAACAGTGAGAATCTTTGCTGTATTTCCTTGAGGGCCTCAGAAATGTATAAGAACCAAGCTTGAGGTCTTTAAGACACTGTCAATGATTGAGTCCTGCCACAGACTACCCCAGTCGGGTATGGGGGTCCCTGGAATGAGGGTCCTTGAAGCTAGGTGGGTAAGGATTCAGTGATGACAAACAAAAACAAACACAGAGGCAGTTTGAATCTGAGTGTATTCTGCAGCTCTCAGGGAAGGGATTTTTATACATTAAAAAAAAAAAAAACCAAACATTACCAAACTATATCCAGTGAAACAATCACAAATACCAACAAAAATCATTTGGCACAATAAAGCACAAAAATCATCCAAGCATTACAACTCTGAAACTATGTATTCAATGAATCACAAACAGAACTGGTAACTTCATTATAAATCATCAAAATATAACAATTCTACAAGGATGTATTCAGTGGGGGCTGTCGTCCAAGGCTAGTGGCATATTTCCAGAAGCAGGTTAATAAATCTTTAACAGGCTGAGCTAACTTTCCAGCCCCATGGTCAATTATTATTTAACATCTAGTGCCTGATATTTTTATATAATCTTCAATGTATACATTTGAACTATTTTAATTCTTTCTAATTAAGGCTTTCTTTACCATATACCAAAATCCACCTCCCATGACACATGTGTAGCCATATGAAATTTTATTGCTGGGAAAGTTTTTATCATAATAGTTTTGTAAATTATTTAGAAAGTAAAGCGTTGGTTTCCCTGCAGATAAGGTCATGTTAGTGGCCTCATCTCTAGGGATGGTTTCTTACCCATTATTCTCACTTAAGATCTTGGCCTAGGCTACCAGGAACATGTAAATAAGAAAAGGACTAAGAGAAAACAAAACAGACAGATTGCCATGAGAACTACAGCTCAATAATTTTTCTCTGGTGAAAAGTTCCACAACTGATTCCAGGAGGCCTCCCCATTTTGAGGTCAATTGTCTCAGTCTGTGGAACTTGTCACACAGATCCTCCTGGAGGTGGTGTGGCAGAGTCCTAAGCCAGAGTTTTAACATCCTGGCATAACCTTTAGATGGCTGTGGAGACCTATGTGAATTTCCTACATATCTAAGCACCTGTATCTGGGCTCTGTTGGAATGCAGCCACTCCAATGGTTAGGACTAGGGACTATGGGCATAATTAGGACTGTGTTTTGAGCCATCACTCCCAGTCAGGTTTAAAAGACATTTTCTCATTTAATTCCTACAAAAACCAAAGCAGATACTGTGCATAGGGCCCATATCAGGGCCCAATGTATAGGGCCTTAAACTGTAGCCCAGGAAGCTTAAAACTCACTATGTATCCCAGGACCTTGAACTCACTCAAACCATTGTGCCAATCCTTTAGATTGATTTATTTGCTATACAGTGGATACTACAGTAGACAGCTCTCCTCTTTCAGCTTCCTAAGGACCATGATTATAGTGTGAAGCATCATGTTGGATCATTACAACATAAGCTCTCTGCAGAAGAAATACTTTAATGAAAAACAACAATAAACATCAGTACTTCTCAACTTTAATGCTTATTATCAATTCGATTTCATGTTTTAGTAATTTATTCTTCCATTCAAGAACAATAAAGAGCACAGGCAAAATCACAAACAGTTAATGTTAGCGCATGTTCTACCATTTTAAACAGAAATAAAGAGTAATCAGAAGATTAAAATAGACAGCTATCCCTTTAGAGAATGCCCAAGAGTGGGTGGGGCATTGTTCTTGGAGAAGTGATTGCAGACAGCTGACAGGATGTGTCATCACAATGAAGTGTTAGCAAACTCTTGTCAACACAAGTCTTTATCTCAGGATGCTAAGTGTAGTCACGAAAGCCAGACCTTCTGCTCATCACTGCAGAAATGGCACGCATGATTTCAAACCACCCACTTTATAACAGGGATCTGAGTTGGCATTTGAAACAGTTCTGGCAAAGGCTGCTGAAATCACTGGGAAATTTGAAAACCTATAGAATGAGAAAACGTTAGGATGAAATTAGAAATAAACATTTCCTGCCGACTCTGACCAAGGCCATATGGGGCTTTTCTTCAAATATATTTTGCCAAGAATTCCTAAGTTCAAAGCTAGAGAGAAACAAAATTAATGATAAACAACTTTAGTAAAGAATGTTTCCCTATTAGGACATTTGAGTTTGATTAAAATTATGAAAAAGCTGTAAATCAATGAATTTCTTATGTGAAGTGTTTGACTCCCATTTAGAATTATGCACTGCCTGTGTTGACAATGTACATAAAAACCTTATTTCTACAAAATAAGTGACTTGACTTTACAAACACATGATTTTTCCTTTAGGAACACTCTATCAACATTTCTTTGTTAGGGCTTTATTTTCTTTTTTCCATAACCCTGTGGAATGGGATTACAAAGGCAGTTCTTCAGTTGCTTGGTTAGTTGAATTTCTTGGGTGTTATGTGGTCCAGGTTGTCCTCAAATTCACTATGGAGCTTAGGTTTGCCTTATGATTGTCCTGCTTCCATCCCCTGAGTGCTAGGATTACAGCTTGTGCCATCATGGAGGAAAGGAGAACAGAGCTTCCTATGTGCTAGGCAAGCACTCTGAAAACTGAGGTATAGCCCCTCTTGACACACTCTTAAAACTTGAACATAGACAACTGTGTTTTCACCCTAGAATGAGATTGAGAATATCCACAGAAAGACTCATCTGAGAGGCTCCAACTTCAAAGGTTAGCTGTTAAGGAGGTTATTCTGTTTACTATGGATCCCATGGTTTTCACAGATTATCCTAACATCCTAAGACTTTTACATTAACCTCCCCAACATTAATCATGATCTCACCCGGGATGAATCTTGTAGTTTGAGTTTTGTTTCATGTCATCGCTGTTTGTCTTGCACTACTGAGACCTAAGCCAAGGCACTGTGCATGCTGGACAAGCTGTGTTACAGAGCAACATCCCAACCCTGAAAACTTCTAAAGTAGTTCATTCATCTGTCTTCCTTTTCTTTTCTCTTCCCTCCCTGCTCCTCCCCTCCCCTCCCTTTTCCTCCCCTCTGCTCTCTTCTTCTCTGTTCCCCTCCTTCCTTTTTGAGTGTTTACAGGATACACTTTTATTGAATTTATTTGATTGATTATTTATTTACTTATTTATTTATGTGGGGTCATGGCACATGTGTGGAGTAGGACAAGTGGGAGTTAATTCTCTCCTTACCCCACATGGGACATGGGACCCAGGGATGATACTCAGCCAGCCTATTGTACTTGCTAGCAGATGCCTTTAGCAGCTGAGCTATCTTGTTGGTCCATGAAACTATACCTTCTAGAATATAAAGCTTACAATGTTGCTGATATGATTCACCAACAACCTTTTCAATTCCAAACAGAAACATTTTCAGACAATTTGAATCGTTGGGATTCATAATTTATTTTTATTCATTAATCCCAGAAAGGTGACAATGAACTCAAAATCTTAACAAAACATATCTTAACAATTTTATGCACAAAGCTTAACATTTGCTTTTTCCATAAATATGTTCTAGTTAGTTAATTTTACAAAGTTATAGTCCAGATTTTATGGCAACTATGAACTGCCAAGAGAGATGTCTACTTTAGCCTGGTGCAAGGATGGAGTCAGTCCTCCAGTTCTTTCCTGCAGTGAGGGTTAGGGCCATGTATGCAGGCATCTACCTGGTGAATATCTCTTCAAAATTCAAGCTTGCCAATTCCCTTGGACATCCATTGAGCACAGAGACATGTAAAGCTTCCCACTTTCTTTGTATCAGAAACAAGAAATCTTGGCAGAAAAGGTAAGACAGAACACCTAGAACACTTCTAAGACAACAAACAAAAGCATAATAATTGATATATGAGCTGACAGGAAATTAAAACTTTAAACCAAAGGATAGGTATTGCTTTATTTTGTCTGTCCTGTGGTTTAATCTTTAAAAATCAATGGAACTACAGACTTAGGGCCCAAGTGTTGGGGTCTCATACAGCAGCCCAAATCCCAGCATTACCATTTACCAGTTTCCTGACTATTTGTTAACTAGAAGAATAAAGAGACTCTAACAGTAGAAACCTTGTTAACTAGAAGAATAAAGAGACTCTAACAGTAGAAACCTATAGACAGTTAAATTCTCTTTATGAGTCCATATATGGTTGTTACTAATAATGATGATATCTACTAAGTTATACTAAGTGTTACAAAGATGATTAATCATGATTATTCATTCATTATCCATTTTTGGTTCCAGGGATTTTTTTCCATGAGTGTAAAAAAGTTCCTGCTCCAACATCCTCAGCAGGGAGTAACATTCTTCTTTCTGTACTGTTCCATCAGCTGCCTTCTCTCTCCCTCTTTCCTACACAGTAGTAATCTCTCAATCATTGACTCCAACATCATTCACCTTAAGAACCTTTCTTGGGCTTCAGTTATCTTAACTTTCCTAGAGTGGACTATCTGTAGAAATCAGAAAGCTTTTCTTTCTGATTTGTAGATGGCAAATAGAGGGTAGAGAAAACTTCATATTGTGATAGGAAGAAGCCTGGATCACTCTGCTATGGGAGCCCTCCTCCTTTCTGACAAGAATCTCCACACTGAAGATAAGTTACTCACTGAGTTCTTCATGTGTGGCTTTAGTCCAGCTTGGGAGGTCAAGTCAGAATGAGTGTGGGGGGAAGAAATAGGTTTCCTGTAGGAAACTAAAGATGGTTATGCTAAAAAAACAGATCAATATTTAGAGGGCTCATATGGGAACAGGAGCTCATCCCAAAGCCACGATGGAAGTCTATACCATGGAGGTTTTGTTTGTTTGTTGTTTTTTTAATTCCATAAGGTCCTTGATTAGGAGTAGAAGCCAAACCACAGGAGTGTCATGAGCATCCTATTGAATTCTAGAAGGCAAACAACATTAAGACTGAATTAGCATCAACGAGGCCATTTTTAACTCAGTGAATGAGCACATAGACCTAGCATCAGACAGACCAAGTTGAATTTCAAGCTCCGTAATTTAGCTGAACAATTTTTAAATTCCATTTATTTTGGGGTATGTGCCTGCCACAAGAGATCAACTTTAGGGAGTCAGTTCTGTCTTTCTACCATGTGGGTCCAAGAGATAAAAAATCAGACCTGATGGCATTGTAGACAGCCCCTGAGTGATTTTTTTTGTTTGTTTATTTATTGATCCAGTGGTTGGTTATCAGAAATAACCATAAAGCTAGAGTTGTTTTAGTCACTGGAAGTATACAACAGTGAACAAATTCATCCAAATCCTGGTCCTTGTGATGCTAATGCTTTCCTGTAGGGAAAGATAGTCAATTATAAGGAAATGATAATATATAAAAGTTGATAAGGAAGGAGAAGAGACTAGACTTCAATAGTGTCCTAATTCACATACAGTAACCAAGGTACTATTATATTATCACTTTGAAAACAATTGCTGAGTGTGAGGGCTGGAGTGTAGTTGACAGAATTTGCAAGAAGCCCTGGGTTCCATCTCAGTATTCAATAAAGCAGGAGGGTGAAATGCTATAACCCCAGGATTCAGGAGATAAATACAAGAGGACCAGAACTTTAAGGTCACACTTTGAATACATAGATATTTTAATAGCCTAGAATGTATGGACTCTATCTCAAGAGAAAAGGCACAAAGAAAAGAAGACCACTCCTGAGTCTCAAGAAATAATGGACACCCAAGAAGATCTCATCCAAGACTTTAAGCTACTTCAAAGCCTTTAGCAATTTTACATAAGAGCAATAAACAGACCAATTATAATCACTAAGTCAGCAAAGTCTTTGGCAGAAAGCATTTGACAAACATATCAGAATGTGTCTGGTACACACACTGACATCTTACTAGTTACAAATGCTACCAAGTTAGAGAAAATGTGTACATCAAGTTATAAAATGCTGAGACATGGGTTTTCTATGCCAGTTCAGAGTCAGAATGATGGTTTTTTTTCTAATAAAAACAGAGAGATTATAAATAGATATTTAATGCCAATATGGCTTACCTTCTAGTATAGCATTTGGTCAAAACACAGGTAAAGATTAAGGCTGTAAGATAAAACAGCAAATAAAATTAATGATCACTTTATAAGAATGCACAGTTATTTTATTTGTAAATCACTGTAAATATGGTCACCCATTGTGGTTTAAATGATCAGTTGGTAGACTGTCATACTTTCTACAAGAACTGAGGAAATAATTGGGTCAGGTCAAAACTTATTTATAGTGTCACTACACAAATCCATGGAGGTTATTATCTTAACCCTCCAAGACCTCAAAACCCATGGTGGATGGTTCTAATTTTTTGTTTTAATTGCTGTTTGGAAATAGAAGATAGGAAAGCCAATATTTTGAGTACTTATGTAATAAAAAGGGACCAAGAAATTTTCCCTGTAACTTAGGCTTTTTTCCAAGTGCAATGGTTTACATGAATATTAACTGAAGACTTATTGTTACAGAAGGAATTATCTTTGCAGGTTTCACCAACATCAGAATGAGCAGGGATCTTTACCAGTAGTAAAGACATGAGTCAGACAGCTAAATGGCCCATAAAATATCATGTTTTATCAAAATGAAGAAATTACTCAGAGAATAATAATAGCTGAGAAAGTTTTTAGAATAACCAAGGCTAGTCAATAAAGCAGGAGCATTTCAGATTGGGAAATCTTTGCTAAAAGCACTATCATTTTTCAATATCATTTCTGTTTCCAAAATCCAGAATTGAAAACTCTACTTGTTTTCATCTCATTGCACCAAAGCTTGATTTTTTTTTCATAACTGTATCAAACAATCTTGTGAAGGCAACTTGAGGAAGCAGCAATATATTCTGGCTCACAATTTGAGGGTACTGTCCATCATGGTGGGGTGGGAGTGGAGATGGGAGCTGAGGTGAAGGGTCACATTATGTCTATAGTTAGGAAGCTGAGATACAAGTACTTGAGCTCAGTTCAAATTCTCCTTTTGACTTGTCTAGGACTCCAGCCCATGAGGCAGTGCTGCCTGCCTTCAGAGCAGATCTTCCCTCTTCAGGTAAACTTGTCTAGACACACACAGATGTGTATCTCCATGGCAAATTTTAAGCTGATCGTGAAGATTAACTGTCACAGGTGTGAAATGTCTCTTCATAAATTGAAGGCTCATATATGGAAGACTTGGTTCCTACCTGGTAGATCTAGTCATTGAAAGTTGCCTGGATCATTGAAGAGTTCTCACTTCATCAATAGATCAGTCTGTGGACAGATCATAATGTGTTATTATTGGAGAAGTAAGACCTGAACCTGGATGGAGAAAATAGATTATTAATGGTGTGCCTTTTAAATGGCATTTTTGTCCCTGACCCTTTCTGTATTGCTCTCTGCTTCATGGTTCCCAAAAGCATTCACACTTCCTTTCACCTTTCTGCCATCATGATCTACAGGCTCAGAAATAATGGAGCCAGCTGAGCATAGACTGTGACCCGAAATTATGCACTAAAATAAGTATGTCCTCCTTTAAACTGTTTGTTTTAGGTATTTGTCATAGCAGTCTGACTAACACAATGTGGCTGTCTGTACCAGGCAGCAGCTTCAGGCACAGTTCCCTGTCCTGACCCACACACCTCCATCACAAAAGCATTCTAGCAAGCCAGCAAATAGGACATTTAAAATATTGCTGTATTTCAGCCAGACAGTGGTGGCTCATTCCACCACTCAGCACTCAGAAATCAGTGGCAGGCATAGCTCCCAAGAGCCAACCTAGTCTCTAGAGTGAGTTCCAGGATATCCAGAGCTACACAGAGAAACCCTGTCTCAAAAAACATTATACACACACACACACACACACACACACACACACACACACACACACACATATATATATATATACATATCTTGATTATTCATTTCCCCAGAGGATCAGCCATCTAAGATATAACATTGCTTCTCACAGGTTCTTTGAAGATAGTCTTTATTTTTGTCTTTTTTTTCTACGTGTAACTGATTTATTTCTATCTGAACTGGAGCCAGAGACTTGGCTCAGTGAGTAGACTTGCCTGACCTGATGCTGCCAGTTCAGTCCCTGAGTCTGCATGATGGAAAGGGAGCACCAACTCTGCCAGATGTCCTCTGACATCCACAAGCATGCCATGGTACTTGAGTGCACACACTCATACATACATACTTACATAAGTAAATAAATGCAAAAATATCTAAAGTACACTATAATCAGCTTTTATAGTTAAAATAACTATAAATCATTAACAATATTAAATGATGTAAATTAAACATAATATAAAACTTTAGAATATCTATTTAATTAAAGTGAAGTCCAAAGCACAAGATAACTAGCTGTCACTAATACATTAATATTCATCAGTACTTCATATTAACCAACAGTAAGCTAAAAGATAGGATCTGGCTAGGGAGATAGTCATAGGTAAGGAAGGGCATTAACTTCACAGCCGAGAACTTGAGCTGGGACTCAGAGACCCACATGGAGAGAACCAATTTCTGAAAGGTGCACTCTGCCTTCCTCATGAATTCTAATGTGTACCAGTGTCCACATGCATGCTCACATATACTCATACAAAATAAATGAAAGCAAGCACAGTAAAAGTTTGTTTTTAAGAGATTGAATTAGTGGTCCCAGAGTTTTAAACACACAGTGCCAAAGATTCATTACTAGAACTAATGACTGATATCATATACTAGTCTTTTAACTCACGTAATAAAATTGAAACCTGCATGCAAAAGACACTAAATCATTTCCCTATGACACATTGTTAAATCAATTTCATGTACACTACATAAAATGATCATTTTAATTACTTTAAAGTATAGTCAGTGCTGAGAAATCTTGTGGACACACTTTAGGTTAAACACCATCCCTGTCACATACGAAACACTGTATTAAATGTATTAAGTAGGTTAATAAGTAAATAGATAAATAGATTAAAAGTGAAGGGCAGACTTGATTTTGAAAAGATTGCCCTGAATTTTACCTGAAAGCCTACTAATGACAGAATTGAGAGATCAATATCTAGTGTTTCCTAAAATATCTAAATTTGCAGAGAAATTGTTTTCTGGATTAAAACACAACTGATTTTTAGCTTGCTTTTGAAGTTTAATTCTCCAGGCTGGAGAGGTGGCTCAGTGGTTAAGAGTATTTCTGTTTTCAACAACCCCTGAAGGCTCACAACTACCTTTGATTCCAATTCCAGGGGATCTAATAACCCCTTCTGGCCTGGGCAGCCACTGCAGGTGTGTGGTACATGTATATTCAGGCAAAACCTCATACACACAAAATAAAAAAAAAAATCAATTCTTGCAGAAATTTATTGTGAAGGAAAATAAATCATTAACTTTTCAGCATATTTTAAATTTAAAAGATTAGATATCATTTATATGTATACAGATAGATAAATATATCCACTTAGAAAATGTTTGCTCTGTCAGAATGCTAGTAACAAAGGTAAAGCCTAGTTGGATGTACACAGGATGTGATCTGAATAAAAGACTTGCAGGCTGTACAAGGACTTTGACAGACAAAGACACTGTCACACTTCCCCAGAGCCACATGGACATGAAGCTGCCTCTGGAATTGGTACTTTGACTCCTGTCTAGGGTGACATACTCCAAACTGTTTAACACATCATGACACAGTTTTCATTGGCTGATCCTGCTGGCTAGAGAAACATTACACATGGCAGCCAAATGTTTACTGGAAGGTCCAGTTGTCACTTAGCTATTTCATTTCCTTAGAAACTAATTAGGTTTTACTGTTCCAGGGACCACAAGCTTGGGTTTCACCAGGTCTCAAGTTTCAGCATCTAAATGGTCATATGCTAAAGTAGGAATATGATAATGAAGAAGCCTGTCTATTCTGCAAGAAGAAACTCTACATTAGTTATGGTGTCTTGTTCTCTCAACATTCATGAATGGACTGGTAATAGTCAGCAGACAACAAGGTTCTAGAAAATGAAGGTCATTACATACATACATCATGCATCCATTGCTGGGTTGGGGGGGTGGCATCTATCATAACCTCATTTGAGGTTTGGGGTTTGGAGAGACATACTTTATTTGTAAATATGTATTTTGTATTCATTGGGGATTTCATGCATGTGCCCCATGTACATTAATCACTACTATTTCTCATTCATCCTTTCTGATTCCCTCTGCAAACCCATACCCACCAACACATCTCTGGAATAAGACAATGCAAACTCCTCTTTCACTGAGGAGCCAAAGCACTGATAACTGACCCATTCCTTACCCCTACTTGGCTTCAATTATTGTCTGTTCAAGAACAAAGCCAAGTAAACATTTATGGATAAACACAAAGACTCCATTTCTTCCTAAGTGACTGTCAGTGTGGAATGCAAGCTATGCTTTTCTGAGGACTTTGTCACTCAGACTGGCTAGGTAGCAGAGAGTTCATGTTTATTGATAGAAAATAGGAAGAAAAGATGAGCCATCCTGAGTGTTCTATCCTGGAGACCCACAAGGTAGAAAGAAGCAAAGGAGAAAAGAGACCTTTATAAGGTAAAGGGGAAAGGGTTGAAGGAAAGCAGGTAGTTAGGAAAGGAGTGCCATTTATTCTGAAGTGAACTGGGAACCAGGCACATATCTGTGAGAGATGCCAGCAACTTAGGCAAGTCCCTGCAGATGTTTATGAACTTATATAGAAAGCCACAGAGACTCACAAGACTGGAAAGAATTTTCCCAGAAAAAAACATGGCTCAAGGAGATTCACTATTAGTGAACCCACTCACCTTAAGGCCAGGACCTTAAGGTGACCTTTCAGTCACAAGTTCAAACTTCCATGGGATAATAAAAGCCATCTGTAGGAAATGAGCCTTTTTACCCTTGTAAAACATTATTCAGCATATTGTTATTTTTTCCAAAACCAAAAATTCTTTCCAGAATTTCCAAAGGTTGGCCAACATAAGTGATTAGGCTTATTTGTCCCTTCTCATCCTTTATCCAGACTGCTAAAATGGGTCAAATCAGGAGTGACCCTTGACCAATCTTCCTCCAACATTAATACTTTCCACAGCTTTGGAAATTCCTGCACCCGACAGCATGTGACTTCAGATTGCTTTCAGCACATTGCATAATGAGTAAACACGCAGACATCCAGCAGCATGTCTCATTGGCCCCAGGGTACTTTGTCTCATCCAGATTAAACTAATTCCTTTGAACCAGTTGGCTTCAGTGTTACTCATTTTCTTATTAGGGGACCTAGTCATTTCACTGGGGGCAGGGACTCTTACAGTGCCAAGAAAGGCATTGAAGTTCCTAAAAATTTAGGCATGAGGTCAAGGGACATTCTCAATTATCAGGTGTAAAAGCCAAAGTTCAATCCAGCTGAGCTCATCCACATTCAGCCTACTCCCTGCTACCTTCAGTGATGACTAACACTCATAGGAGCATCCTTGACCTTCACAGAGCATCTCTTGTAATTCTACCTCCCAATCAGTTCAAGAAATAATCTAGAAAGCAAGAAAAATGACATCATCATAACATATAACTTGAGATCAGAAATATTAACATGAAAGCTGCTTAAAAGAATTGAACCTCTTCAATCCTTCCCCTCATTCAACCTTAGGGTTCTCTGACTTCAGTCCAATGGTAGGGTGTAAGTAGCTGCTTCTGCCTCAGTCAACTGCTGGTAGGGCTTCTCAGAGGACAGCCATGCTAGGCTTCTGTCTATAAGCACATCATAGCATCAGTAATAGTGTCAGGCCTTGGTGCCCCCCCGACCCCAGCCCTGTGAGATGGATCTCAAGTTGGATCAGTCATTGGACCATCTTTCCTTCAGTCTTTTCTCCATCTTTGTCCCCATAGTTCTTTTGGACAGGAACAACTTTGGGTCAGAAATTTTGACTGTGGGTTAGTAACCCTGTCCCTCCACTTGAAGCCCAGAGTGACCCGAGAGGAAGATCAGCAGTCTCAACTAACCCAGATCCCAGGGAGCTCCCAGAGACTGAGCCACCAACCAGGAGCATATGTAGGCTGGTCTGAGGCCCCTAGCACAAATATAGCAGAGGTCTTCCTGACCAGGCCTAACTGGGAGAAGATGAACTTAATCCTCGAGAGACTTGAGGCCTTAGGAAAGTGGGGAGGCCTAGTGGAGAGGTAGCAATCACTTGGAGGCTTGAGGGGAGATGGGATGAGGAACTGTGGGAGGGTGGACCAAGAGGGAGGGCAATGACTGGAATGTAAATAAAATAATAATAATAATAATAATAATAGAAGAGGAGAAGGAAGGAGAAGGAGAGGGAGAAGGAGAAGAAGGAGGAGAAGAAGAAGAAGAAGAAGAAGAAGAAGAAGAAGAAGAAGAAGAAGAAGAAGAAGAAGAAGAAGAAGAAGAAGAAGTGGAAGGAGGAGGAAGAGGAGGAAGAAGAGGAGGATTCAGTGAATATAAGAATGTATGAGTGCCTAACATGCCTCCTGCATCCAACCAAGACTCAGGAAACATCATGGAGGACAGGACAGAGAGAATGTGAGGGTTTGTAAATGGAGTATTGCAAAATGCTGAGTTCTGGACATAGCATGGCTGTTGCACACAGCAGCGTACAGCAACTAGGGTTGATGCAGAAGACCTGCCTGAGTTCAAGCCAGTCCAAATTCCAGCATGGATCTGGGGGGGGTGCTCAGATATTGGTAACTGATGGCTGTTGAGAGAGATAGTTGCTTTCTAGAGACAGGACCACTGTTAGTTTGCCCATGCACTAGTGGATCGTCCCAAATCTATGCACATATGAGTAGCACTCATTGGACTCGGGGGTTATTAATAACAATTAAGAAAAGAGGACATGAAGGTGGGAGAGTGATGCAGCTGGGTTGTTAGGGAAAGACAGGGAGACATAGTACTAGATAGATATGACAAAAATACAGTGTATAAATGCAGGAAATTGTCAAATTGTAAATGAAAATATTGAAAGAAAGAATTCAAAATGTAATTATTTGTACAAGTTAGGGAGATATATTTTTGAATTATGAAGTCAAGGAAAATAATTTTTACAATAGTATAGGTTAGGAACATGACAATATTATTGACAAAACTGGAAAATTTACCTAGGAAATCTTCATCTATTCATGAGCTAAAATTTATGAAGTTTCCACACATATTCACTCCCAAATACAAACTACAGTGAGAAGCTTTAGTTGTGCTCAGTTAACTTAGAATTAGTGTGAAAATATTGGTTTATTGTAGGATGAAGTATAATGCAGAAACACTAACATCTTCTACACCAGAAAGCTGATCTGTCTTTACTCAGGGTTGAAGCTCTTGAGGCATATTTTTAATTGAGTCTTTTAAAATGATCTATCCTGCCATGGTAGTAGATTCCTTCCATCCTCAGGTGGAAGGACAGGTAAATCTCTGTGAATTAAAGTCCAGACTGGTCTACATAGCTAGTTCTAGGCCAGCTAGGGCTACATAGTAGCACCCAGTCTGGGAAAAAATTATCTAAAGAGATAGAGATGTAAAATCGGTTAAGTTCCTGGCTGGCATGTGTGAAGTCCTGGGTTTGATCTTAACACTGGAAAAAAAAAAGATTTAGCAATACCATTTTATTTTTAATTTTTCATAATCTATATATTTTATATTTTATTCATTTTATACAGTTTGGTTTCTTACTTTAATCGTATCTTTTTATAAGTTTCTATAATTACAATTATTTATTTATGTGAGGAGAGGAGCATGTGTAGAGAGAAGTCTGGAGGACACTTGCCAGAGTCTGTTTTCTCCCTCACCTGGGTACCAAACTTAGGTCCTCAGATCTAGTCTATCACCTTTACCTGCTGAGACTTGTCAGTATCATTTTAATTATCTATTTTGGTGATTTGTTTTAGAATGTGTAGATTTTTAAAAACCTATTTACATTCTTTATGGATTGGTAAGTTCCTAAGACAGAAAGAGTCACGTAGGGATCTGAGTCATTTTTTTTTTTTCTGACTCCAACTTCAGACAATATTTGTGGCTTCAGCTGAATAAAAAATAGAAAAGGTATGCTAAGGCTGCAGACCGTGTCCTTGGGGCAGGGAGGGTGATGCCTCACACCTTTAGGAAAACTTTAAAATGATTTTACATGTATGACTCACTCCCGGGATTTCCACAATGACAAAGAAAATTAAAAAACAAATCTGTAGATAACAAGAAGATGAATTTTTCTGTTCTGTTTATTTTTGTGTAGTGGCAGTGATGGTGCTAATGTCTGCATGCTTACTCATGTGTGTGCACATATGTGTGGATGTGGAAGCTGGAAGTCAACCTTGGGTTTGTTGCTCAGGAGTTACTAACCTTGTTTTGTTGAGATGGGATCTTTCATAGGGATCTGGGACCAGGGAGCTTCACAGATCCATCTTTCATCTGCCACTGCACAACAAAATTTTAAGCACACAATACCACACCTAGCTTTTTCACTGGGTACTATGGCTTGAATTTAGATTTTCATGCTAATACAGCAAGCCCTTCCTCTACATAGCTACTTAGCTAAAACCCTGTCCACTTTCTTAAAACTCAGTAACTTCATAAATTAAAAGAGTAAAAATGGGACCATGAGGGTGGGGAAAGAACTCTAGAGAGGGAAATGGTAGGATATGGATGGTATTTAAGTAAAAAATGGGGAAATGGAGGAAGAGTGGGTGAAGGAGGGCAGTAAGGAAGGAAAGGGAGGTGGGGTAAATAAGTAAATAAGGCTAAGAATGTTTGTACTAGCCACAGGAAAGCATATTACTTTATATTTACCTAAAAGCATACATAATGCATATAACATGCATATATATTTAATTTCAGTGACATTTGCTACTTGGGATTATAAGCCTCCCACTTAAAGCCATAGACTATCTAACAAAAAATCTCAGTACTGGGCATGTAAACCTTCTTTTGAGTTGTTGGTCAGTGAAATCCAAGAGATTCCTAAATTAGCATAGGCTACTGCTGCTGCGCTTGGTTGCCTCTCAGAAGCTGAAGTGAAGTCCCTATTGCAGAAGATACAAGGTCAGACTGCGCACTGACCTTGCTTTGCAACCTAGTCTAACTGAAACAAAGGATGGATCTGTGGGTTTTCCCTATATAAATGAAGTGCTGAATACTAAATTTGAAGCCTTGATGAGAACCTTGTCTTGGCTTCATTCTTCTCTACCCCACGCCCCGCCTCTTTTTCATTTCCAGCCCCCCTTTCAGATAAACCCAGTTTGTCCATGGTTGCTGGACGGCTACAGTGGGGGAACTCTCCTAGTGCTACACCTGTACATGAAAAGCACAGACAATAAAAGACTGTGAAAGACAATAAACTACTTTCCCCTGGGAATAAGTTCACTAAATGACTGGCTATCCAGTGGTTATTCCCCAAAACACACAGGCAACAATGCTAAGCAGATACAACAGTTTGCCCTTATAGATTTATTTGAATGTATACTTAAAAATGATAATTAAAGGATATGAGGCCATGAACTTCAGAGGGAAAATGAGTGGTCAGAGGGAAGCGGAAGATAGGAGAAATAATGTCATTTATATTTTAACATTTAATTTAATTAAAGAAAGAACTGGTTTGAGAAAGAAAATCTTAGTTCAAACATGCAAAAATAATTTATTTTTAACAGATGTTTTCAAAATAAGGTAGATAATTGTAAAATCTCATATTTAACAGCAGTAGTAGTTAAGACCCTTTGCATGAGTGAAGTAACCATTGCTGTAAAAGAATAAGCATTGCATTTAACCTTGATGGTGTGACTTAAAATCTGTACTACAGCAACGATAGCACCTTCTCATAGCAATTCCAATACCTGCAAACTAGAAGTGAAAATATTCATGTCAGAAAGAAGAATTGGATTTGTAAAATTAAAGAAGCAGTTTACCTGGTACAGTGTGGCCAATCCTAGTCAATAATTATCCCTGACATCAGTTTGGGGCTGTAAACCTCAATTGTGCATATAAAAGAACACTAAAGGTTTCAGGAAACAGCATAGAAGTATAGAAGATGTAATCTAGACAGAAAACAGAATCCAATAGAACTTTCACAAAGCAGTATTACAGGGCAATGGCGGCGGGAAACTAAAGGCAGTGCATGTAGAAGTCTGGGAGACGATGGTAATAGAGATGGATATTGATGAGGTTCTGCAGAAATTTGGCACTTGGACTGACAGAGGGAAGAACAAAGGGTACTTGAGTAGAGGGAATGACATCGATGACATACATACAGGTTTTTTTGGTTTTGTTTTTTTAATGATTTCTTTCAAGTTGGATAAATCCTGCCCTGTGTTGTTAGGGTCAAGGAACTCAGCTCCTCATTGTTTCTAACCTCTCAATTCAGAGAATTTCAAACAGATGCAGCCATCTGTATGGCTGGAAGTTAAAACGCATGCCTAGTTGAATATCTAGATCATTGAATATCGGGGTCCAGCCTTCATGCCCAATCCCTCTTGAGGCATAAAGTTCATGTTAGCTACAAGGTTACTGAATACTTGAACTTCAAGCAAGCAATACTATAGTGTCTTAGGGTTTCTTTTTTTTTTTTTTTTTTTTTTTTTTTTTGGTTTTTCGAGACAGGGTTTCTCTGTATAGCCCTGGCTATCCTGGAACTCACTTTGTAGACCAGGCTGGCCTCGAACTCAGAAATCCGCCTGCCTCTGCCTCCGAGTGCTGGGATTAAAGGCTTGCGCCACCACGCCCAGCCGTTAGTCAGGGTTTCTATTCCTGGACAAAACATCATGACCAAGAAGCAAGTTGCAGAGGAAAGGATTTATTCAGCTTACACTTCCATACTACTGTTCATCACCAAGGGAAGTCAGGTCAGAAAGCAGGAGCTGATGCAGAAGCCATGGAGGGATGTTCTTTACTGGCTTGCCTCCTCTGGCGTGCTCAACCTGCTTTCTTATAGAACCCAAGACTACCAGCCCAGAGATGCCACGACCCACAAGGGGCCTTTCCCCCCTTGATCACTAATTGAGAAAATGCCCCACAGCTGGATCTCATGGAGGCACTTCCCCAACTGAAGCTCTTTTCTCTGTGATAACTCCATCTTGTGTCAAGTTGACACACAAACCCAGCCAGTACACCTAGCTAGATGGAAGGAAAAGAAAAGGTAAAAAGTCAGACCCTGGGAGCTTGGGATCACCCATAAGGGCCAAAGTCCCTCAGAGATGAACATAGTAGTCATTATCTAGGAGTAGGCAGGGATTCCTGAAGACTGCATGTCCTGCTCTGCTTTGCTTTCTATGGATCGAATGTCATGACTGATAGAACTGACGCAGAGGCTACAGAGGAACACTGTTTGCTGGCTTCCTCTCCATAGCATTCCATAGAGTTCTCAATTTGTGGATCTTAACCACTTAATCATGTAACCTTTCCACAGGGATTGCTTAGTAGATATCCTGCATATCCTAGATACTTACATTACAATGCATGACAGTAGCAATTTCAGTTATGAAGTAGCAACAAAAATAATTTTATGGTTGTGGGTCACCATATCACGAGGAACTAATTAAAGGGTCTCAGCATTAGGAAGGCTAACAACCTCTGCTCTGTCTACTTTCTTATACCACTCAGGGATGGCACCGTCTATGAGGTGCTAGACACTACCACATCAACCATTAATTAAGAAAATGCCCTAAGTACTTGGCTACAAACCAATCTAATGGGTGCAATTCCTCAACTGATGTTTCTCTCCCCAGATAACTCTAGCCTTTATCAAGTTGACAAAAAAAAAAAAAAAAAAAAAAAAAAAAAAAAAAAAAAAAAAAAAAAAAAAAAAAAAAAAAAAAAAAAAAAAAAAAAAAAAAAACCACCACAACAACAAGCAAACAAAACCCAAAAAATCTATCCAGGGCACGGCATTATTGTTAAAATATGTATAGCCATTTACATAGGTTTTGTGAGCTAACTCTAACTTCCCAGGGTTGAGGCAATTCCAGTTTTCTGATTCCTTACTGAGATCCAGCCATGACCCTGGACATACTTCAGGCTTCTTTGTTTTGCTTCACTCTCTCCTGGATACTTTAACCCTTGACTTGCCAGGTTCTTCCATTTTCATATTTTGTAGTTTCTGTTTTAACTGGCTTCTACAACCGCAAGGGCTCTGCTGCATTGGGTGGGAGGGTGTCTTTAACAGCTTTCCCTACTTTCTCATTTGTTCCAATACTGCCTTATAGACACTGATACAGAAGTTAGATTAGAAATATAATGGTGATAGTTAATGTTTCCTTGATGGCTAAGTTAAATAATGCCATTAAGTTATATAATAATAGATTTTACTATTATCATTCCCTTCTTATAGATCTGGGGTACACATAAACAGGTGTGTTATCAGATTCTCATATTTACTGCTTACCATATTACAATAAACAAGCAAACAAAACCAAAACAAAACAGCCAGCCAGCCAAACAAACAAAGAAAAACAGGAGACAAGAACTGATGAGATAAAGTGACTTATTTAGAAAAAAAAATCATTCTCACCTTCTGTCTGCTTTGCCTGTAGTGATGTTACAGTTTGTAGAAATTAAGAAACAAATCAACATATATATGTACATGTGTGTGTGTGTGTGTATTTCACTGAGATAAATAATTAAATCTTCTTAGTACCCTCAGTGTATTAAGAAGAAATTTTAAATTATGAAGAAATTTTAAATTATGAGGGCCCTACCTCATTGATACAAATCTTTCCCCCCTCTAATCTCTCTCAAAATCCCATTGAAAAACCTCAGAATGCCAGTATTGAGTCACATTAGAAAAGTAATTTAAAATAATACTCTTCTTTAGGTTCCTGGAAGCCACTGCGGAGCCACCAACTGGAATTAGCAGAGCTTCTGTGGGATGAACCATCTTCCACTTTATGGCTTTTTTGACATCTGTCCCAGGGTGAAATTTTACCACACAGAGATTGAGCAATTCATTGGATCTGCCCTTGCTTGGGAGGAAGTCTGGTGGGATTTGCTTTATTCAGTAAACTTCTAAAGACTTTCCCTGAACTCCATTCTCTGCAGAAAAACCCAGGCACAGAATACAGAGATTCAAGCTAGCCTTGAGTTCTTCTCCCTGACAACCCATCCTTCATCCCAGCCATTTTGAAGCTAAGACTTGTGTCTTTTTCTTTTGTACATGTGTACATTCTGTTGTTGCTTTGTGTTGTGTTTGAGAAAGGGCTTTTCTCTTGAGTCCAGGCCAGCCCCTAACTGGCCTTCATCTTCCTGTCCCAGCCTCCCAAGGGCTGGGATAACAAGTGTGAGAATCCATACTTAACTGACTTTTTTTTAAAGACTTATTTTTTAATTGTGTGTATATGCAGTTATAGATGGAGATTAGGGTTACAGGTGGTTGTGAGCCTCCTGACGTGGATGCTGGAACTGAACTCTGGGCTTCTGGAAGTACTGCAAGCTCTCTTAGTCCCTCCAGTTCCTGACCTCTTTGATTTGTAAATCCACAAAATAAGAATCCAGCGCAGATACTAAAATGATATGGCTCCATTCTAGTCCAACTCTAGTGCCATAAATAACCTATACTTGCACTGAATCTGCAGCATTGTGACCCAATTGCTGGTAGCAGTCAGCCTGCCTTCTCTCTAGACAAAGCCAGCTACAAGATCAGACAGTTTCCAAGTTAAAAGTCAAGCTTGGCGATATTAGTCAAATCATTAGGAGAGCACATGTGGGAGTAGCATATTGATAGAATCCTGAAAAACAGATGTAATCTTGCTGTCCTGGGGCTAGCCCGGTCCATATGATAGCAAATATGAGGGGTTAATGAACAGATCCATGTGACTCCCATCCTCCAGGGATATACATCTACAGTAGACAACACCTCAGGGGTGTGCAAAAACAGAAAGGTCACGGAAACACCAAGGTGGATTTCTGATTTATATTGGGAAGTTGAGCATCTTGCTCTTCCAGCTTTTCACAAAACAGCTTTTGTTTGAAGAGTTGGTGTTAGCACAGCCCCTGTAAGCCGAGACTGGCCACAATTACCTTTTCCTAAAGATGCACTGGAGTAGGCACATGTCCGCAGCTCTGTTCTTCCACTCTGCCCTACTGAACCTTTTCTAGTAAATCTCACTAGTGAACTTTGCACCCCAAGGATCCCATGGGCTTTCTTTAACCCCGCAAGAAGACCCTTCTTGCCTTTCTGCTACTGTCTATACTTTATGACATACATCCTAGGTCAAGTATATGAAAGTACCATTTTCATGTGTAGCAAATATGACCAATATTGGTAATTTCAAATAGTTTTAGATGTCCAAAAAGCAAAAGAATTTTTCAGGTTTCCCACTTAAAAAAGAGAATGAAGAAAATATAATAATGTGTTCCTCTTAGGTCTTCCAAGATTCAAATTTACTTTCTTTCCCAATACCACAAACTCTCTTTAGTCTGTGCAGCACAAATACTGAGAGATTTGGTGGATTATCTAGACTTTACAAATTCCTTTCTGGGACTACAGAGATGGTTCTAAGCACCATATCAAGGGGCTCAAGTTCCAGGGCCTCTGACCCTCTCTTCTGGCTCCACAGGCACCTGCATTCATAAGGTGCACAAACAGAATGCATTCATTCTGGCAAGCACATATTCACATTATCATTAGAACTGTGAGACAGGCCTTTCTTTGTGGCATTTAAAAAATTGCTTTGTGACTTTATATGCCCCAGGGCCTATAATACAGGGGAACGCCAGGGCCAAGAAGTGGGAGCAGATGGGTAGGGGAGCAGGGCCGGGAGGGTATAGGGAACTTTCTCGATAACACTTGAAATGTAAATGAAGAAAATATCTAATAAAAGTTGAAAAAAATTGCTTTGTGATAAGCCAGATGTGGTAGCAACTTACAAAACTTTCAATGTAGAGGCAGAAAGATCTGGAATTCAAAGAGAACTTCATCTACAGAGTGTTTGAGGCCAGCCTGTGCTACTAAGAGCTTGTCTCAAAAAAAAAAAATGGTAACAAACAAACAAACTAAGTTACCTGGAGAGAAGCAGCTAATATTGGGGACACTGGTTCAGCCAACCCATCCTAAAATGTGACACGATACAAAGGGGTGAAGTAGAGGGAGTCAGGGAATTCCAAGTCTGTTTGTCTCAAACTCTGCTGCAACAAATTTATTATGTTTCAGTAATTGTGATATTTGTATTTATGATAAAGCTTGGATAAAGGTTCTCAGTTATTATCCAGTCACCTTTGGGGATAAATCCATCTTGAATATATTTTGGAGGAATGCTAGTTTTCCCAGAAATCTGAAAACAAAATGTGCTTATTGCATAATTGAGCAAAGGTGTCCAAACACTGAGTCTGGTTCTCCTCCTCCAAATTACAGACCACAAGAAGTGGTTTTCTGGTTTTCCAGTTCCTACTTCAGCATTTTGGGAAGTAAGACCACAGCCCTCTAGATTCACATTATTGGGATTTCTTTTTCCCAGTAAGGATGTATGCAAATCATCTTTTCCTGTTGGTCTCTTTCTGACCTGTTCTCAGCTCACACACTTAGTTAACAGGAAATGGGTTTTTTTTTGTTTGTTTGTTTGTTTAATGCCTTTGCACTAGGTCATGAGAAAACTGGGTTAAAACCCTTTCTATAGTTCATATTTTTAGTGGCCCTGGAGCTACAAGGAAGCTGGCTATGAAAAAGCAATCCCAGAACTTTTCAGATCCTCTAAGAAGGAAAATAGAACTGGAAAAGTGAGCCCTATTCCAGAAAAGCAAAGCAGAATCAGGACCGCATGAAGACAGCTCTGTTCCGATGAGCTCATCCAAAAGGAAGTAATGTAGAGCCTAGTTCTCAAAGAAGGCTTGAGAACTCTTGGGAGCTGCTTCCTGTGATCTTGGGAGTGTCTGAATATGTGTGCGTGCCTATTTTAATAATTATACAAAAGCAACCAACATAGATATATCCTAGCTCTTTTGGATTCCTCCTTATAAACAAGAAGTAGGTCATAAACTGGGGGTCATATTGGCTACTGCACTTAAAAGTTACTGAGAATAAAGAACAACTGACTTTGCCAAGTAAAAATCAAGCAATGTCACAAATGTGTGAATTGTCTGTTTCAGAAAAAAGGGATAGAGCTGCATTGAACTCACACATTTTTTGAGTACCTTTAGTAGCACGTGTATAGTGGGACCTGGGACTCAGTTGCAGCAAGGCTGGGGTGATTGTCTAGTTCACACAGTATCATTCCCTAGGTTTGTGGTTCCACAATTATTATATTACATGGCACACTCTCAGTTTGTTTCTATAAAGCTACTTGATCATCTACCCTTCTCCGGAGAGGAAAAAACACTACAGATTTTTTAAATGAGCACTCAGACTGAAACGGTGCACAAAGAATGATGTTTAGTTTACAGTGTGCAAACACAGTGATAACAGAAGCACAGGACCTTCATAGATAAGTAAAAGAAAACAAAGAAACATGAAAGAAAAAAACAAAAGAACTAGTAATGACTAGGACCTTTCTAACACAGTATTGTTGGCTTATACTAAAATCTCAATCTGTGCACCTTGCTAGTGCCAGAGTACATTGCTAACACCCCTTGGAGCTTGCAATTGAAACATATAAATTTGGTTTTGCAAACTTAAAAGAACCACACCACTTATAAACAGCCTTTAAAAATTGAGGTGTATTCATATGTAAATAAATAAATCCATAGTCTTTCTCTCCTCATCCCTTATTCCTACAACAGTCATAGGAAACTATCAGTCTACTTTGTGTCTCTATGAAATTCTCTCCTTTGGGCATTTCTTAAATACAATCATACAATATGAGATCTAATTTGTCAGTTTATCTTACCTTGAATAAAAATTTCCCTTACTCCTTTTGATAACTTAGTACTATTCCATAGCAGTCCCTTCACATTCTCTTCTATTATTATTCCAAAAGGTCTATTTGAAAGCAGGTAGACCATAAATAAAACTATAGCTCCTTGTCTACACAAACAGCATTGATGTTATTATTTCTGTCAAATGTTTCTTTTTTTTAATTAGATACTTTATTTACATTTCAAATGTTAGATCCCCTTTTCCTAGTTTCCCGTCCAAAAATCCCCTATCCCCTCCCCACTCCCACCTTCCCCTGCTCCCCAACCCACCCACTCCCATTCCTGGCCCTGGAATTCCCCTATACTGGGGCATAGAACCTTCACAGGACCTAGGGCCTCTCCTCCCATTGATGACCAACTAGGCCATCCTCTGCTACATATACAACTAGAGTCACAAGTCCCACCATGTGTTTTCTTTTATTGGTGGTTTAGTCCCAAGGAGCTCTGGAGGTACTGGTTAGTTCATATTAATGTTTCTCCTATGGGACTGCAAACCCCTTCAGCGCCTTGAGTACTTTCTCTAGCTCCTTCATTGGGGACCCTGTGCTCCATCCAATGGATGATTGTGAGCTTCTACTTCTGTATTCGCCAGGCACTGGCAGAGCCTCTCAGGAGTGGATGCTCAAATTTTATAATTTCAAATGGGGAAAGTTGTGTAATATTTACATGTCTGTACTGAGAGTTTCACTATCATCATTATTTCAAAACAAAACCCAGGAGCCAGGAAATGGTCTTTTCCCACAATTCCTCTCACCAGGCCTTGGCAATCAATCCCATCTTTATGTAATTTGTCTCTTCTAGAGAGCTCATGTGGATGAAGTCTTTTGTGTCTGGCTTTTAAAAATATTGTATTGTATCTTGGCATCTGTAGTAAGTATCAGTGCTTCGTTCCTTGCTGTTCTGAGACATACTTCAGAGTATGTGTGTAACACTGTTTATTTCTCTGTCAGTTAAAGCAAAGGGACTGCAGGGCAGTAAGAATGAGAGTAAAGAGCTGGAAGTGGTGGTGCTCGCCTTTAATCCCAGCACTTGGGAGGCAGAGGCAGGCGGATTTCTGAGTTCAAGGCTAGCCTGGTCTACAGAGTGAGTTCCAGGACAGCCAGGGCTATACAGAGAAACCCTGTCTTGAAAAAAACCAAAAACCAAAAAAAAANCAGGTCCCTTTCAGCATTATCTTGCTGGCATATGCTATAGTGTTTATTTTGGTGGCTGATTATGGGAGGGATCCCTGGCAGCCGCCGTCACTGGTTGGTCCATCCTTTTGATTCAGCTTCACACATGATCTCTGTAACTCCTTCAGTGAGTGCTTTGTTCTTGATTCTAGGAAGGGGCACTGAGACCACATTTTGAACTATACCACTTGGCCGGCTTCCTCAGAGGCAAATAGTGTGATCAGTAGGCAGTCATTCCCTGACTATGGAGTTACTGTTGTGAAAGGCATATTTCAAACTGTTGCTTCCAAGAATTGATTCTGCATCTAGATTTAAATGAACTGGCTTCTTGTTAAGTGATAAGGGCCACTAACTGTTTTTAATTAATTGCAAAGTCAAAAATGAGCCAGTTACAGGGGCTTTAAATTTGCTCAAAGCTGACAAAACTAAAAGCAAGCTGATAATGCTCCTATCTCAGACATATCGTAAGCTCCAGGTCACCCAGTAAAGCAGCTGAATCCAAGACTAAAGTAAATAATGTTAAATTTAATTTTTTCTTCTTCAGTTGGCCAAAATTTACATCACCCTGAGAGAACAGCAGTTGTGTGTCCTAACATTTATCTGACCTTAGCTGTTTTGTCTACACTGTCCGACTGACAGCAAGCTCTGTTTCTGCACTGGGAGGATCAAGCCCTGCTCTGGAAACTTGAGAATTAGTGTCAGAACCTGAAAGTCGGCATCCATGAGAAAACAGCATCAGAGAACATGGTGCGGGCACCTTTGAGATAACAACTTTAGGTCACACTGTCGAACTCTCCAAAAGCACCCATAATACTGCATCACCTGAAGGTGTGAGGGCTAATCTTTGTTGTCAATATGTCAGGATTTGGAGTCACTGTGGAGCTGGGTAGTGTGGCACACACCTTTGACCCCAACACTTTGGAGGCAGAGGTATGGACACATCTCTAGGTGAATTTATGATGATGTTTCTAGCGTAACTTAACGGGAAAGTCCCATGGAAAATGTAAGCAGCACCATTCATAACTTTGGGTTCCAGGCAGTATCTTACTGTAAAAGGGAAAGGCATTATTTTACTGATTTCAGACTATGGATACATTGGGGCTAGGTGACTCTCAATTCTGCCATCATGCCTTTCTTAAATGATGGACTTTGCTCTCAAACTGGAAGCTTAAATAAACCCTTCCATCCTTAAATTGCTTTTGTTGGGTGCTTATAATAAGGAGAAGAAGTGCAGCTAATGCCTTGACTTAGAAGATAGGGAACTTGACACTGATAAGATTAAAATACTGATGCTAATGTGGTTTCTTATATTCTCACACTCTGGCAATGGCTTTGACCTATAGGTCTGCATGAGATCCATATAAGATCTCCAGCATGTACCTGTCACCATGGGTACCTTGCCACTCCTGCACATGGGAGATACTGCTTCAAAGGCACTCTAACTCATTAATATTATGGACTGCCACCAGAAGATGTGGCCTAGATTTAGGGTTGGTCTTCCTATATCAAATTATCCAATCAAGGAAATCTCTCAGAAGCATGCCCAGCTATTTGGGTTTTAGTTAATTTCCAAAGTAGTGAAGCTGATAACAAAGATTAGCCCTCACACACATAGTATGAAAGCTAACATAAGCTTCCTATTCTTCTCTTCCTAATGCAGTCCTTGCAATAGCTCAATAGGGGTCTGATACTTCGGGATGCCTTAAGCCTCATTTTCCAGTGGTCAAAGTGGAATGGGCATGGGCAAAGACCACATGTGCAGCACTAGGATTACTGATAGCTAATACCACCAGGTAAGAAACATGGAGCCAAATCTGTCACTCACCAAGGCCATTCATGTTAAGAGAAGAAAGCTGAATATTAAGGAACTTTTAGAGTTAAGGGGGAAATTCTTGCATATGGAAACCAGGAGTGGAAAAAATACCCCCCAGTGTCCATCAGTAGAAAAATGCATTCAATTCTTTGTTCCTAAAGTCTAACTGTGTTGCTTGCTCTAGAAGGAGGATAAGTAGTGCCCTTTGTAAACACAAAAGACAAAGGAAGGGGTACATCCTGGAAAAAGCAGGGAACTGTGTCACAAGGAAGCCGGGTGTGGTGGCACAGGCCTTTAATCCCAGCACTTGGGAGGCAGAGGCAGGTGGATTTCTGATTTCGAGGCCAGCCTGGTCTACAGAGTGAGTTCCAGAACAGCAAGGGCTACACAGAGAAACCCTGTTTTTAAAAAAAATCTTTCTAAACTGCTTGTTTAAAAAATAACTTTCACATTCTAAATTGTCACATTCATTCTTCTCTCTTCCACCAGCTATGGTGGGAAATTTGACACCAGTTACAAATGTCATACTTTTTTGTTTTTTTAACTACAATTTGCCCAGCCATAAATAAATAAAGTAACCAAGAGTTGACCCGGGTGTCTGTTTATGTTCTCTAAAACTATAGGTTAGATTCCAAGAGGTTTTGATTTTGCCAGGAATCTTAACCACAGTCATAAAATTGTGAAACTAAATAGACTGTAAAGCGAAGGGACAGCCTGCCTGAGAGGAAAGAAAGGAGGGAGAGACATGCTAGACCGAGCTTCTGTTGACAGGGAGTAGGAACTTCCAAAGATGTCACCATGAGTAGGTAGGTTGCTTCTCAACTGCCTCTCAGCAGATCATAAAATCAGTTATTGATCCTT
Source organism: Mus minutoides (assembly GCA_902729485.2). Lineage (NCBI taxonomy): Eukaryota > Metazoa > Chordata > Mammalia > Rodentia > Muridae > Mus > Mus minutoides. The sequence continues at coordinate 318,639 of LR753350.1, read as the reverse complement.
AACTCATCCTTACTGTCTCTCATTCCTCAAGTATTTAGTGAATAGCAATAGGAATCCAAGTATTTTCTAGGTAATAGGGATAGGAGGAAACATAAGATGTGTATCTTTATGAGGGTTATAATTTAATGTGCATATTAGGTCATTTTCTTGACCAAATACAAGAGAAGAAAGCAACTTAATAAAGGAAGGATCAATTTGGCCTTACAGTTTGAGAGGATACAGTCCATCATGGGGAAGAAGGCATGCTGCGAAGCAACTCTGACTGCTCCCATCTCGGCATACCAGGAAGCAGAGACAGGCTGTGAAACAGGATTGAACTCTCAGCCTTCAAACCACCTGCCTCCTCTGGCTTGGCTTCACCTCTGAAGGGCAACTTCTCAAAACAGTGACACCATCTGGGGATCATGTGTTCAAACACAGGAGCCTGAGGGGGACATTTTACATTCAATTCAGTAACCTTAATTGATGACAAATATAGTGAGCATGCTAGGTGGTGACGGAGGCCGGAGCCGTGTAGTAAGAGAGACAGAAGGAAGGAGCAGAAGCTGTTAGGGTGACAGATCAGAGAGTGCACTGAATATGTGTATTATAGTAAAAGCATGAAGAAAGCAAAAGTAAGTGATTACTATCTCCCCACTAGTGATAACGATAATGATAGTGATTCAGTTTGTTATGCTATACCCATCATCTTCATCACTGATAATGATAATCATGGAGCTCTGTATTGCTAAGATGGTGAAACATGCCAGCAAACACTGGTCTCCCAAGTTATCATGATCT